>CM040396.1:20354323-20699928 GCA_022702515.1 Ilyophis sp. 1 JC-2022 | reverse complement strand
TTGCCTTGAGGAGGGTTTCAGTTGGTGTGGCTGCTTAACTGCACTGGAGAAGCAACAGCACTCTTTATATGGATAGCGCAGCAGTGACTGTGATTCTGTGTAAAAAAAAAAACACTGAAAAAGTAAAGTTTGGTTTTAGAATTGCGCTCGTAAGTCCAGGGGTTGTGTATTTCTGAGCTTGCTTGAAAGAGCTGTTTCATGCATTTTCAGTAGTGTTATATTTTGCTTTTGGGTGCATGAAAACGTCTGACAGAAAATGAGGTTTAAGCCGAGGCTGGGCTAGTATCCCCATCTGTCTCCTCATTGCTGCGGCTTAGCCCTGCATTGCACAGATGGGACGAAATGATATAGACACATGTTCTGTTTACAGCACGGCGGCCAGAGACGAGATTATAAAAATGCAGGCAGGGAATTAGGGGCTATGAACAGATGAGCAGGCTTGTGTGTGGCTCTTTGGATTGTTATAGTTTGAGATCATCTTGTTTTTGAGTGTTCCTTGGCTCCTCATCCCCTCAGCTCACGGTTGATTCTTCCTTCGGTAAGCCTTTTTTAAAGTCATGTCCTGTCTATTGAGTGAGCAGTAGCGAGTTAGCGAGGGACTGCTGTGAATAACCCGACTCTACCCTACCCCACCCGCGGGGGATATCCATGGAGACGGCACTCCGGTTGTCAGAGCAGTCCTCTGTGATTTCAGTGAAATGTCATGTCAGCATAAGCTCAGTGGCACCCCAGGACATCAGTGAAACGTCATGTTAGCACATGTCCTGCGGCAAAGTTCTGACCGAATTGACGCATCGAGACTTTTGAAAGGGAGGGAGGTAGAGAGGGAAGGAGGAGGAGAAATTTGGGGAGCTTCTATTTCCTCCACCTCCACGTTGAAACAGGATTGGAGACCGATCCTTGGCCCTGTGTAACTGGCCTGTCTTTGGGAACCAAAGGGCACACGCCACTTTCTCTGGGTAAGGGACTGGTTTAAATCATGTGTAGTACCCTTTAGGGAATGTGCTCCTCCTGAACTACCGCTACACCTGTACTGCACCAATAATTCCTCATCATGGTGTAAACGATTTGGGCGTGATAGATGGAGCGGTTTTAAACGATGGCCATCACAACACTGGTAGAAGACGCATGTGATTGCACACCAGCGTGCGTACGTGTGCGGTAGTGTCATATGATCAGAGCGCAGTCTGTCAGGGAGGCGCAGGGCCCAGAGACAGGGGAGATGCTGGGGCACAGGTCCAGAGAAGGGTTGCAGAGAGAGGGACGCTTCTTCTTCTTGCAATTTCGGCACTTTCATCCCCACTCCCCTGTGGAGTCGGCCTGGAGGACTCAATTAACTCTCATCCCATCTCCATGAAGGCACAGATTAAAAGAAGCTCTGTGGCCAGGTGGGAAGCGATGATATTCCAGGACAGTATATCAGTGAGCTGCTCATTTTGGGGTTTGCAGAATGGGGCCAACCTGCCCTGTCCTACAGCAGACTTCTTCCTAACCTCACGAGCAGCAGAAGTTTTGCAATTACCTACCTGATTTTTAAAATGCACTTCTGTATGGAAGGCACTGTATAAACAAAATAATAAGAGTAATTAGGATCTGTCCATTCATTATGTGAAGCAGGGGAACATGATCCACATCATTGCCCATGGTTAAGAGCCTGCATCAAAAGCTGACTTTCAAATGGCATTTAAAAAATAACCTAGTTTCTTAATTATTATTTTAAAAAAAATGTATTTTACACATATGTATGAATGTCATGTATGTGGTACTGCATGCTCCTTTAAAGACAGACGTCCTGCTTAAAAGCTTCCCATCCTGCTACCCATCTGCTATCGTCGCCGTTTTGGGCTGGTCTTGTGCCTGTGACTCTGATTTTACAGCAGCTGTGCCAGCGTCTGAAGGGAATAGTGAGATGTTAATATTTGTGTCACAGTGAGGGTGGGCAGCAGGCCCAGGTGTGTGTGGGTTTGGAGGGCCACAGCTGCAGTGTGGCGCCGTGTTGTGCGTTTATTTACTGTGGGACTCTGGTCTGGCGGCTCTGATTGATTTCCTGCGATTCCATGGAGAGAGACGGTGGATCAGGCGTTAATGAGCCGACTGCCGCACGCTGGGCGGAGCGAGGGGCAGATAGCCCGTCGACGGTGGGAGGGGAGGGCAGGACCGTGGTGGGTGGGTCACGCTGCTTGGACAGGCTCGCGGTAAAAGGACAGGGGGTATGATAAGCCCTGCCGGTGTATTGGCTTGGTTTGAGCAGCGGGTCAAGGTTGGGGTCTCGGTTAACGAGAGTCAGGCTCGTCACCAGAGTGTTTTGCTGGTTTCATTGCCCAGTTGGCCTTTGTGGTCATGAGTGAAGCAGGCACACAGCCTGAATTGTTTCAGTGACCGTATTGCTGTGTAAATGGATATAATGTGATGCAATGTAATTAGCCCTGTGAATGGGGCCTCCTGTCAGGGGGGGCATAAATACCATTACTTTGATGCATAAATAATGTTAACACAGCACTTGTCCTCCCTCTTTCCCAGCCCACCAGTGAGGAGGACCTGTGCCCCATCTGCTATGCACATCCCATCTCTGCCATCTTCAAGCCCTGCTCCCACAAGTCCTGCAAGTGAGTTATGAGTGCTGCACACACGCCTCGCACATTTATCTCGCAGGGGCCACAGTGTGTGAGTTATGAACACTGGAAACGCCTCTCCTGCATTAACCTCACAGGAGCCACAGTGTGTGAGTTATGAACACTGGAAACGCCTCTCCTGCATTAACCTCACAGGAGCCACATTGTGTGAGTTATGAACACTGTACACACCTCTCCCACATTTAACTCACGGGAGGCACATTGTGGGAGTCAGCACTGTACATGCCTCTCCTGCATTTAACTCACAGGGGCCACAGTGTGGTGTCACAGTCGGGTGTCCGCTCTGTACACGCCACAGGGGCTGCAGCATGTTTGCTTATGACTGGCTTACCGCTACTCAAATTAATGCACTATGCTCGCTGTGTCTGCCTGTAATATTAATGCGTGTTTGCAGTTACTGAGAGTATATTATTAGCATAAGTGTTTTATTGGGGAGATAAATCTACCTGGTGTCTGTGATTCAGTGGTGCTGTGCGTGCTTATGCATGGATCACTGCTGAGGTACCTGTGAGCAAGGAGCGTGTACCCAGTCTCTCCTGTCTCTGTCAGGCTGTGCACATGGCTCACACCAGTGGCTCCTAAACCCAGCACCCCCCCCCCCCCCAGCCACTCTTGACTAATTGAAAAAATGTGTTCAACCATCAATTAAAAGTAAACTCTTCCAAAAGGAATCATTTTCCAGTGCACATTACAGAAAATTAAAGCATGAGTTGTTTCAAGGCGTATTTAATTAAAAGTTGTTAAATGAATATGTAAAATGATGATCTGTTTCATATTAGGACGGTAAACCATCCATCATTTGACATTCAAACATCTAATTAAAAACTATTTTAAAAAATGGTTATACTTGGGGCTTAAAATTGTAATTGTGGTTGTAATGAAAAGCAGCATAAACAGGAGCCCCCAGGGCCAGGTTTGGTAACCACTCCAGGTTTACTCCATGTGTGTAGTTGAACGCTTGTAACGAGTAGAAGTTTCCTTGACAAACAATATAATCTCTCACGCGTATACCTGACTAAGTTTAAAGAACTCAACACTTGCATGTACTCTGTGAAAATTGTACCGCTTGGTAAGAGAAAGACCAGATGACATCACACAGCATCATCTATTATGAGCTGGAACACTATTCATCCTTACGATAGACGCAGAGACACTAAAATGAAGCATTCCACGGGTTTGGCCAGGTTATTTTGACTCAGTCAACACTAACAGAGATAATTTATTTCACCTCTTCTCTGTTCCAGAGCCTGTATCAACCAGCACCTAATGAATAACAAAGACTGCTTCTTCTGCAAGGCCACCATTACTGGTGTGGAGGACTACAGCAAACCTGCCTCATCTTAGCACTACTCCCCGAGGGTACCCCAGACTGGGGGGCTGAACACCAACACACGGACACCTCACATACACACACACACACACTCTCAGACACACCTACGCACGCATACATAGACACACACATACGCGTACACATGCGTACATGCACAGTGATCCCACACACTCGCTCCATGGTCTGCTATTCACTCCCTGAGGGGCCACCTGCTGTCTCAGGAGCCCTTGTGTGCGTGTGCGTGTGCGTGTGCGCGTGTGTGTGTGTGTGTGTGTGTGCGTGAGCGTGTGAGCATGAGCGCGAGCGTGTGAGCATGCCTGCATGTGTGCGTGTACGTGTGATTGTGTGCGTGCGCGTGCGGTACACACCAGTCCATCTTGGGTACGGCGTCCTTCAGTGCCTGTCATCACTACATCTTACACAGTGAGGAATTGAAGGGAGAGCAAAAAAAAAAAAAAAGAGTTCGAAAAATAAAAAAAGTGAAGTGTTTTGTTCAGATTCCCTGCAGGCGATCTAGGGTTAGATGGCTGACGTAGAGTAATTGTTAGTAATAGCCAGAGTTTTATATGTGGAAAAAAAAGATGGAGAGGCATGTTTTCACAGCAGGTTACATGAACACAGAGAGAGAGAGAGATATGCTCAGCTTGCTGGCCAGGAGTGATGAAGGAGAGACAGGGGGGCAACAGCAGACCCCATTATCCATCATACAGGCCCCCCAGCCAACAACCTCTCCCCCTGACCACTCTTTTCAATTAGTCTCTCCTCAGACATCGGTCATTGCCCTGTCCAATTATTTCACAGCCATTCTTCATAGAAGTCTGTTGAAATATCCAGTGCCATTGTTGAGTTTTTTTTTCCTGCTAGCTTCAACGGTACTGTCCTCACGCATTCTGATTTTCTGTGTGAAACTAAGGACTGAATCTCATGCACTTGGAGGAGGGCGGACACAACAGTATATCGGCCAGTGAGGGTTCGGGAGGTCAGTTCAATTTAATTTCAGGTCAGTCCAATAACTACGCTCAGGAAAGATCCGCAGTCAATGGTAAAATCAGGCTCGAAGATTCAAACGTTTCGCCATATCGCTTTCATCAGTGAAATGGTGTTATGCGCTGATGGCAGCCGTATAGCTAACTCTACAGAATCGCCACAGTTGTACAAGGTAAGTAGAGAGGATCAGACCATCGGAGGGTCTATTTTCAAGTAGGCTTTTAATGTGTGCTTGACTAAAAAACAAATGCAACTTGCTAAAGTTCAGTCAAGTTCAGTAAATGAATTGAAATTCAATTCACAAATGAGAAAAACGCCTATAACGGTCTATGGGGATTTTTATTTATTTATTTTACTTTTTCAAATTGATTGAATTTCAGTTCGTTTCCTGTGATTGAATTGAAGTGAAGTGGGACGTCGGCTGTCCGAAGCAGGTGTGGGGGGGTTTTCCTTCGGCCCAAACGCGTGTTAACTGTCGCTCGTGCCCTCGCTCGCGCGCTTCATGTGCAGCCCGTCCCTCCTCACGCCGCTGCTGCGTTCGGCGTGAATCACGCGTCGCCTTAAACGCCGCTTTTACGTCCCTCCGCAAGCGGACGCCGCCGTCTTTCAAGATCATATTGTGTGGCCGTGTGATTTCTGCTGGAGGTGAAAGGTGGATGGAATGGGGAGGGGGAGTGTCGGCACTCCAGCTGCACCACACGGTGTCTCCAGGGAGCGAGTAACCAGTGGAATGGAAGCCTGCTCTATACACCATAGCCAAGTAAGCACATGCAGACGAACACACACGCAGCACACATCCACTGGATCGCCAAGCCTTTTTTAGAAAGAGAATGATGCGGCACTGACGTTTGCTTTTATACACCAAAAAGAACAAAATAAAAAAATTAAAAAAAAAGGTGGCTTGGTATTTTTCTCAGAGCCGCGACGCTCATTGGGAGCACTGACCTGGGAAAGGACAGAGGTACAGAACATGGGTAATGGGACTGGGGCATTATGGGAATGAGGGAGGGAGAGAAGAGGGTGGGCAGTGATGCGGTGGGGGGGTCATGGGTTGTGTGATATGATTAATTTGGAAATCCCTGCTGCGAGAGTGGACGTGCGTGCGTGCGTGCGTGCGTGCGTGCGTGCCCTGTCGCAGAGTATCTTGGACAGTTTGCAGGTTTGCTGACGCTATACTGGCCAAGGGAAACTAGGTTGCATAAGCAATACTAAGTGGACTGTTGATGTTTTTTTTTCATTTTTTGGAGGGGAGTGGTTTATCGCATTTTATCTCCCCTTGTGTGAGAGTGCACATATATTGATGGTGTAACAGCATTAAATTATTTATCCTAAGCTGTTTGTCTGCTGTGGTTTTTTTGGGCGAGAGTCAGAAGGCTGAGGGGTTCTCAGGCTGTGTGTGTGTGTGTGTGTGTGTGTGTGTGTGTGTGTGTGTGTGTGTGTGTGTGTGTGTGTGTGTGTGTGTGTGTGTGTGTGTGTGTGAGACACAGGGTCTGAGGTAGTCCTCTCAGTGCACCCCCGCCGTAGGATAAAGTGCTTTGCAAATACATCTACGTTCCTCCATTAGAAAGCCTTACTTAGCCACGGAACAGAAACCTGCTGGAGCAGAACCCACCGGTACGCAGACGCACAAAGGTAATCGCACTGTCATTTCTGCCCGGGTTTGGGTCGATTCTATTTCAATTCCAGTTCATGAATTGAAAATGCCCATTATGTTCTATGAGCAATTTACAGTTCATTGAATTTCAGTTAATTTTCTGACTTGACTGAATTGAAATGGAATGAACCTCAACCCTGGTGTGTACTGCAATTACTATGTGGAGAGAAAATGCTAAACTATTAGTCATTTCTAATACTGTCACTAACTATGTGCACTTGGGCAGACTTCATTATAGCTTACCTGCATGCTGAGCCCAGAGAGGCTCTGGAGCACCTTGGCCAGTAATGGAGAATATAAAGGCAGCAGGGGGGGGGGGGGGGGGGGGGGGGGGGGGGGATATCACAGCAGGGTTTTTTACTATGTTCTTGTCTATGCTAAACTCATGATAGACTTCTGTGTCTTTCAGGAGGCTCTCCTCCTCTTAGAATTTCACTTTCATCCCCGGTTAGAACCTGGCCCAGCCCAGCCCAGCCCGGCCCAGCCCAGCCCAGCCCAGCCCAGCCCGTGCAGTTCTTGCTATGGACAGTGCTCAGTCCAGGGTGGTAAGGGTTGTGGGGGGTTGATTTTGAGTCTGGCCCGTCCGAATATTCCTCTTATCTCTGCTATGCTCTCATGCTCTCCCTCCCTTTCTCTCTCACTCTTTTTCTTCATTCTTCCCTTCCTCTTTCCATCTCCCTATATACAGGGCGCAGACAAAATATCGGAAACACCAGTTTTCCAGAAAACATAAAACACCTGCCACATGTTTGCTACGCAAAACCTCAACCTCTGTTCCTAACCTGATTATCTATGCTGTTTTGTGAATGTTGTTCCATGTGTACATTTTATATGATGACTTGTTTTTCTTTATAATTATGCCAATCAACCATAATTGCCATATTTTTATAAAATGCTAATAAATCATATCAGTAATAAGTGAGTACACTTCAACAAATGTATAAGAATAAATCAGAAAACATTTTGCTCCCCCAACAACTGGAGTTGATCTCTTTAGTACAGTGGAATGTGATTAGTGAAAAACTTAACTGAAAAGGAATAATGAACAATTGGCCCACATTTGTGACTCGTGTTACATGCAAGTGTTGGATTCTAGACAGTTTCAATGATCTTCTATTTTATTCAGCTGTTCACTTCACTTTGAGCAGAGGTGTTCACTCCCCACAGCTGTGCAGAGGTGCACATCTCCGGTTGTCATGGACCAAAATGCTTTCAGTTACTGTCCTAGATTAGCTCTAAAGTGTTCTCACTTATTACTGACACAAGATCAGCATTTAATTGACAAATTAGTATTATTTGATAATAATATGGTTAATGGCTAATTATGATTCATTATCAGGCTAATGGGGAAAAAGACAGAAATAAAATGTATACATGGCATGCCAGTCATAAGAGTGTAGAAAATATAGGTAAGAAATGGGAGCAAACGCATCGCAGCTGTTTTATGAAAAACTTGTTTCTGATATTTTGTCCACCCCTGTATCTCTCCCTCATCCCCCTTCACCTCAGCCTCCATCTCTCCTCCCATCCACCCCTCCCTCCATGCCGATCCACCCCTCCTTTTCTCTATTCGTCCCTTTCCATCTCTTCTCCCTCCTTCCTCTCAGTCCCTCCCTGCCCTTCTCGACCTCTCCTCTCTCCGTCTGTAACTCCCGGCCTCTTTCTCCATCTCTCCCTCTCTTTCTCAACATCTCTCTCCATACCTGCTGATGTCACAGTGCCCTGCTGCTCGGCGCAGAGAGGCCCCGCTCTCTTGCCCATTGATCACAGGCACAGAAACAGAACCCCAGGCGAAGTGAAGCAGGTTTTATGGATCGCCTACAGAAATAGCCCCCTCAGAAGAAAGAGGAGAGGGACAAAGAGGGCACTGGGGGAGAGCACAAGCTAATCCTCCCCCTGCGCGCCACTGATAGCACTCCCGGTGTATTTATAGAGGAACAAGAGCCATCTCGCGCCCTGATCAATAACTACCAGGGCTTGACATGACCTGTCCACGCCACAGTCGCGAGGAAGCGCGAGCGTAGCGGCTGAAGCCTTGCGACATGTCGCCCCAGTAATGGCATCGCGATGAGACGAGCTGTCCGGCCGCCACCCGGAGATAAACGGTCTAGCTCCGAGCGCCGCAACAACAAGCCGTTCGCCATTATAAACACTTGTCTGAAATTTATATCTGTCGTGTTTTATTGCGTGTGATGACGCAGATCCAGTCCATGGAAGACATCTCTGAGATTCCAGACAGCTAGAGCGAGCTAAAACGTGCAGTGCCACACTTTCGATTTTCCTTCTTTTGCAGTGATAAGGAATTCCAGTTTAAATAGGCAGCATTCATCACGCTCAAATAATCTAAATATAACCACTTTGAATGATGAAAATAAAAATCCGCGGACAGTCTAATGTGCAAATTAATTATTGGCGTTACTTTAATACCAAATTAACAGTCCTTCCCCGCCTGTGACGATTTGTCAGGCAGGATATTTTGGATGAAAAGTGCTTACATAGTTTCTGATCTTTGCAGCATTTCTCCGATATACAGAACCTTCAGAAATTATTCACTCCCGTGAACCTTTTCACATTTAGTCCTGTTATACCGTAAAGTTTTTATGCATTGAAAATCCCCCCCTTCAATAACACAGTAAATGCAATATATTTATGATTCAATGTGTCCAGACCCTCGTTCCCCAGTGTCAGTAGGCAGTAGTTACAGCTCTGAGTCGTCTTGGGTATGTATGTCTGTATGAGCTTTGAACGTTTAGATTTTTGCCCATTCCCCCATGCAAAAGTGCTCCAACTTTGCCAAATTAAATGGAGAGCATTGATTGACAGTCATTTTCAGGTGATACCACAGATTTTCAATGGGATGTAAGACTCAAAATTTCACATGCAGTTCCTTGGTCTTCAAGATGGCATAACTGATCTAATCTGCTGTTTCAGTTGTGAGAACTCACAAAGTCGGTGATATAAATTTTACGAAATGAACACAAGTGGATTCAAAATTAACAAAGGTGGACTGCATTAATGTATCTAGTGTGATCTCATGAAGAGTATGGCCCAATTAATGTTTTTAATTCAAAGCGGGTGAATACTAGGTCAAGTGTTAATCTTGTTCACAAAGTGCATAACATGCATTCAAAACATGTATAACACCTTTAACCCTAAGCGGTTTGCATTGGGAGACCATATATTGGATTTTAAAAAAAGAGGACAGGAGCGTGCTTGTTATGAACATAATACAAGGTTTATGGTTTGTTTATGTACGGCCGAGGAACTAGCAAAACCCAACCTTATCTTTCAGTAATGGAAAATGATAATTATATTGAAAATTATAGTCCTGTCACAAAATGTTCCTCTGCCGCCTTTCTGTTCAACCAACAAAGCTTTAAAGGTTTAAACAGTGACTACCTGGAAGGAACTGACTGTGTAGTCCAGAAAATGGTTTTCACAAAGACAGTGCCACAATCAACCTAAGTGTGCCATCTAGTGGCTAGAACAATAGTGACATGTTCAGCATCCAGTTTGAAGGGATAGTTCAGTTTAAAAAAAAAATATATTTTTATTTTTAGGGTAAATTTTTAGTTTTTCTTCACATGCAATTAAAAATTTATAAATTATGAATTTATTTAAAATGATTTGAGATTATTTAGATTCAGAAGATTCTGACAGCTTTACAATAGTTGGTACTGGGACATAAGATGTAAAGCAAGAGAATGCACTTCAGGTAACCCGAAAACAGCTTATACAGTAACATTACATTTCCAGGGGCTGTACATATAGACAGGTTATGCTATAGTGTTTATTCACAATTATACACATAAATATCAGTTTTTATTTCATTACCATGGGAAATGGTTCCAACCAAAAATAAGATTTAAAAGAATACATTAAAAAAGGATAATTGGCTAATATATACGCATACAATCTCTGGAGGCATAACATTGCTGTATAAGCTGCTTTGGAGTTACTTGAAGTGTATTTTCTTGCTTAAGATCACAAACCTTTGAATGCCCATATACCAGCCGTTTTATAGCCAGCATATATAAATATCTCAGGTATCCTTCATTGCACACACAAACTGTCCGGACCAATGAAAAACATACAGTAAAACAAAAATAATATCAAAAAACCCCAGAGTGAACTATCCCTTTACAAAAAGGCTTTTCTGATCTGTATGGTTACCCCATCTAGTGGTTGAAAATATTATCTAATAGAAAATGTATTTAGTACCATACGTGAGGAAATTTTTCACCCCATCTACTGGCCAAATAGGGAATAAAGATACATACATATATCTATATATACTGTATATACAGTGCCCTCCACTATTATTGGCACCCCTGGTAAAGATGAGTAAAAAAAAAAAAGGTTGGATGTATCAAACAGGCCTTAAATCATCACTCTGCTGCCAGAAATACAGTAGATATGGTTGGATAACTTGAAGGGTTTCTTCTTCTGACTTATTTTTCTATAGAGTTCAATAGGAAAATGAGTCAGAAGAAACAACCATTAAAGTAATATAATCCATATCTACTGCATATCTGGCAGCAGAGTGATGCTTTGAGGCTTGTTTGATACCTCATACCAACCATGTATTCCATACTGCTTCAGGATAATTTACAGCTAAATCTAATTCCACCCCCCAATTCCCATAGAGATCCATTCAAATGCAGAGAAGTTATAGTATCGCTTGTAAGAGTACCATAAAATAAGATATCAAGAGTATTTTGATACTGTTGGGTCACAGACATCAGGAAGTCATGGCATACAAAGGATATGCGACCAAATATTAAAATGATTACTTATTCTACATTGTTAAACTATACACTATTTTTGATGCCCAGAAATGGGGGGGGGGGGACTATGTACAAAAGGTTCTATAATTTGAAAACTGTTCATCCAATAAAGATTAAAATACACTCAGATTAAAGCTGACAGTCTGCACTTCAACCTCATTGTCGTTGTATCTTTTCAAACTCAAAGTGCTAGAGTACAGAACCAAAATAACAAAAAATGTGTCACTGTCCAATTAATTATGGTGCTCACTGTATATACACTGCTCAAACAAATTAAGGGAACACTTAATCATCACAGTATAACACCAAGTCAATTAAACCAAACCGGTCATGCTGGATGATGTTGCAGGCAGCATAACATTCGCCACGGCGTCTCCAGACTCTTCCACGTCTGTCATATGTGCTCAATGTGAACCTGTTCTCATCTGTGAAAATAACGGGACACCAATGGCGAACCTGCCAATTCTGGTGTTCTCTGGCAAATGCCAATCGAGCTGCATGGTGCTGGGCTGTGAGCACAGGTCCCACTACAGGACGTTGGGCCCTCATGGCACCCTCATGGAGTCAGTTTCTGACAGTTTGGGCAGAAACATGCATACGAGTAGCCCGCTGGAGGTCATTTTGTAGGGCTCTAGCGGTGCTCCTCCTGTTCCTCCTTGCAAAAAGGAGCAGATACCGGTCCTGCCGCTGGGTTGTTGCCCTTCTACAGCCCTGTCCAGCTCTCCTCGTGTAATGGCCCGTCTCCCGGTATCTCCTCCACGCGCTTGAGACTGTGCTGGGAGACCCAGCAAACCTTCTTGCGACGGCACGTATGGATGTGCCATCCTGGAGGAGCTGGACTACCTGTGCAACCTGAATGGGCTGCAGGTACCGCGTCATGCTACCAGTAGTGACAAGATCACTTGCAAAATGTAAAACTAGAGAAAAATCTGTCAGGAAGGATAAGGAGAGAGAAATGGTCTGTGGCCACCACCTGCAAAACCATTTACTTTTTGGGGGTTGTCTTGCTGTTGCCTCTCCTGTCCATCTGTTGTCACTTTCATTTGCACCAAAGCAGGTGAAATTGATTCACAACCATTTACGCTTCCTAACTGGACAGATCGATATCCCAGAAGTTTAACTGACTTGGTGTTATACTGTGTTGATTAAGTGTTCCCTTAATTTTTTTGAGCAGTGTATATACAGTTGTGCTCAAAAGTATTCAAACCCCTTCACTTTTTTCACACTTTATTGTGTTGTAGATTTAATTTTAAATGGATAAAATTGCCATTTTTGCCCATCAATCTACACTCAATAACCCATAATGTCAAAGTGAAAACATGTTTTTTGAAATTTATGCAAATGTACTAAAAATCTAAAACTGAAATTTCATGTACATAAGTATTCACACCCTTTGCTTTAGTGTATTTTTAAAGTATCATATTTTATATTGGTCACATATCCTTTGCATGCTGTTATATCCTGAAGTCTGTGACATATCAACATCAAAGGACTCTATCTTATTTTCAGGTACTGTTTCAAGCAAAACTATAACCTCTATGCATTTGAATGGATCTCTATGGGAATTGGGGGGTGAGACTAGATTCAGCTGTAAATTACGCTGGTACAGTATTAAACACATGACTGGCGAAATGCCTGTAAGTCATCAAGGGTCTAAGGTATCAAACGAGCCCCAAACCATCACTCTATGGCCAGATATGCAGTAGATATGAATGGATTACTTTAAGGGTTTCTTCTTCTGACTTTTTTCCCCATAGAGTTCTATAGGAAAATGAGTCAGTAGAAATAACCCTTGCAGTGATCCATCCACATCTACTCCATATCTGGCAACAAAGTGATGGTTTGGGGCTTGTTCAATAGTTCAGACCCTTGATAACTTACAGCCATTTAAAATTTAATCTACAACACTATAAAGTGTGCAAAAAGTGAAGGGGTTTGAATACTTTCGAGCACAACTATATATATATACATATATATATGTGTATGTGTGTGAATTATGTTTCCGTTTTTATCTTTGCCTGGAAAAAGTCAGGGCCTCCTGGGGAAAAAAGAAAATCTGTCTCAGTGGGTTTCTCCTGCATAAATGAAGGATAATTCATGAATTCAAAGGAAGGTGCTTTGGTCAAGTACAAAACCAGTGTGATCCACCTTTGGCAGATGAATGGTTTTCTTTTGGTATAGCACATATGAGAGAAATGTGTTTCTTGCAGCTTTTTTCTTAATGGTGACTTTTTATTACAAATGTGTTCCTGTCAATATAGCGGTGTGCATCTACCCTTACCCCAGGGCTACACCGCACGCGTAAATCTCACTACATGTGTAAAATTTAGCACGGGTGCAACTCGCATTCGGAAAGATCTAGTTGTGGTTAATACTGGTATCTGCTACACCTGGCGTGCAAGTATGAGTGCACATGCGAGAGGATTGGAGTCTATTTTTAAGTGCTTACGCATCCAAAAATGGTTCCATAGCAGTTGTAGCCTCCATTGCTCTCCATCATAGGTAGGTTTGCCGTTTTTCTTTATTGAAATTAACCAAAACCATAAATTCCAACTTTTAAACAAAATGGAGTAGAATAATTTTTTAACATGCTATAACGCATCATCAGGAATTTCAGTAAACACTGTAATTTTCTAAATAGATTCTGGAGATGACTATTGACTACCAGCTGGTAAAGTCATCGTAATAGACCATGATTCTCTGATTATCAACAACTGTAGGCTCGGCTATAATAATATAAAATACATATGCGTACTTAGCCATACTCTCAAGACAAAATAATGGCTACTTTCTCCATAAGAAATGAGGAAAACACGCAAAAAAATGTTTACAGGCTGCGCAAGTGTTACGCACGTACTCTCCATTGTAGCCCCTGGGTTATTGTATGTCCAATAAATAAATGTAAATGTATTCACTTGCCAATGCATAGGCAGGCATGGCCTTGCCTAGCCATGGATGCCAATTATGTCACAAGCAAATAGCGTGTTTAGTAATACTATGTAGGCAAATGCATACATTTAATCGGAATGACTACCAACGTGATTGTTAAAGTACTTGGCATGGAATGACCTAGAGCAGGGGTCTTCAACCTTTTTCAGCCTAAGGACCCCCTTGGCCGATAGAAACAGAGCGGGGACCCCCAGATATTTTTTTTAAATAAATGCGTGTTTCATTTTAAACCTGGCCCATAACAACATTTATAATCCCTTATTTACATATATATATACTCACCTATTATGCTTATGTAACATTATTAAAGCAATATGTATCTCATGTATGGACCAGTTGAGCAGAAGACAGATTCGACATGGGAGAGTTAGGTCTGATACATGACAAGTGAGAACAAGAAGATGCAATTTATTAATATTGCCTATTAATGCTTTGAATTCACTCAATATTATATATTTTTTGTCGAAAATACATTTAAAAATTGTTAGATTTAAATTTTAAAAAATCCCACAAAAATTGGGGGACCCCCTGCAGTACCTCCGCGGACCCCCTAGGGGTCGCGGACCCCCTGTTGAAGATCCCTGACCTAGAGGGATCCTGAATTATACAGGATCGCAGCACAACAGGAGAACTGTTCCTACCTTACATTCAGCTTGTCTCGAGGTTACCAAGCCTTGTTCATGCTGTTTGAGCTGCCGTGAAACGTATTTCAAGGTGGTGGGGTCACTGCCGCATACCGAACAGCTCTCCTGTACTATTACGCTGGTACAGTATGGAACACATGACTGGCGAAATGGCTGTATGTCATCAAAGGTCTAAGGTATCAAACGAGCCCCAAACCATCACTCTGCGGCCAGATATGGAGTAGATGTGGATGGACCCTTTTAAGGGTTGTTTCTCCTGACCTTTTTCCCCAGAGTTCTATAGGAAAATGAGTCAGGAGAAATAACCCTTGCAGTGATCCATCCACATCTACTCCATATCTGGTAACAGAGTGATGGTTTGGGGCTCGTTCGATAGCTCAGACCCTTGATGACTTACAGCCATTTAGCCAGCCATGTGTTCCATACTGTAATTTACAGCTGAATCTAGTCTCACCCCCCAATTCCCATAGAGATCAGTTCAAATGAAGAGAGGTTATAGTATCGCTTGTAACAGTACCTGAAAATAAGATATCGAGAGTCTTTTGATGTTGATTGGTCACAGACTTCAGGAAGTAACAGCATGCAAAGGATATGCGACCAAATATTAAATATGATACTTTAAAAATATGTTAAAGCAAAATATTCTAATTTTCTGAGACACTGAATTTTTCATTAGCTGTAAGCCATAATCATCAAAATTACAAGAAATAAAGGCTTGAAATATTTCACTCTATGTGTAATGAATCTATATAATATATGAGTTTCACTTTCTGAAATGAGTGACAAAAAATATTGAACTTTTTCATGATATTCTAATTTTTTGAGCTGCACCTGTATGTACTTCCAAAAGGCCACCTGTTTGAGGGGTTTCTTACTGATAGTCACAGGAGGATGGGGTCCCCTCTTGAGTCTGGTTCCTCCCAAGATTTCTTCCTAGTTACACCAGGGAGTTTTTCCTTGCCACTGTTACCTATGGCTTGCTCTTGTGGGGGTTTAGGCTGGGTTTTTCTGTGAAGCGTATTGTGACAACTAGTTGTGAAATGCGCTATATGAATAAATATTGATTTGATTTGATATTATCAACTCCTTTTCCAAGGGACATATCTCCTGTGCTGATACGCTGTAGCGTTTGGCTATTATAATAAATAAGGTCTTCCCTCCCAGCTGAATTTTAATGGTCCCCTGTTGGACATATTGAATTATGAGGTGAATGATACTGGAAATATTGCAAGTTAGAATGTATGAATCTAATATTGACCTGTATGGAGCATAATTTATCTGGAATTGCATTCTTGGTTTTATGTTAAACATTAAAGATAATAGATTGTGGATTACAGCAAAAAAAATAATAATTTGGTCACTGGGTTGAGGAGGCTTAATGAGTTAAGTTTTTTGTCATGGTTGACTGCTTACAGTGTTTCAATTTCTAGGACGTTTATTTTAGATGAAGGTGCAGTGATATTAAAATGATGTATGAACATTCTGTTTAGCTCTGCTATGTCATGAATGTTGGCACTGCTAGGAAGGCAAGTTTACCAATTTGCCTCTAGGAGGAGAACTATCCATTCAATAATACAAAATTATCATTTTTTTGTTGTTTCATAACACTGGTGTGACTGTTACTCCTCTCAGTTTTGGCTCCGAGTCCATGGTCATGGATAGCTTTCTTCTCTAATGCCTCCCCATTTCTTCAGAATAGTCTCCATCCACCTGAACCCGCAGTCAATTTTCCACAGTAAGCAGACACAATTTTTAAAAAATCACCACTCTTTTACCACATTTAATTTCCCTTTCACGGCAGCAATTTAAAGACTTGAAAAGATCACTAAAAGTTTGGGCGAATCAACCAAGTCTTGTCATGGCTTGTCATTGTTGTAAGAAAATCAGCAGTAATTTGTTCCCTGAGTTCTTGGTATATGACTGTCATACACTCTGGGAATTTGAATGAGCCCATGAGAGTCAATAAAGAAACAGTCAGTGATTGGATTTGAAGTCTGCTTTGAACCTCCAGCAGGTAAATTCGACTCAGGGGTGACATTAAGCTTTGGAATAAAAGCACTATTCTGATGTTATCAGTGGGAGGTAATAGACTCCCAGCTGTACGTTTGATCTGTTCCTCTCTCTTTTTGAAGAAGCGATGCATCCCTGTCCCTCTATTGCTTTTACCCATATTGCGGGCAAATTTAATTGATTGACTTAAAATTACAGCATTGAAATGTCAATTCTGCAATTAGTTTTAGAAGTGGAGATGGAATCAATTACTTGTGTCGATAGCATCGACCAAGGTAAGCCAAAGTAGATTAGAATCTGAAGTGTCTTTTAACAATAAAATTGACCCAATTACCTTTTACATTATGTAGGGTGGTTAGGAAGGCTTTGCACGTTAGCGTGAATGTTATTGCTGTGCACTGTGTGCAGTGCCGTGCCGTGCCGTGCCGTGCACTGTGTGCGGTGCCGTGAACTGTGTGCGGTGCGGTGCCGTGAACTGTGTGCAGTGCAGCGTACAGGAACGTCCCAGCTTGTGCGATTTCCAGAAAGTGTCAAATCAGTTCAGTGATTGAAGAACCATTGATGAGTTGCAGACTATTCAGATGATAACCAGAACATTCCAAATGGATGACAGCCCGCTTTTTATTGGCTCCAAGTGTCAACCATTAGACAGGCTTCCTCACTTCAGGCAGCGCCCAGAAACGCATACAGATGGCCTCTGTTACCTATGGCAACCCTCAGCAGAAGAATCTGAAAATCTATTGCCGGTACAGCTGACAAGCTTGATGGGAAATTTCTGTGATGCAGTGGTAGTTTCTGGGAAAGTTTGCACTGGCTGGCTTGGAAAAAGGCTGAACATAACAATGCAAGCAGCATAAAGGCAGGCCTTGAGGAAAAAGGCCGGCTATTGTAATGGCTTCGCCTGGTCTGAAATGTGTGTTTGAACGGCGCTCAGACTGTAGGTGAGGGAGGGAGGCGAGAGGAGAGGCAGGAGATGTATGGCGTTGGGACTTTTTACAGCCTAAGTGATTTTTATGTGCGCGCATTATAGCTAGGCAGATTATAAGGGCTTTTATGGCCTCTTGCTTTACAGACACAGTGAGAGTAGGACAGATGATTAGAGTTACAGAGATTGTAAATCACGCTGCGTTGTGTCTGGAAGCATGCGGATGAGGATGCCGGCGCTGCTGTAACCGCAGGCCTGGTCTGGTAAAGAGGCGCTCTAAGTCCTGGCCTGTGGGGCTGACAGGAGAGCTGGTCAGCAGATCACAATAGCTGACTTTGGGGTAAGGTTAACAGGCCAACAGTCCCATATTAGCAAGGATGTCCCATATTTTGGTCAAAAATGATTTGTCCCACCTTTGGCCTGTATATAGCGCTTTGAGTAGTCGACCGAATGCGGATCGACATATGGTTACTATGCCAATTTTTTTTTAAATTAATTGGATAAACGACAAGCATTAAATAGCATTGAATAAATAAGATGCAATCTCAATATCAGCCAATGCCCCCAATCAGTAATATCGTGTCTGGATGCCTTAGTATACATCACAGCGTTCTGTTCAGTATTCGGGCAAAAGAATGTTGGCAACACTGCGCTGGGGACTGTTCAGTCATCTGGTTTAGCAGATTGGCTTCATAACAAATGTGGAATTGATTGTTGCTTTTTTGTTACTGGCACACTGTATGGGTTTGGCTGACATTTTGTATGAATAATGAAAAAAATACATCAAATTAGTCAGCTAACGTGCATCTCGCGGTGTGCCGGGTTTCTTTCCTGCAGAGTATTTATGTGCTTTATTGCAGGGCAGAAAACTCCCTTGTAAGATTTTATTAAGTAAAATACTGCCTGACTATTGATCCTTTGGTTAAATTTAAAAGAAATAAATAACTTATGTGGCCCTCGTGTCAAAAAGTATATTCAGCCAACTGAGATTCAGCACAAAGATGAGCTGGGGAAAGTAACAACTTTCAGCAAGCCGTAGTGCTGCCTGCAGTGAGCCTTGGTCATTTTGTCAGAGCATATTATTCAGTAATGCTGTAATCTCTGTACCTGCCTACGCACAAAGTAGACAGGTTGCAGGTAATTAAATCCTCTTGCCCAGTGTAGATGGCTTGCGTGGGTCAAAGGTCATCCTGATTTCTGTGGACTGAATACGCTTGACATGCAGGGGGTGGGTAATGGATGGACCTCCAGTGCCACGACCCCAATCCGTCTCTGTTTTCCTGCGCGACAAGCCTCGAGCCCAAGGCTGCCATTTAGCATCCCCTATTGAGCCAACACATACGCACACTTTGGAAATGAAACCTCTGTTTTTCCACCATATCCCATACTGACGTATTCTATATGACATAAATATTTTTCAAATAGATGTTTTATTTTTATGTAATGAACTTTTTTTTTTTTTTTCTTGGATATTTCATTATTATGGATGATTCACACATGCGGTATTGCACATATACATGCCTCTCACTAGTGCGGACCACAAGGAATAATTCTGTGTTCGTCTCCTAGCAGTTTCTCTCTGATTCATACACAGTTGATCTTAGGCACACACACCATCACGCATCTGTATTTGCATGCCATGCTCAAACATAGGTGGTAAGGCCAATGGGAACTAGAGAGTTATCCAGCAGTGTTTCAAACCTGGACTGGAACACCCTGCCTCTTTGACATGACCTGGTAAGCTGTTCCAAACATTGACAACTCTTGACTCATCTACTTCCTAAAACATGTGCGTAATTGACTTTTCACTAATGCACCTTTGTTCCACGGACAGAACTCAACCAGAAAAACCTTCTATACACTTCATTTAAAATCCCCTTCGTCTCTTTTTGCTAAGTCTCAAGAGATTTCATATATTTCCTCTTAACGTTTACAGTTCCTTCCGGAACCCAATTTAGTTGCCCTTCTTTGCACTTTTTTCCAGAGCTTTTTCCAGATATCACGGGTCAATTCATACACATAGAAACGCTAATTATCGGAGAAATCACATCCTCCTTTTGACGGGTTGTCCTGTTGCTATTGTCAACCCTTCATATATCATATGGTAGATTCCGGAAAAGCTCATTACTAGATTAGTCAGGCGCTCCTTTTGAGGGCTTTCCTGTTGGTGCTGTCAACCCTTCTTCCAAGGAATACATAATCTTTAACCAAACGTCTGTATTTGTTTGGATATTCTTTTTGGTGTATTTAAAATGGATGTAAATCGGTGAATTAAGGTCTGCCCTCAAAATAAACTTTCATGATCCTCACTGAAACACAGCAGTGTCCTGTATGTGAAAGGTAGAACCCTATTATTAATTCCTAAACATTCATTCGTTATCTCATCTTATGAATTTGCCGTGGCTTTGTCCTGGCTAATAATTTAACATGCAGTAGGCCAGTTATTTCTACAATAAACTCAATGTACTTGCGAAAAATGGTTCACTTTAAAATTATGTACAGTATATATACCACTGTTATGCCGATGATACCCAGATTTATGTTAGCACAAAAAACATCACGGCCTTACCACACCCCTCACTCATAGCCTGCATTCATGACATAAAACTCTGGATGGCTGCCGATTTGCTAAAAAAACTGAAATAATTCTAACAGGACCTAAAACCTTGACCTCACAGATCACCAACCTCTCTATTAACATAGATGGGCTCTGAGTCAAACTCTCAACTTCTACCCGTAACCTTGGTGTCATATTTGATCCATCACTTAGTTTCCAACCGCACATAAACACTCTCACTAAGAATGCATTCTTCCATCTCCGTAACATTGCACGACTCCGCCCATCCCTCACCCTGAATGACGCTGAAACCCTAGTCCACGCATTCATAACCCCCTGTCTTGATCACTGCAATGCCCTTTTTCTGTGGTATCCCTGGCAAAACACTCCAAAAACGGCAATATGTTCAAAACACAGCTGCCAGAGTACTCACACACACCAAAAAATCTGCTCACATTACCCCCATCCTCTGTCAGCTGCACTGGCTCCCCATTTGCTCACGCATACACTACAAAATCCTTCTCACCACTTACAAAGCACTTTAAGGTATGGCCCCTTCCTACCATACCAAACTACTTCTCCCCTGCACTCCTGCACACAACCTCAGATCCTCTGGCACTGGACTTCTGGTCATTCCCAAAACCAGACTGTCCTCTATGGGGAGCAGGTCATTCAGTGCCATGACCCCCAAGCTCTGGAACACACTTTCTCAACATCTCCGTGTCTGCACCAATATATCTACATTCAAAACCCACTTAAAAACCCACCTCTTTACCCAGCACTTTTTCCCTCACTCTCCACCCTAGGTTTCTCTTACTTATCTTCTCGGTCTGCCTGTATCTTCAATTTTTTTATTTTATTTAATGTTTTATTATAGATATATATATTGATTTTACTTTTCTTTTTTTTGTCTTTGTATTCCTGTTGTTCTTTGTTATATCTTGTCGTTTTTCTCTTTTTGCTCTGTAAAGTGTCCTTGGGTTTGAGAAAGGCGCTATATAAATAAAATGTATTATTATTATATGCTTTTCATGTAGAACAAACAATACAATGCCAACAAATGATGATGAACTTATGAACTGAACTCATTAATTATTGGTTAGATGTTTGAGGATGGGATCATTGTATGTTTCTAAAAATCAGACTAACCACAAGGACATGTTGTGATGCTTGACATTTTTATATATTTATTTCAACCCACTGCCTTTTCTCTCCCACTGTGGGTACAAACAATATTGTATGCTCATATTGAATTCTCATGATCAAACATAAATCTTGTGTTTTCTTGCATCCTTTAAAAAAAATAATTGTTCTCTCCTGTACCCCGGTGATATCGCAGGACATGAAATGAAAATGATGTAATGTAAAATGAAAATTAGAAAGCCTAGATTTGAAAGCTTGCTGGCTGTAGTGATGCTGACAGCAGAGGGGAGTATTGTACCTCACTGGTAGGGGACGTCTTCTTTTCTTTGCTGTGAATGTTTCGAAGAAATAATGCCTCGGGCCTACTGCTGGCCCAAGCTGCCACTGTATAAGAGGTTTTCATGTCATGGGCAATGGCCATGCTTGTCTTCCGAGCAGCATTTTATCTGTAACTGTGTGTGGCGATACCTTTTCAACAGCAGAAATGCACCCTTAGTACAGAAGCAGCTTCGTTTATAATGAAAGTAAAGGAAAGAAAGGGCAAGCCCGTTTTAGTGGAAAGTGTCCACTTACTGTGTATTCTCCTCTATTACAAGGACACATACAGAAACAGCTGACCTTTGTAGCATGCTGGCTTTTGTAATTTAGCAATCCATCCAATAAGCATAATTTGGCTCTGCAGAAAACAAACATACTGTGAAAACCATCATGAGGATATTGAAGGACTGTGCGGCGTCTCAACACAATGTTCAAAAAAGGATTTAATCATTAAAGCCCTTTTGCCACAAATTATATTGAACATGGCCATTGTACAAGAGACCACAATGTTTTGAGAACATGATGAAGAGAAATTCCACATGACCAGTCTGCTCATTGTCACAGGACTGAAGAGGAAATATTAACACCAAAGATGAATGTCATGTTATTTGGGTCAAAGATAAAACATTTTTTTCTGAATTTGATGCCTGAATTTAAACAATTTTCCAAGTTTCTGTGATGCTCACTCCTGGAGTTATAAAGCCTTAAATAGAACACCCCCTAAATAGGTGGAAATTGACCAACTTTGGCATCTGTGCAAAGGGGTTCATGTGCAGCTTGCGGGAGCAGAGTGTGGGCTCTCAATTGGCCTGCAGGAGGCGCTGGTGAGTGATGAGACACAGTCATCCTGGCCGACTGAATCCATCATTCTGACTCTACAACCAATTATGAATCACCCTGCAGGGCTGCTGGCCACAGTTGGCACCAGGATAGTCCAGATTTGATCTGACCACCCAGCAGTCCTGTAAAATACATTTTAAGAATAAGGTGGATGAAAAAGTGCCTTGACCAATTCTTCAAAACTGGCTCTGTGAAATGTTTTTTTCCATGAGTTTTTTCATGCTGCCCTTATGAGCAGGCATTCCACTGGACAGCACAAAAGGCCATTCATATACAAATCCTCTGCATGAGGTGGGCCACATCACATTTCAGTGAAGTGCTGCTCAGTTGGTCAAGGTCATCCCATCAGCTAATTTGTGGCATAGGTGTGTGTCGGTGGATAGCTCCAGGAAATTGGGGGGTTTCTCACCGTGAGCTGTGGGGACTCCCGCAGGATCCCATATACTCTGTATCAGTTTTTTGGGGGAGGGAGCAGGACAGAGGTTAAATTTTAGTTGCTGCTGGATGGCTCATTCGGTTAAGTCACCAGTGGCCAGTAACTGCATAGGGCGATGCACAATTGGCGATTGCATCGCCTAGGGAATGGGAGAGTTCAGTCAGGTAAGGTTCCGTGTGCATTGCTATCTAGCGACCCCCTGCTGTGTTGATCAGGCACCTGTATATTCCCGTGAAAGCAGCATATAAAAGGTCTTTGATCCGACCACTCTATATGAGCTTAGCTGTCTGCAGTGTGGAAATAAGCAGCTGGCAACAGCGCGTGTTTCAGAGGGGAACCGTGGATGTCTATACCCTCTCCTGAATCAGCAGCAATGTACGCGGTTGCAGATGATTGGCCATTCCAAATTCGGGTGGGAATTGGATATACTCAGTCCCGCGTTGGGTGCCAAATCTATTAAAAAATAAAATAAAAATGTGTGCCTCTCCTGCCTCCCAGGGGGTTTGTGTGTGCAGCCATGGCTGGCATGGGCCCTAGGGTGATGGATGGCTGCTTTGCACAGGGCTGAGGGGGCCATGTGGCAGATAGTCAGGTCACAAAGCGGAAGACATTGCTGGACCACGGCCATGTCCACTGCCCAGCAGTGTGGTGCAGAAGAGAGAGAGAATGACCCTCACTACAGCTGCACTTACTCCTCCCCCAAGGCAAGCATACGTGCGCACACACACATTACACACACATGCATGGCATATGTGGATGCACGGATAGTGGTCTCTAATATACTTTCTAGGGCATGTTTACATTTTTTAAAGGTTGTAAACCGTTTTGAATATAAAATATACGAATGGAAATTCACATACAAATGCATATTGTCATATAAACATTATTTTCCATTGTTCAGAGGGCAAATTTAAAAAAAGTTTGCTTTAGATTTAGACTGCTTTTGTCTAAATGTCTGGTGATTGTAAAGAACACAGTATGCACAAAAAGGAGAAAATTATCACTATATTGTTTTTGTTCGATTGTCTCAGAAGAACTTCACTTCAGACCACAAAAGAGAAAAATCATTGAGAGAATAGAAAAAGGGAGCATGTTTAAAATGTGCAATTTGTTGCTGTTGCCGTTGTCTAATGAAAATTGGAAGTCATTGATCTTGGTCTATTAATTATAATGCGGTTAGATGCATTATAAAGGAAGCTAGGTGTGCCAGTATTTGACTAGAATTGAAGTAAACCCTTCCCCTGTGTTCTTTTATTTGTGAGGCATCCATTGTAATAATTCCAGTTTCTTCTAATGCATAATCAATACTGACTTATGACAAAGTGCACAGGCAGTCAGAGTGGTGCCATCAACTGAGGTGAATGGATACTCAATTATGTCAAGTGCGCTGTTTTGCTTTCCAGACCAACAGAGGAATAAGGAAATGACTGTCTAAGCACTCAAGCAGGAGAGAGAGATAAAGAGATTAAGCCACAATATTATTCATCTTATCTAAAGCATTTCCCACGTAGATGTTTATCACATTCATCTCATTATATCATTACTTCCTAGAACTGGTCCTGAATCCAGGCCAACTCAGAGAATACACTTTTAGAACACAACATCCCCACAAATGAGCAAGAATATCTTCAGGGAAGTCCCTGTTTGTTTCCCATTTGTCCTCTATAGATCATACCGCATACATAGTCATCACCAACACCAGGGGCGTAGATTTGTTTCCAGTTTCGGTCGTGAAAATTTTGCACTAATTTGAGAGCAAATATTGTTTTTGAGCTACAAAGAGAGCATCAGATGATCCCGATGACTGTTTCTTTAATTAGTGTCAACTGATTATGCATTTGGCCTACATGTGCACTTGCTGCATACAAATTGAAAACAGATTTGATCGTGTTATGGCTAACGTTAGCAGTTGTGCTAGCTAACGTCATTAGAGTTGTTAGCTAGCTAGCTAACGTTAGCTAACTAAAGTTTGCACGCTCGATCGCATTATGACCAATAAAGTAACACTTAAACATCATAAGCATGCATCCATATTTACGGTATGCATCACAAACATATATACATAATTAATAAACAGTAGTAAGCAGCTACATTCTGAATTTTACCTTGGTGGGAAAGAGGTTTTTTAGATTGGGTAGAATCTAGTACAATCTCAGTTGATCCAGTTTGTTTGCTTGTTTCCATGACTGCAGCACGCTGTGTTTGTGTGCCAATTTGTTTCATATCTGGCAACCCGGGATGTCGAAATGGGCAGTGGGCGGAGTCAACTCGGAGAACAGTGAATCACACAGGCCAAAACAAAAACGGACGTTCCGACCCGGAATGGAAATTTCAAAGGAGAACATACTGACTGTATCATTGTTGTCGGAGAAGCCAGTATTTCGACGTAGCATATTTCCTTAATCTCTGATGACCTCATGGTCATTTTATGATTTAGTACAGTAAACGTGTTACATATAGCTCCTTTAAAGCAGTCATTTTATGCAAAATTGCCTAAGGAGTTAAAAAAGTAAGGTGCATTCAGTAACACTTTATAGGAATGGTACTTCATAAGAGTTCTTGAAGTGGTTTTTAAGCAGTATATAGCCTAACACTTTCATGAGCACAACATAAACATTCATTTTTCATAAAAGAAGTGTTACCATATAAATATACCAGCGGTTTATATACTGCTGGTATATTTATATACACTTTGCGTCAAAGTGACTTTAGCTGTCAATATTTTGGCTCACAGATTTTTTTGCCCAGCGACAGAGAGACTTAATCAGTTGCATCTTGATCTGTTAAATAAGCTTAATGTTGTTTTTCCGTGGAATTCCCCACCGTCATTTTTTTTATTTTGTCATTCATATTCAGCAAGCCTAGCCTAGGTTTTAGTGTATGTTACTTGTAGCGTTACCGGTTTTTAACCTATATAATAAGCCAAGCTGCCTAAAAGGGGGTCACAAGTATGGAGATGCGTCGATATGTTACTTGGCTAACACTTCTATTCCTCTTATGAACAAATCAGTAAACTGTGCTAACTTATGTTCAAAACAAACTAATATTATTCAGTACAAACACAGAACGTGTGATGAGAGCGCATGATAGATAAGGAAAGCTGTGTGTGTGTGTGTGTGTGTGTGTGAGAGAGAGAGCAGGGGCGACGCCAGGGATTTTGGGCCTCATGAAAAGGTATATCACATTGGGCCCCACCACCCCAGGCCACGCCTACCATTTTTTATTCACAAATGACCTTAAAATATGTGTATATAATAATTCTAACTTGTGGCAAGCTAAATGAAGATAAGAAAATATATAGGATGCTCTGATCAAGATTTTTCGGGCTGATATCCATTCCCGATTTATTTTATTAGAAATACATTATTATTATTATATTATTATTATTATTATTGTGCTTTATAAAATGCAAGAAGAAGACTTATAGCCTAATGATTCAATGAGAATATACACTATAAATGAAAAAACTAAAATGAACAGTCCAACAAGATGCATTTCTGAGCTAACAGTAACTACAAAGCTCTATAGAACACCTGAACAGTTTTTAATTCAAGAAAATGGACAAAAACGTCTCTGGATGTGGCTGCAATTAAACGGCTTTTAATATGTTTTTAGTATGAACCAAACACAGCGACAAGCCTTGATCAAACATTTTTTCTGTGATGTAAAACGTCATATTTTCATTTTATTAATTACATGGCAAGTTTGGGCTCATGGAATGGCGAGATTGAAGGAATTGATTACACAGACGGACTCAATACGGAGGTGGAACATACGGTTGGTCTATCGAGTTAAAAAATACAAATTAGTGGTTCCTTTGCTTTCTTTTAAAATGTGTTTATCCCTTTTGAAAAAGTGGCGAGATTAGGCAAAAGCGAATAACATAGTAGGCTATCACAATTTTCCTTGAATGTTTTGTTTCTTTTTTATTTTGCAAGATTGACGTAGCGTAGGCCTATAAACAAGGAATACTGTTAGATTATAACGAGCACATTACATATATAGGTTAAGAGTAGGTTATCGGTAATTTCATGGACTGCCGATTGAGTCACATGGAAGGGAAATCGGCCGATATCGAACGGCTGCCGCCCACCTTTCTTTGTGAAAAAGATGGGTGACATACTGTCGCCCTTTCTGTTCACCTCTCCTCGTTTTTGAAAGCCAGATTTTTTTTTAGGAAGCTGAGACATGATGCTCCACCGGCACTCCATCGCAATTTTCACTGCAAGGCAAGGCTAGCAAGTACCGTTCACGCCTGGTTTGGGGGTAAGTATCATTGACTGAACCATTTCATGTAAATAGAAGGGGGGTTTGGGCAATACAGAGGCTCTCTGGATGTTTACTTTTTGCCAAAAACAAGAAAAGAAAAAGAAACCGTTAGTTGTATTAGTACATTGTAAATAAAATATTCTATTAATGATGACAGGTTAATAATTTAATATTGAAAATAATTTACCTAATGTTCTAATATTTTTTTAGGACCCCTGTCAGTCAGGGGCCCTTTGAATCGTTCTAACCTTTCCCCCGTGTGTGTGTGTGTGTGTGTGAGTGAGAGAGAGAGAGAACCGAAAGGAGGAAGGAGAGGGAAGGAGGGGAGAGTAAGTAGAGATGAGAGAAGGGGTGGGGGGCAGAAAGAGTGAATAGACAGGTGATGAAAAACTTGATGGGGTAATCTCTTGCATGGCCCTTCCTGTTTATGAATTTAAAATCTCAGGTTATTGTGTTGGATCATGTATTCACGTTGTCTGAGGAAGACTGAAGGGACATGCTGCCAGACCAGTCAAGTCTAATATGACATTGTATCTCGCCTGCTCGATGCTGAGTACTGATTTAACATAATCGGTAGACATTTTAGTTATATGTAATAGATGTATTCTCCTTTGTTTTCCCCCAAAAAGTGGTGTGAACCATCAAGTACCCGGATGTGCCACGATGGTCTATTTATTTTGTGCATGTTTGATTGTCCATAACTGTTTGTACAATATCAATATTTTTTAATTTTTAAAACATGCTCAATTCAACATATCACACCTACAATGGTTTTTAGAATATATATGCTGTGTATTCACAATCCAGTAAGGGACCTTTTTCAGGATTCCCAATGTTATAAATACAGATTTATAGGATGATGGCAATCATTGTATATGTGAGTATACAGTAACCTGTATATATACCACAGTTATTGTGTGGGTAATCATTGTATATATGTGTATATGCAGTATACAGTAACCTGTATACATACCAAAGTTATTGTGTGGGTAACCATTGTCTATATGTGAGTATGCAGTATACAGTAACCTGTATATATACCACAGTTATTGTGTGGGTAATCATTGTCTATGTGAGTATGCAGTATACAGTAACCTGTATATATACCACAGTTATTGTGTGGGTAATCATTGTCTATATGTGAGTATGCAGTAACCTGTATATATACCACAGTTATTGTTTGGGTTGGACATTCATATATCATAGCTTCTGTACAAAGCTTCGACCTCCAGCAGTTTCAGGCTAAAGTTTTCTATTGAAGGCTGCATGGACACTATTTTTCACAAAGCCATTGTTCAGTTTCAGGCTAAAGTTATCTATTGAAGGCTGCACGGACACTATTTTTCACAAAGCCATTGGTCTGTTCCTGCCAGTATCCTGTCTTCACAAACGCTTTGCACTAACCGTTGCATCTCTTACAAAACAAATATTCATAACGGCCGGGCCATGTAGCCTGGAGATTACCTTCCAAACGTAAGCTTCCAGTTTTGCACAAAGTACATTTTAAACTTTAATAAGGAGCTTTAAGAGAATAGATAGTGGTTATTTATGTATGCTCAGGGCAGTTGTCCCTGAGCATTACCTTCACCGGTCTCAGTAACGCACTGTGTTGCAGGCGGGGGTCTAAATGTCTAGTCTCAATGGATCGCCGACTGTAAAAGCACAGCCGAATATAAATGGTTTTTAGGCTTGAAAGGAAATGTTGAAAACTTATCTGAAATGTTTCACAGCATGATTTAGAGTAAAGGTGGTGACGGTAAAGACGAACTCAGTTTGTTGTAAGCAGCAGCAGCAAAAAAAAAAAAAAAAAAAAACTGCAAGTTTGTTCTTTTTTGTTGGAAACAAAGTGAATTGCTTTGGTGTGCATGTGGTCATTTGTATACCGACAATGTTTACATAAACAGACGAGCAGAATCCTAATTCTTCACAGGGCGTCAACTCTGTGCCAATAAAACTCGGAAATCAGGCTTCCTGGCTCACCTCATCGATTCCCATCGAATTCAAATAGAGAGCTGTGCATTTTTACCGTGCCCCCGCTATCCTGTTTTGACTGAGTGGAATCACGTTAATGCAACAAATAAATGCTACATTGATCTGGCGGGGCAGAGATGTGGAGTGTGGATTCCTAACGCTGCTCCGCGGTAATAAGAGCCTGGGGGGTGGTGGACGGATAACTCCGAGGGCAGAGAACCCTGGGATTGATTGTTATTGGGTCCTCCCGCATCGATTTTACGTACCTGGGTATTTACGGGGAGAGAAGAAATACAATTATTGTCTCAGGGGCTAAGGCTGTATTTCTTGCATTTAAGTGGGCTTTATTCTTTTAACTGTTTGGGTGCCGATAATTGGGTGCTGTTTGGCGGGAGCCATCTGCTTGGTGACAGGGTGGATATTGGAACACTGGGGTTTATTGAGAAACCTAATGTGCCGTCACATGATGGATTTGATCTGCGCTTTGCCCAGAGTTAAGAGCTATTGAGGAAGCTGTTCCATCTGAACACACGCTTGCTCATCCCCCCCCCCCCCCCCCATCTCTTCCATTTTATATTTCTTTACGCTTGCTCGCCTATTCCTTTACTTTTTATGTTTCTGTATGCCTTCGTGAAAATAATTTGATGCGCCACATTTCTTCAACTTGCGTTTAGTCAGTCTAAGGTTACCGAAAATCTGCAAAAACACAGGCTGATCTAATACAGTAGTAGAAATAATGGCTTCAACTGAGTCGTACGTTTTTCTTGACAGTTTGGGATTGACTTCACGTAGCTCCATTCAGGGCAGTCGAATCTACGATGCGAACACTGCCATTTTTGAAAAATATGTTTGGATCTGGGGTTTTTCCTGACCGATAAATACTTGATAATTGCTCGTTTATATTGTAAGGATGTAATTACAAAACCATGCCATGTTTTTAATGTTTATGAAGACAATGCAGGTTTATTTCTTAAAGGGCGAAACTATTGAAACACCAAACAAACTTTGACACCACAGCAATATTCTTTGTTTACAAAGAAAAAATCTAACAAAGTGGGGACTATTTAAAGCACATTGTGATGGCCTTCCGATGTAAAAGCTATTGTATTGAGCGCTTGCTTCTGTATAAGTGCTTCATTTTCTTTACTTAGCTTCACGCAGCAGGGAACTGTTCTCAAGGTTATCAAGCAGTGACATTGAAAAGGAAGAAAATTAAATTTATCCAATTTATCCTTTTTGATAAGCATAAAAGGGTATATTCAATTAGTCTTGTAAATATAATGATGCAATAATTAGAATATATCAGCAGAAATGCGAATTAAATAATTAAGGTGGCAAAAAACTACCTACAGTGTTTTTTTTAACAATCTGAAGATGTATTAAGTTTTCAAAATTAATGGACATCTGGAGGTGTAGACTAGAGTAATTGCAATACTTTACAGGTACAATTACTCCGTAAAGCTTACATATACATACAATACTGTGAACAAACATTGCTTGTCAAAGAATCTGCTTACTGAGGGACGAATAACACAATGGATCAATACTTCTAAGGGAATAGTTGCATTTTCTCTGAAATCTAAACCTGTGTTCTCTTGCCTTGTTGCAACTTTCTTCTTACAAATACACTGGACATGTGGAGCCACATGCCACGTTATTGGAAAATGATTGATCAGTGTTACAGTAATAGCAGATATGATAGGCTGGAAGACAGAACGGGGTAAAGGATGGTTCCACTCACCTGGTAATAGAACACATCTGCAACTGTTATACCTGTGTCTGTTCTCTTTAATAAGGGAGGTATTTCAAGTGTACCACACACATTGTCATATTGCATTTAAAATGGTAAAAAAACATGCATGTTTGAAGTTTATATTGGGATTTTTGTTTGCTAGCACAATGATTTTGACTGTGGGAGCCGCAGTAGAAAAAACTCTTGAACTACAGCCGCTAACAGGTTTTACAGTTGTAAGTAACAATATGTTCATGCACAGTAATTAAAATAGTACTACTGCTGCAGTTACTGTGTAATTGCATGGATATTAGTGCCACTTGATGTACAGTCAGACCAAAACTGAGTGGAGGTGGCTAAGTGCGCTTGTCTGTACAGTGAGCGGCATATCTAAGAAAAACAGTCAGTCAATGAAGAGCCAGTATGTGGCTGTGTGTCTTATCTTGTTTGGTTTTGTGAATCTGTGTCGTCTGTAGCGATTCTGACCTGGATAACCTGGGCTCACGTGTGTTGGACGGAGCCAAGGAGAGCTTGTTGGCGAAAAGGGGGTGGAGACTAAACGGAAGTGGCTGTGATATCATCACAGGAGAGCTGCAGTATTCACCACAGCCTGCAGAAACCATAGTGAATGTGCTTCATGTTTGCTGGAACCCAAAAGGGTAAGGAACAGACCACTTATATTGTGCCTGAGTGAGACAAACAGTAGACAATATGCTTGCTATGCCCTGAAAGCCATCCAACTAATTCCTGGTCTCTTGACTGACTCAACTAGCAAAAGTGTTCATGACATGTACAGGCTGGGGCCTAAAACGTGACACATCACAGGTTCAATAAGCCTGCATGGCTGACGGAAATGTATTAGAAATGTATGACTAGTGGCTGCCTTGCCTTGGCCTGCAATTCAGGTGATCAGGTGGTTACCTGCAGAAAGTGGCTGACAAGAATTCTCTGGCTCTCCTATAGTACACGTAGGCCAGCATGAGGTTCAGCTGCAGTATTCTTTTCCCTGCAGAGATGACTGTGCAGCACAATTAGTGCAGGAAATAGAATAGCAGGGAAGGTGGAGCAAGCTGTAATTGCAAGGAGTTTTTATTGTGCTGTTATTGTTGCACTATATTGCTGAGGAGAAAAGAGTAATATGGTAAAAACGCGAGAGCTGCATTGTGAACGTCTAATTAGCTGAACTTTCTGACAAAGAAAAAAAAAAGGCTAATTCTGAAATTAAGAGGTACCCAAGCTCTAAATTACTAAAATATGTAACCCTGAAGTCCTCAGGTAGCAAGGACAATGAAGCCCCCCCTTTTCTCCCAATTTGGAATACACAATCATATATGAGTTCTCATAACTGGACCCTCGGCTATCGCCCTGGGGGATCAAGCACCTTCTCACCTCCGAAGCATGCAACGTCAACGGCGCTTCTTTCACACCGCAGATCGCAAGTCGAGCTCGCAGAGATGAGTCGGAGAAAGTCACTTGTACGACTCAGCGATGCCTGATCCACCAGCAGGAGTTGCTAAAGAATGATGACATGCAAATGCCTATTATGTGTAATCCTGTGGGGCTACTGGCCACAGTTGGCGCTGGCATGGTCGGGATCTGATCCTGGATCATGGGGCTAATCCATGCACTAGAACAAGGACGTTGCATTTACTGGATGAGCCCCCCGCCTTTTTCTCCATGCTGGCTTTGTTTCATGAGCGTAAGGCTCCTGCAGTTACTCTTTCTGCGGAATGGCTCTTTTTAAAAAATATCATTCTCTATTCTTGTTCACTCAAGTGCAGAGGTGTGTGTGCACGGACAGGTCTGCTTTCAGGTCTTGACCCCGAGATGGCATTGACTGCGTCCTGCCACATAAATGTAGCTTTAACACCGGTCGTTTCTGCGGCGAATTGCGAGCAATATAGGACTCTGACCTCAATTTCTTTACTGTATTACAGCACTGTATATGGTCAGCACTGAACCCATAGTTGTGCATTTTGGGAAATACTTTAGACCTGCTGTGCTCATTCCTTTTGGATTACTGCTTTCATCTTTTCAGTTGGCTTCTATGTCCTTTTATCCCTATTGCCATTCTGTGGATAACTGCTTATATTGCTCATTATTGTACTGGTCGACACATATCTCAAAGCAGAGGAACACTTTAAATACTGCACACACACACACGCACACGCACACACACACACACACACACACACGCACGCACACACACACACACACACCCGCTCACACACACACACACACACACACACACACACACACACACACACACACACACACAGTCATTGCAATATCATGATTAAAGCTGTTTGCAGTGTGCCCAGCAGCGGTGATGTTGTTTGTGCAGACTGCAGAGCCGATTTATCAGAACCACTGTTGAATCCTTGGCACACAAGACTTGTGGGTGGAAAAGCCTTCTTCCCGGTTAATAAACGACATCCCACAAACCTCTCCGCAATGGAACATTTGGGTTTTACCAGATTAGCTGCACGTGAGCATGATACAGTAGGTTCTGTATTAATATGGTCAGTTTCAACGTAAAATCTTATTTGAAGTGTAATGGTTTGTAGCAACACATAAATGATAACAGCATGCTGGTGATAAGCAGGCATAACATCCAAAACCCTAGGTACTGAACCCTGGCCCTTGGAGCCAGTAGTACTGCTGGTTTTCTTTCCCACCATATTGTTACTTGTTTGATTACTGTCACTGACTGACCAGAGGTTCCACTCACCTGGTGTCCCAGCACTGATTGCCCGAAAGTATCGAAGAAAAACAGCTAACACAATGTTCTCTCTCTGCCCTGCCATGAACACCGCAAAGATGGAACGGCTGTGAGAAAAGTTGGGAATTGTAACCTCAGGGGGGGAGAGCAAGCAGATGTGAGAGAGGCATTGAATTAATACTTCCTAGAAGTTCCTACATGGGATTGTATTATTCTTTCCAACATTTATTTTCTGTGTTCCAAAATCACCTAACCTGTAAGGAATGTGATGTGGCCTCTGTTTTCAGAAGACCCGCATTCCCTCACGTCTACATGATAGACATTCAAGGGGAACAAACATAATGGAGGCTCCAAAATGTGCGGTTGAATGGCTGCAATTTTCAGTCGTCCTATTTTTTTTCACAGTAAAATAGATTATGTGGAAGGAAGGAGGAAAATAATCCACTGGACCAGGCTGGATTCTCAGAGGCGATAACAACTTATCTGGAGAGACGACCCCCTTTATCTATTTTTTTTTAGAAGCCTCTTCCTCATATCAGGCATTGGTGATTGGGTCTGATTAGGCCAATCTGAACCTCGCCCTCTCCCTCCTTCCTCCAGAGTTTGCAATCAATGCTCAGTAGTTTAAAGAGCTAATCTGCCCTGAACACTGCTCTCTGATCGTATCTCCCAGGCATAGCTTTACTCAGAGGAAGGCCTGAAGGAACATGTAGAGGTACAGACTCACGGTTGGTCAGTTGATTAATTGCAAAGGGCACAGAGTCTTAAGGCTTCAGGTTGCAGTATAAAGTCTCTATCCGCGCTGCATTCCGACAGCAAAGCAGTCCAAAATTCCCATGGGATCACTACATACATAGATGCGGCACTATAATGTCACATTTAATATTTTTCAGGTTAGAAGAATCCCAGATCATGCCAGCACTCACTCAGAGCACAGTACAAGAACAACTTAAAGATATTTAATTGAATCAATCAATCAATCCTAAATTATGTGAAAATGTGAAAGTGCAAAAACCAAGGTCAGGGTAGACGAGTTTTCCAATAATATGCAACCCTTAGGGGCAACAGACCATACACGGTATTATGTTTAAAAAAGCCATGGCCATTTCAGTCCAGTTTCGAGGCACAATAAATAACTGTCAAGTCCGCATAACAAGCTGTAATGTCTCTTTCCACTGCAGTGGCGGCATGCAGTCCCCTAAGAGAGCCCCTCCACACTGGCTCCACAAGCATGGTTTCCCTCCCGCAGAACAATGGCAGTAGCTGTGCGTCTATGTGGCTTCAGTTAGTAATAGAGACAATATAGCTGTGTTTCTTTATCGGCAGAAAGAATGGTTAGGCAACTGGGCTTCTGTCTGAGAGGTTGTAGGTGGGTTCTTCTCATTGTACTATTGAGCAAGGTATTTAAACTGGATTGTTTCAGTAAAATATCCAGCTATATAAATGGATTGTTTGTAAAAACATGTAAGCCATTGCTGTGGATAATAGTGTTTGCTAAAAGTCTAAAAATGCGACAACAAAAAAAGGATGCACATAACCTATGTTAGTATAACTTATGACGCATTAATAAAGCCCCAAAGCATGATCAAATTAAAGTATGGTGGATGGTGATGACAAAAAAAACATTTTTCTCAGTGACCATTTCAGTATCTCGCATGTTTTTGCTAATGATGAGAGTGGAGAGTGAGGTTTCATTTAACCAAAAATAGACAGAGTGACCAAATGGTAATGATTGGCTTCACAATCATCTGTGGAAAAAATTATGGGGGGGGGGGGGGTTCATTGCATACCACCTTAACGCAGTGTTCAGAAGCAGAAATCAAGACATTTAGGCCAGTGATCAAAGTAATCTTACATTTTATTTTCTCTGAACAACAATGACAACAAAAAAATAAATATATTTATGACGATAAATTCCAAATGAAAATACAAAAAAAAAAAAGTGAAAGTAGAAGACATCTTATTAAGATGGACTTATTAAATTCTTAAAAAATTACAAATATTATGAGGTGAAAAGTCCAAACTGGGGTTAATGGGTACCCAGTAGGGGTATAACGGTAGATATTAGTTTGGTACATCGGTTTTAAATTACAGTAATGATCTCCTGTAATTGTAAACACTTTTGGCGATCATTTAAAGTAGCAGGGCTGCAGGAGCATAAAATTTGAAGGTCTTTTTTAAATTTTTTATCCAACTCAGACGCAGACCTGAGTTACAGATAACAAAATATATTCCAGTGAACACAGACGGTAGTTACCTTGAGGGATGATACATTTTTGGTACAGCATTTTTTTTTTAAATGTGAAATATAAAATTGCTTTTCATTTATTATGAAAATGCAAACAATGGCTAACTGGCCATACTTTCGTGCTGAACAAAGTCATGGGGGGAACTTTTTAAAACTTAAGTTCCGTACAAAAACGGTTCTGCAAGTGCATTAAAAAAAATACTAATTGTTTAGTTTGCTGCGCATGCCAAAAGTCCAGTACTGAAGAAAAGAGGAATTTTTTTTCCAGCCTTCACAAAGTAAGCGGTGATACTTTTCTGATTCGATGCCCGTTGCTGATTCCACAGTTTCGTAGACACCATTTCTCTCCCCTAACTGCACGTAGGTAGAGCGACAACAAGACACAGATGACTCGGGGCTACCATTTTCATTACACAAGTGAGGGAACAGAGTAGTGCACCGCCTCTCATATTCTTTGGGGAGAACCTTGAAGTCAGTGATTGACAGTTCAGTAGCTCTACCTGTTATGGGACTCATCAAATTTCTCATCACTACTATTAGTTGCTACCAAGGATAACAACCGTCAATATCATCAACATGACAAGTGCTTATTGCTCTCTGGGAAATCATATTCCACTCAACACTCAGCAATGAATGCTCCACTTCGCTCAGTAAATGTACATTGTGAATATATCCAAGGACACACTTAGTAGTCCACATTGTCCCACAGGTCATGTATGATCTATGGGGTTCATGTGAGGTGAGAGGGGTAGGTGCTCCTCCATCACACACAGATTGTTGCTCACCATGAATGCATGAAAGGCATGCACATGCATAGATAGACCTCAAAGGGGGCTTGAGCACCTGCCGTTTGGCCTCCTATAGAGAAGTTTTTCGGTTTTTTATTTATTATTATTATTTTTTTAAATAAATAAATAAATTCCTGTCTGCGCACAGCCTGCCCTGCCGAACAGATATATTGATTGAATTAAAATATCTGGTGCGGAGATTGGTGGTCCCGGGCGATGCCCTGTACCCTCCCTCCCTCTCTCCCTTCTGGTTTCCTGCCGCAGCGGCGAGCACTCCGTGGGTACCGAGCCTTTCTATGGTGAAAGCACGCACGCACACAAAATTGCATGCATACGCATGCATAGGCACTCGACAGTCGTGAGTCAGTCAAGTGTGATGAGTTACTTTGAGGCAAACATCAGGTATGTGGCCAAACAAAGTATAAATATACTGTTCATTTTCGTTTTATATTGATATAAATACGCTTTAGGAATTGCTAGACACTATTTGGCAAGTAGGGTCTATCTATGCTTGAACTATTTAGCAGCTCAAAATGTGCCAACTAGCTATCATTAGCGTTGATACCTTTTGCTAGTAATGTGGGAATCAGTGGAATATGGTCGAGTTCTTGTGTCCCATCCATGGAACTTAAAAGAACGGTCCCATCGCACCACAGTAGTATTAATGTTGCCTTATTGTCTCGATAGCTAGTTAGCTAATGTAATACGTAACGTGAGAATAATTTATTGAAATACACTTCATTTCTTTGCATGTATCATTCATTAACTGTCATGTAGCAGTAATTGAACTAACCTCAGTCATGGGTTTGTTTTAAATAAATGATTTCACGGACCGCCAAGGGAAATTGCTAACACCAAAATGACAATAATTGAGAAAATGGCAAATAAATTCCTATCCGAATGAATTTAATTTAATTTTTTGAGTGCAATATGGTTTTTTGGCTAGGGTATGGTGATATACAGTGCCCTCCACTATTATTGGCACCCCTGGTGAATTAGCCGCCGTTTAGTGAATTAGCTTAATCTCACACTGAAAAAATGAAAAAAATCCAAATTTGAAGTAAATTTATTATGAGGAAAAAAAATCCCTCATCAAGAAATAATTAATGTTAACAAAACCACGTGTGCCACAATTATTGGCATCCCTGCATTTATGTATAGAATAAAGTAATCATTTTTTAATGATTTTGGTCGCATATCCTTTGCATGCCATGACTTCCTGATGTCTGTGACCCAACAACATCAAAAGACTCTTGATATCTTATTTTCTGGTACTCTCACAAGCGATACTATAACGTCTCCACATTTGAATAGATCTCCATGGGAATTGGGCGATGGGACTAGATTTAGCTGTAAATTATGCTGTAACAGTATGGAATACATAGTTGGTAAAATGGCTGTAAATCATCAAGGGTCTGAGTTATAGTATCGCTTGTAAAAGTACCAGAAAATAAGATATCAAGAGTCTATTGATGTTGTTGGGTAACAGACATCAGGAAGTCATGCCATGCAAAGGATATGTGACCAAATATTTTAAATGATTACTTTATTCTATAGAAAATGTGTGGGTTGAATGATCTGTGGCACAATCAATTCAATTTTATCCATCACATTTAGAGCAAACAATTCTAATTCCAATTCCAAATAGATTTTTAGCAGACAAAGTCAATGAACGGTGACCACTGGAAGTCACTGTTTTCATAGGCTGAGAAGAAAAGGTTTCTATATTGTTATTGATAAGTCATGCTTATGTAGAGACCCCTATAATCTCTGTCCCACATCCACCAGGCTGTTGATCAACTCTGTAGCAGTCAACACACTTGCAACAGGCACAGTGATCGAGTACACACACTCTGCCCAATCAATCTTCCAATCACATGCATTTAGGTCTGACTGTGACATCAAATCAACCTTTTAAACTTACGGTTTCCTGAGGGTTTTTTTTTCTCCGCCATGGCTTTGTGAAATGATGGATCCACGCAGCTAACCTGTACATGACCCTACTCTATCTTTAATAATCCTCCCATCAGTTCTTTCCCAATGGAAGTAGTGCTAAAGGCTGGCACTGTACAGACCGCTTCATCTCCGCGCATACAGTAAAGATAATCACAGCGTTCAGACAGCACCTTGCAATGTGCTTTATCAAAACTGTAGCTGAAGAAACAATCTGGTGTGCTAAAGTGGAGAAGTGGACTGCTTCCTGGTTACTTTCTCATTACATTACATTATAGGCATTTAGCAGACGCTCTTATCCAGAGCGACTTACACAGCATTTCTTTTTGCATTTTTTTATACATAGTATCCATTGATACAGCTGGATATATACTGAAGCAATGCAGGTGAAGTACCTTGCTCAAGGGTACAACGGCAGTGTCCGACCTGGGAATCGAACCTGCAACCTTTCGGTTACAAACCCAGTTCCTTAACCATTATACCACACTGCCGCCATCTCATGTGATGTCACGTGAATATTCTCATTAGCACAACAGGCTTCAGAAATGCGAATGGTACAGTCTCATTCGTATTATAGTAGAGACAATTGGCTCAGCAGACAGACACAGAGAAACTCAGTGGCCGTGACTAAATTAGGGTTTGCATATTCGTACATTGCTTTTCAGGCAGCTGCAGAGATGATCTTGTTAAGTTGTGACATAAAAACACCCTGTTCTTCCACATTGTTCCTTTGGCTCTTGTCAGCAGTCAAACACTTCTGAATGGCTCTATCCCCAAAGTGCATTCCACTGAGGATCCTGTCTTTGCTGCTTTGGCTATTATGGTTCTGATAAAAGGAGATTATGCTTCGCTTGTGTCTGTTGTGTATGGAGGCCTCCTGATCTTACAAGGAAGTCAAGTAGGCCAATACTTGCCCTCAGTGTGGAAAGACCCTCTTGTTTAATGCTGAATTTCAGTTGCATAAGGTGAAATGTAATGGAATAAGGTATAATCTCTATGTGGGTTTTTATTTTATTTATTTATTATTATTTTTTTAATAGCTTTTTTTCTTTGCTCTTTGTCTATTACAGTAGGCTACTTTTGCTCCATTCCAAAAAGAAAAGTGCTTTTTGTTCCGCTTCCTCCTATTTTATTGAATTAATGTTAATCAAACAGCCACAACAATGATTTAATCTGAAGTGTGTACTTGGATATGTGCGTCATGTTTTAATGTTTTAGTCTAGTATAAATGTAACTTTAGTAACTTGTAACACTTTTTTCGTTTGCATTCAGAAAAATTATTTTTATCAGAAAGACAAGTACTTGTTTCTGGTACTTTTCTCCCCGTATAGGATTATGGAGATTTAACGTGCAGTTTACGATTGCTTTTGCCTGTTCACTGCAGTCCCTGACGGGCTTGATAATGTCTGCCAGGGTCTGCTAAAATTGATCTCAAACTCCAAGCTGTCACTCATCACTGCACTTCCTATATGAAAGTTACCATTTATGAAGCCATTTTGAAACCCCCTTCTTACCTGTGTATGCATAATCCCCCAAGGTAACTACCGTCTGTGTTCACTGGAATATATTTTGTTATCTGTAACTCAGGTCTGCGTCTGAGTTGGATAAAAAAAATAAAAAAAAAGACCTTCAAATTTTATGCTCCTGCAGCCCTGCTACTTTAAATGATCGCCAAAAATGTTTACAATTACAGGAGATCATTACTGTAATTTAATTTAAAGCTAGGGTCAAAGAGATCTAGTTTCGAAATATTGGGGACTTCCAATATTGTGCTTTTTGAATGTTGTATGACTTTTTTTACCTAGGTTTTTCACCACTTAAATTTTCAATGTAGGGCTCTCATTGACTTTTATGTTACCATGGAAATTCCAAATGAAATATAGTAAAACATATGTACTTGATGGTGGTGATTTAAAATCTTGTCAGGAGCCTGTCACACGTAGGTTTTATCAAGTACAGTAAATGGGGGACAAAATCAAATTCTGCTCCAGTTTTTAATGTTTTAGTTATGAGATTGTCTAGCTTTGCTGGAATATAATAGGGCTTCACTTTTGCCAATTGACGCCCTTGTCTATGTGTTTTATATTAACAGGAATAAAAATTCCACGTAATATATGTCATGGTGAAATGCCACAAAACCCCTGGCAGAAAGGTTAGGTTTCCGCTTTACAATTAATGACATGGATATGTAGTGGTGGAGACAGTTGAGGGAGTACTGTATTTCAACCGTTTCAGCTAGCCCTCTGTCTTATATCTGATGACTCTTGATCTAGGATAGTGACTGTGATATTTTTTCCCTAGGCATAAATCATGGGGCTGGTCCCCGCAGAGAGGGGGGGTAATTATTCACTCTCTTCAAACCCGAGGGACCACATTACTTGTACCTTGCTGGTAATGATCGAATGACACTTAGTTCAGCCCTGATTGATGGTCACAATCTGTGGAGTTGAAGGTCTCAAAGCATTGTACATGTATGGTCTGTGATTGTACCCTAAATCTTTTCTGCCCAATATACATGTCTGATTGTACTTCCCAATCCTATGATTACGTATATTTTCCATATCATTAAATTATAAAACTCTTCGTCAATAGTCTGGTGATGCTATCAGTTGAATCGGTCTATCTCTCACTTTGCCTCTTAGACTCAGTCACACACGAGCGTTCACACACGAGCGTTCACACATGAGCGTTCACACACGAGCGTTCACACATGAGCATTCACACACGAGCGTACGCACACGTGCACGCACATGCAGTAAAATGCTAAAGCTTTGGATTCTTAATGAAAAAGTTTTGAAGGATTTTAGATTAAGGAGGAGAGAAGATAAGATTTTTCAGAAAGGGGACTGGTTCAATTGCCTATCACTCACAGAAGATTACAGTCTCCCTGTAATAATGGCTGATGTAATAGGACTTCAATTACTTTCTCTGACCGAAGTGACATTGGGGTGCTCGGCGTGGCCATGTTTTGTAGTGACACTGTCGGCGCAGTGAATGATACTGCTTGGTTTCAGCAGAAACACATTTACACTTGTCAAAAGTCCCACTTCTGGAACATTATAGAAGAAATAGAAATCATTTTTGTTAAAATACGTTTTATAAGATTAATATCCCCCCTCCTCCCCAATCTTCCAAAACAACATTCTGACACAAGGGATTTATTGAAAAATATCTAAACAGACGGTTTTGCCACTTGAAGCTGTTGCTGATTACATTTTATGATTTAGCAAACCAGAGTTTGTGGCTTAAGACTTAGACAGCAACCGTTTGATCATTTCTTGAAAAATGTCAGGGGAAAATCCACAAATACTTACGGCTTGGCTATTTGTTTAGTTTGTTGTGGTCCTAAAGCAAACAGCTGATGGCCTCAAAAAAATAAACATAGATGGATGTGCTGTTTCGACGGGAATAACTTCCCTCAATCTAAGGGAACACAACTGGAAAGCTGAGAAATAAAACAAAGTTAACTGACACGATGGCTCCAGAATCAAAAAGCTGCTGTTAAACGCTTCTTGACACATCCGGATAATTTGAAAGAACAGCCTAAAGTGTGCTTGTTTTTCGACTTTATGTAGACAGAAAGAATGACTCCCTCCCCTCTCCCCCTCTGTCACTGAAACAGCAGTGCTGTGGATTTGTGTGAACAGACACTGAAGAGGGGTTTATCTGTCTCCCAAGTGAAAGCTCTTAGTGTCACATCTCACAAAACCCGGCCTCTTCTGCACATTTCTGTATTCAATACACTTTTTAAGGTGTATTTGAATGATGAATAGAATAGAATAACTTTTATTTTCCCACAAGGGAACTTCCCACAACACACAAACAAACATATCAAACAAAGACATACAACAGAATCATTACATCAATCAAGTGAATTAAGGGAATTAAAGTGCCATGATTTAAAAATAAATAAATAAATAAATTTAAAAAAAAAGTCCAGCTGTCCCGAGATGTCCAGTGTCACCAAGCACCAAGTCAACTCCGCCTCCACGACTCTCCTCCATACACGCAGCGCTGCGGTCTCTGCCCACCGCCGTAACGTAGCATCGAACCACGTCAATCCTCCCAGTCGTCTCCTCATTCCTCCCCTGCATTATGTTCTCCTTCCCTGGCTGCCTTTTGAAGATTCTCTGCACTCCCGGATCAGTCCCGAAATCCTCAACTCCGGTGAAGAGCGATGGTAAACTTTGTTTCTGCAGTCTACGGATCCAACGGACATTCCCGAGCATATATTGCGAATGCGTCTCCATGGTGACGACCACAAACAAAACAATTTGTCGATATTATCAAACGAGCAGCAGGAGTGCCCTGAAAAATCTCCAGCCCGCTTCCCCGTCCCACTACAGACACACAGCGCATGAATAAAACAAAGACAAAAGCCCGACACAACAAAACACATTCACATAACAAACACGAACACGAGAGACTGCTGGACTACATGTCGCCATTACAGCGCCACGTGACGTCACATTAATCATCAGTGGGCTTCAATGTTCAGCCAGTGAAATGCCTTCCTTATGGATATGTTTCTTTCTGGCCGGTTCTTGTCCCTTTTCTCACTATTAGATGCTATGCAATGAATCTGTACCTGCATTTAAAGTGTTCATTAAGCCCAAAAAAATCCTTCATATTTGTTTTTCCAAATGTATAAACAGGAAAATGATAGACTCTCATTTTGATGTGAGGTATGTCATTTCTATACACAAGAGCTAGAGGTCTGACATGGCGTGTCTGTTCTGTATGGATTTACCCTATAGATTGACTTAACAATCACACCAGTGACTGGTTAAAATATGAACGCTTCAGCAGAAAACATGGCCCCTGGAATTAGCATTTCTAGTAGTTGGATTTATTTATTTGATTGTTTATGTATAGTATGAAAATATGGTGATTTTGTTTGCATGGGTTCTTTAAAGACATCTCTGCAGTTGGGTAGTTAGATTAAGATTGAGGAGCAATAGGTGGAGGATGGATCTCCGAATCAATACAAACAAGAATGAAAATCCGCCATTTTTCTTTCACTGGTGAAACAATAAAGCCAATAAAGATAACCAGGGAACAATACATCATATTGCATTAAAATGCATTTGCGAAATAAGAACGCATGTTGAATTACAATATCGTTGGCCAACTTTTATTTGCTTTATTGTTCATATGAGTTCATATGAGGAGTCCCTCATTCGTGGGTTAAGTATGAATTTTAGGGTGCTGAAAATTAATTGAGTAGATAAAAACTGGTTTTGAGACCTGGTTGGGTACTGGTCGGGAAGTTGTAATGGGGTTTCTTTGCAGTAAATTTCTTACGATGGCTATTACGGTAGCTTATAGATATGTTCTTGGCCAAGGGTCCTCAGCAATGAGACACCTGTCACTCATCCCATCAAGGATTTCTGAAGGCGTTTTGATAAAATTATAGTGCTACCCCTCTGGTGTGGATCAATTTCCTTGATCCTCACTCCTCTTAGCAGTATAGGTACTGATAGTCTCTCAGTTCAAGGGAATGAAGTTGCAAAGCGCATCAGGACTAGACCAGTCATCTTTAAATTGCTAGAATATTGGTGACGGAGATTTTTTTTTTGGAAGCTGTCCAGGAAGCCCTTGAGATGCAAGTCAAAGATTTCTCCTCTTCCTGCTCTTTCAATCAATGTCACCTCCAATAACTGTGACACAGATAGCAGAGCCAAAATTGAAGGTTGATAAATCAAGGCCTGAGATTTAATGGATGTCCATTTAATTCTTTTTTTAAAAGCTGCAAGGTTTTTTTTGTGAATGTCTTTTTAAGTAACATCGCCGCCAGGTCAAATGTAATCTATGTGCAAACTCCCCATTTTCTTATTCTTACCCCCTTCCCCATTTTATATTGTGTTATGGTTGAAACAACGTTAAAAACCTTACTAAACCTGACGTTAGTTTGAGGGTATGTGACGGTTGAAAGTGAAAGGTTTTTAAATGTTAGAATGGCAATGCTGCAGTTCAGTTAGACATGAAACATTGGAATGACGTCTCAAATTGATGGCCAGTATTTGTCACAACTTTATGTTGTGAAGTGGTTCAAATTTTTTGTTTTTTAAACATTAAATTCACGACGTTATATATATATATATAACAATGTTATATAGACAACGTCAATACATTGTTTCTTGAGCCATGTTACCAGTCATGTTGTTTCACCGTTAATAATACAACTTAAAGCCAACAGTGCTTGTTGTCAATAATTTTTATGGCAGGCCCAGATTTTGCTAGTTTTATTATAGACAGTGATTTGTATGCGTGAGCCATTTTTGTATGTTAAAAATATTTTTTGTTGAAACATAATTTATATTTGTATTGTGTTTGTTATGAGTAACTGATAATGACAATGCATATACATTTATGAACCATAATAATTAAATCTAGAGAGAGAGATGCATACATATACGCAAACACACATGCATTCTGGCTAAAAGAAATGCATATGCCTGGATTCTGTCATTTCCCAATTAACATGAATTACAACTAAATTGAAGTTTTAGTCATATTTTTGAATGGATTACTGTACTTGTTTTTAATGGGTTATTGTGGCCTACATGACCTACTAATGGTGTGTATGCCAGTACATTATCTAGCTAACATAATTTTACAAACGTGCCTTTTGCAAGGTAGCTACAGTAGCCTATAACGTTGTTAAAATATAACACTAGGAACGCCACAGCAGTCAATGACCATTGTCACAAAAAAATTCTATAAATTTGCTGTCATGGAATCTATATAACTATCCCTTTGTGACCTTTCCTAAATGTATGTATTGAACATTCTGATATAATTTGAATATTAATATTGCATAAGGAAATAAAGTTAGAAACACTTACTTAAATGGCCATGAACGGTGAAACTGACCATTTATCTTGCCTGTATAATTGATAATGTTGGTCTTGCGACGTTTGATCAGTAAAGTTGTTGCGGAATGACAAGGTTTTATTTTCTGTGCCTGACGAATGTTATATTTTTTCTGGTACTGTGCAAATTTACGTGCAGTAAATCTTTTGGTGGTAGCAAGTACCGGACCGAATTATACTACGAATTAAAATGTGTTCTAGCCGTTGCTTAACGAGTCCCCGGATGGACACCTGGCCATAGCTAGAATAAAATAGATAACGATTTATTATGATAAATAAATAGTTTATGATCTATATAAAAATTGGCATGGTCTTGTTGGACATTGTCATTTGCAGAGCTGTACGAAATCGAGTCATTGCGAACTCAATTCCCAGAATTGAAAAGGCGCTTATATTTTTACATGGAAAGAGGACTACTTCACAAGTCCAACAACAACAACAATGGCAAGGATGATATGGTATTGGCAGGAACACGCATTTCATGTATCTAAGCTGTTCTTCTCTCTCTTAATGCTCTTCTTTTTTAAGGAAAAAGGTGTCGCATTGCAGTGTTCTTTTTAAACCATTAAGCAGTTATCCTGATACAACTTGTATGAGATTGGATAATAACATAATTTAACATATGTCCTGGTTCCTATGTTGAGCTGCATTTTGAGTACCGACGTTTATGAGCCGGTCAAATAATCACATTAAAGCGTCGGCACTTTTGAGAAAGATTCACAATGTCAGGTAAAACACATTGATCCACTATTAAATTTTTTACTTTTACACAATGATCCAAATACAATTCAAAGGATGCGTTGCTACCATGTATTTTTTATTATAGCAGTATGTCTGGTTTCTACGTTGTCTTTATTAATTACCAAGTGACAATGCAACTACGTCTTTTTGTTCACGTTACATACATTGTCAAGATTCAGACGTTGTGGAAACCAGTTATTTTTGGCCATGACTGATAAACAACCAGAAAACAACGTTACATAGACGGTCGCATGGGCAGAAATGCCTACGGGGTATGTTTCCTGAAGCATTTCTGCATTTGTTTGCTGGTGCTGTACCCTATTTGCGTACCTAAGTGCTCCTGCTGGTTATTTATCGAATACATTTGGACGTCTTTAAGCAGTTTTGTTCCACTGCAAAGCAGGAAGAAATATTTATTGCAGTCTGAACAAAGTGGCACAGGCCAAACAAACCATTCTGCAGAGATAATGCAAGATTTATGCATGAAAGTCTTATGTCCCACAGTTACTCAAATGAACAACTCAACTGTCTGCCGACGGCATAAATACAACTTTTGACAACCGTGCTCCACTCAAGGAATGCAAATCTACCCTATAGCCAAACGCACTCTTCAGAGGTTATTTCATCACTTACAAGAGTTGGAGAGGTTAACATGGACCAAGTCTAACAGAAGAAACATAGAAGACACTAGCAATACAGGCTGCAGGCTGCACTGTAAGACGGATTCAAAGGAAGGGAATGAAATGCAATGCATTGCAATGCTAAAGGGAATTAAGAACTGTGTTTTGGGTGCCTGTGTCTGGCGAAGGAATCTAAACTATTCTTTTGCATTCCATACTTGAGGGAGGAGTGAGAATTACACATCTTTGTTCATGGATCTGAGGCTATGTTGAAGACAAAAAATTATTTATGAATGATGAAGAGGGAGTGGGCCTTTAAAAACAGTGAGCAAAATAGTTGTGGAGAGATGCGATATGTTTCCCCTTATTTCAGATTTGTAGTTGAGTGTGTGCTGTGGAACTAGGGATTTTCCAACTCTACTGGTTGGCCAAAGGAAGGCATACAGAGGATCAGGGGGGAAACGATATAACACACTCTTCATTGATATTTGCACCAGTCAGATGAAATACTGCACCGTTTACATTTTTATATGTAACTCTGTGATGTTCCAGGACAGAGGTTGCAGACTCTGTGATGTTCCAGGACAGAGGTTGCAGACTCTGTGATGTTCCAGGACAGAGGTTGCAGACTCTGTGATCTTCCAGGACAGAGGTTGCAGACTCTGTGATCTTCCAGGACAGAGGTTGCAGACTCTGTGATGTTCCAGGACAGAGGTTGTAGACTCTGTGATCTTCCAGGACAGAGGTTGCAGACTCTGTGATGTTCCAGGACAGAGGTTGCAGACTCTGTGATGTTCCAGGACAGAGGTTGCAGACTCTGTGATGTTCCAGGACAGAGGTTGCAGACTCTGTGATGTTCCAGGACAGAGGTTGCAGACTCTGTGATGTTCCAGGACAGAGGTTGCAGACTCTGTGATGTTCCAGGACAGAGGTTGCAGACTCTGTGATGTTCCAGGACAGAGGTTGCAGACTCTGTGATGTTCCAGGACAGAGGTGGCAGACTCTGTGATGTTCCAGGACAGAGGTTGCAGACTCTGTGATGTTCCAGGACAGAGGTTGCAGACTCTGTGATGTTCCAGGACAGAGGTTGCAGACTCTGTGATGTTCCAGGACAGAGGTTGCAGACTCTGTGATGTTCCAGGACAGAGGTGGCAGACTCTGTGATGTTCCAGGACAGAGGTTGCAGACTCTGTGATGTTCCAGGACAGAGGTTGCAGACCAAAACTGCAGGTGGGATGGAGGGGGCTACAGAAGCAGTAGAAGCTTGAGGAAAGTGTAAAACTGCATGTATACAGGACAGAGAAAACATGACATCCGCACCAAGTGAAGCGGATGTTTGAAGAAAACCTGTTTCACAGACAGTGTTGGGTAGTAACAGATTACATGTAGAAGAAACTGTAACCAGCCCAAGATGCTTTTAAAATAAGAATATTCTAATTACACTTACATACAGACACATAGAAACACAACACGTATACAAGCTCAAAACACCACACACCACATGTACACCTACACAAGATGGTGAGCAGGAATGAGTGTATGTATTGTAGCTACATGTTAAAAAAACTAAAAAAACATCAGAAACATACAAACTAATACACTTTGCTAACACATTTTTTTTAGAACATACTTGGCTAATGAAACTGGGATTAATCCAAAAGCGATCAGATTAGATTAAACCTTTTGAATAATCCAACAGATGTTACTACATTTTTAGGCTTGTAATTTGTTGTACCAGATTACATTTTTCACGTAATCAGCCCAAGACTCTTGACAGGCAGAGGGCATTACCTTTACAAGTTTAAAACAACCACTTTGCCCTGGTTGTCACAGAGGGCTATCCTATATAGCATAAGTACATGCTACATTGTCCCAGCTTGACATAATCAATGGCTTCTCTTTAGTCTTTCATGCCATCCTTGATCGATATGAGGATGGCAGGCTTTTCTTCTGGCTGTGACAAGTTTCAGATCACTTGTGTGATAACTCCTCTGTAGGCTGCTCTGATAAGTCTGCTCAATTCTGGACAGATACAGCTCTGAATAGATTTTCCCTCACCTCCCCTCCCCACCCATCCACATAGACTGTGACTGGCAGTACAGGTGCAGACAATACTTTAGACCAACCAGATGGATGACTGTATGTATTTTTAACATTGAAACTTCTTCCTGCCTTCCACTGATGCCAAAACATTCTAATGTGATGCACGTCCTGAAAATGACAATACAGTTTCACACAAATCACTGGGAAATCCTGTTACTAAATAGAACACTCCTGTTATAAATACATAAAGGAAAGAGGGGATATACAAGTTGATGATCTGGTTCGTCTATCATAGTATCTGTGAAATAGGCTCTGATACATTTAATCTGGTCTGACCTTCAGTTGATGTCTGCTGATGCCCTGCCATGGGGAGCTTCTCCTTTCTTTATTCACCAGTTGCCCCTCCCACTCCACCTAGGTCTGTCCTTTCAATCTTTGGACTCAGTTAGAAACTCCAGCCCAGTGCTTCTGTAGGTTATGCACTTACATGGGAAGTGGTAAATAAGTGAAAAAAGCCCAAATTTGTTGACCCATTTTATTTACATAAACATTACAAGGCTTCTCTCCTGTTCATTATACACCCTCTTCAAGTTATGTCACTTTGGTCTGGATTGAACCAACATCTATCCATAACTGAAAATTAATTCAGGAATCATCAAGAATTATTCAAATTAAATGTGTGTGCTTTAAAAAATTAAAAAAATTAAAAACTGGTGACGATTGCATCTATACTTCCAAGACGGGGGCCTCGTTTCAAATTTTTTTTATGGATTTAAACTTAAATGTCATCTTAAAATCATTTCCCAAATTTAGATTTATATAAGTAACTGAGACCGAAAAAAGTTGCTTACATTGGTTTAAAGTGGCATATCTGCGTCAAATGAACTTCAATTTGACTTCATGTGAACATGCTTTACAATTATCCAGTTCTGTGAATGTGGCCAATAACATTGTTCCTCTAAACAATGCACTTGTTGCCTAAAATTGATGATCTACTAAACACTTAAAGCATGAAGGCAGCCCACTTCGGGGATTTGTGTACAGCCCACAATCGTGCAGTACCTTCATATAACCAGCAGGTAATTAACTTATGTCTAGTATAAACTTTACGTAGAGATATGATCCTATCCACGTCAAAGTGGGACTTAATAAATAACTATTGAGTCATGGTTTTCTATGTAAGCCACTATTTAAGATACAATTTGAACATAAAACCATATTATAAATGAAGCCCCGGATGCCTGATTATTTTCATCTCCTAATCCGCTTGCGTGCTGACTGTGCTCGTGCTGACTGTGCTCTTCAGAGATGGCTCCCATCCTGACTGGTGGAAATGAAGCCTTGTGCCATGCACCAGGAAATCGAGCTGCCTCCAGGAAAATCCGATATTCTTTTTTTGCAAAGGCAGTCAATGGATCATAGCCTCGTAGAGTCAGCTTGGAGCTGCTGGCGGGAAACCTTTGTCTCTTTATCTTTCCCTTTGAAGACCATTGACTGAGATGGTAATCCACTGTGAGCTCTGGAGCATAGAGGCACATCTCTCTGGCAAATCGGCTTCAAAGCAGGGTAGCTCCACCGTTAGCAAAAATAAAATATGTGGGTTAACTAAAAGTGTGTGTGTGTGTGTGTGTGTGTGTGTGTATGTGGGGGGGGGTGGGTTTTTTTATTATTATTTTATTATTATATTATTATTATTTTATTTTTTTATTGAATTTTATATTCAAATTATTAAAAAAATTAAAAAAAAAAAAAAAATAAAAACATACATAAATATTTCTATTGTTTTGAAATCTATTGATTGCTGTATTTTTTTTTTTTTGAAAAAAAAAAAAACAAAAAAAAAAAATCAAACTTGTAAAAAAAAAAAAAAAAAACAATGATTTTGTGATTCAAATTATTATTATTGGCCATTCAAACTAGAATAAAGAATTTGGCCATTCAAATTAGAATAAAGAACATGGCCATTCAAACTAGAATAAAGAACATGGCCATTCAAACTAGAATAAAGAACTTGGCCATTCAAACTAGAATAAAGAATAATGCCATTCAAACAAGAATAAAAAACATGTCCATACAAACTAGAATAAAATGGCCATTCAAACTAGAATAAAGAACATGGCCATTCAAACTAGAATAAAGAACATGGCCATTTGTGCCAAACTAGAATAAAGAACATGGCCATTCAAACTAGAATAAAGAACATGGCCATTCAAACTAGAATAAAGAACATGGCCATTCAAACTAGAATAAAGAACATGGCCATTCAAACTAGAATAAAGAACATGGCCATTCAAACTAGAATAAAGAACATGGCCATTCAAACTAGAATAAAGAATATGGCCATTCAAACTAGAATAAAGAACATGGCCATTCAAACTAGAATAAAGAACATGGCCATTCAAACTAGAATAAAGAACATGGCCATTCAAACTAGAATAAAGAACATGGCCATTCAAACTAGAATAAAGAACATGGCCATTCAAACTAGAATAAAGAACATGGCCATTCAAACTAGAATAAAGAACATGGCCATTCAAACTAGAATAAAGAACATGGCCATTCAAACTAGAATAAAGAACATGGCCATTCAAACTAGAATAAAGAACATGGCCATTCAAACTAGAATAAAGAACATGGCCATTCAAACTAGAATAAAGAACATGGCCATTCAAACTAGAATAAAGAACATGGCCATTCAAACTAGAATAAAGAACATGGCCATTCAAACTAGAATAAAGAACATGGCCATTCAAACTAGAATAAAGAACATCGCCATGCAAACTAGAATAAAGAACATGGCCATTCAAACTAGAATAAAGAACATGGCCATTCAAACTAGAATAAAGAACATGGCCATTCAAACTAGAATAAAGAACATGGCCATTCAAACTAGAATAAAGAACATGGCCATTCAAACTAGAATAAAGAACATGGCCATTCAAACTAGAATAAAGAACATGGCCATTCAAACTAGAATAAAGAACATGGCCATTCAAACTAGAATAAAGAACATGGCCATTCAAACTAGAATAAAGAACATGGCCATTCAAACTAGAATAAAGAACATGGCCATTCAAACTAGAATAAAGAACATGGCCATTCAAACTAGAATAAAGAACATGGCCATTCAAACTAGAATAAAGAACATGGCCATTCAAACTAGAATAAAGAACATGGCCATTCAAACTAGAATAAAGAAAATGGCCATTCAAACTAGAATAAAGAACATGGCCATTCAAACTAGAATAAAGAACATGGCCATTCAAACTAGAATAAAGAACATGGCCATTCAAACTAGAATAAAGAACATGGCCATTCAAACTAGAATAAAGAACATGGCCATTCAAACTAGAATAAAGAACATGGCCATTCAAACTAGAATAAAGAACATGGCCATTCAAACTAGAATAAAGAACATGGCCATTCAAACTAGAATAAAGAACATGGCCATTCAAACTAGAATAAAGAACATGGCCATTCAAACTAGAATAAAGAACATGGCCATTCAAACTAGAATAAAGAACATGGCCATTCAAACTAGAATAAAGAACATGGCCATTCAAACTAGAATAAAGAACATGGCCATTCAAACTAGAATAAAGAACATGGCCATTCAAACTAGAATAAAGAACATGGCCATTCAAACTAGAATAAAGAACATGGCCATTCAAACTAGAATAAAGAACATGGCCATTCAAACTAGAATAAAGAACATGGCCATTCAAACTAGAATAAAGAACATGGCCATTCAAACTAGAATAAAGAACATGGCCATTCAAACTAGAATAAAAAACATGGCCATTCAAACTAGAATAAAAAACATGGCCATTCAAACTAGAATAAAGAACATGGCCATTCAAACTAGAATAAAGAACATGGCCATTCAAACTAGAATAAAGAACATGGCCATTCAAACTAGAATAAAGAACATGGCCATTCAAACTAGAATAAAGAACATGGCCATTCAAACTAGAATAAAGAATATGGCCATTCAAACTAGAATAAAAAACATGGCCATTCAAACTAGAATAAAGAACATGGCCATTCAAACTAGAATAAAGAACATGGCCATTCAAACTAGAATAAAGAACATGGCCATTCAAACTAGAATAAAGAACATGGCCATTCAAACTAGAATAAAGAACATGGCCATTCAAACTAGAATAAAGAACATGGCCATTCAAACTAGAATAAAGAACATGGCCATTCAAACTAGAATAAAGAATATGGCCATTCAAACTAGAATAAAGAACATGGCCATTCAAACTAGAATAAAGAACATGGCCATTCAAACTAGAATAAAGAACATGGCCATTCAAACTAGAATAAAAAACATGGCCATTCAAACTAGAATAAAAAACATGGCCATTCAAACTAGAATAAAGAACATGGCCATTCAAACTAGAATAAAGAACATGGCCATTCAAACTAGAATAAAAAACATGGCCATTCAAACTAGAATAAAGAACATGGCCATTCAAACTAGAATAAAGAACATGGCCATTCAAACTAGAATAAAGAACATGGCCATTCAAACTAGAATAAAGAACATGGCCATTCAAACTAGAATAAAGAATATGGCCATTCAAACTAGAATAAAGAACATGGCCATTCAAACTAGAATAAAGAATATGGCCATTCAAACTAGAATAAAGAACATGGCCATTCAAACTAGAATAAAGAATATGGCCATTCAAACTAGAATAAAGAACATGGCCATTCAAACTAGAATAAAGAATATGGCCATTCAAACTATAATAAAGAACATGGCCATTCAAACTAGAATAAAGAATATGGCCATTCAAACTAGAATAAAGAACATGGCCATTCAAACTAGAATAAAGAACATGGCCATTCAAACTAGAATAAAGAACATGGCCATTCAAACTAGAATAAAGAACATGGCCATTCAAACTAGAATAAAGAACATGGCCATTCAAACTAGAATAAAGAACATGGCCATTCAAACTAGAATAAAGAACATGGCCATTCAAACTAGAATAAAGAATATGGCCATTCAAACTAGAATAAAGAACATGGCCATTCAAACTAGAATAAAGAACATGGCCATTCAAACTAGAATAAAGAACATGGCCATTCAAACTAGAATAAAAAACATGGCCATTCAAACTAGAATAAAAAACATGGCCATTCAAACTAGAATAAAGAACATGGCCATTCAAACTAGAATAAAGAACATGGCCATTCAAACTAGAATAAAGAACATGGCCATTCAAACTAGAATAAAGAACATGGCCATTCAAACTAGAATAAAGAACATGGCCATTCAAACTAGAATAAAGAATATGGCCATTCAAACTAGAATAAAAAACATGGCCATTCAAACTAGAATAAAGAACATGGCCATTCAAACTAGAATAAAGAACATGGCCATTCAAACTAGAATAAAGAACATGGCCATTCAAACTAGAATAAAGAACATGGCCATTCAAACTAGAATAAAGAACATGGCCATTCAAACTAGAATAAAGAACATGGCCATTCAAACTAGAATAAAGAACATGGCCATTCAAACTAGAATAAAGAATATGGCCATTCAAACTAGAATAAAGAACATGGCCATTCAAACTAGAATAAAGAACATGGCCATTCAAACTAGAATAAAGAACATGGCCATTCAAACTAGAATAAAAAACATGGCCATTCAAACTAGAATAAAAAACATGGCCATTCAAACTAGAATAAAGAACATGGCCATTCAAACTAGAATAAAGAACATGGCCATTCAAACTAGAATAAAAAACATGGCCATTCAAACTAGAATAAAGAACATGGCCATTCAAACTAGAATAAAGAACATGGCCATTCAAACTAGAATAAAGAACATGGCCATTCAAACTAGAATAAAGAACATGGCCATTCAAACTAGAATAAAGAATATGGCCATTCAAACTAGAATAAAGAACATGGCCATTCAAACTAGAATAAAGAATATGGCCATTCAAACTAGAATAAAGAACATGGCCATTCAAACTAGAATAAAGAATATGGCCATTCAAACTAGAATAAAGAACATGGCCATTCAAACTAGAATAAAGAATATGGCCATTCAAACTATAATAAAGAACATGGCCATTCAAACTAGAATAAAGAATATGGCCATTCAAACTAGAATAAAGAACATGGCCATTCAAACTAGAATAAAGAACATGGCCATTCAAACTAGAATAAAGAACATGGCCATTCAAACTAGAATAAAGAACATGGCCATTCAAACTAGAATAAAGAACACGCATTATTATTATGCAGCTCAAATGCAACCAATACGTACTCGTTAAATGATCATTCTGAAGCAAATTGTGGGACAATAGAGCAATACATGTGTCGTGTCTCAATAAAAACGATGCCTTTCTGCACAGAGAATCAACGAAGGACACAAGTAGTTGATAGTACACTAATTAGAAATACTTTGGAGACCTGGGACAGAATTAAGAGAAATTGTGAAATGAGAGATTACCGAATTGTATTGAGAGAGATAAAGGAAGACCCAGAGTTTACTCCTAATAAACATAATATAACTTTTAATATATGGGCTCAAAAGGGACTGATTATATTTGGACAATGTCTAAATGAAAATGGAATAAAGTCATTTGAATCTTTAAGGCAATACTATCATTTACCACAATCTCACTTCTTCTGATACCTAGAAATGAGAAGTTATATCCAGAACAGTAAAATACAAAGGAAAACCATTAGTGATCTTCATCCACTTGTGGAATTTTTGGTAAAGAATTATAGTAAAATCAGAGTGCCACATCAAATCTCAACAATATACACTATTCTAGAAAACAGCCACAAGCAACAAGACACAAGGGCAAAACTAAAATGGGAAGAAGAACTTAACATACACATATCTGAGGACACTTGGAAGGAAATTAATCGGAATGCACACAACCACAGCATCTCCCATTTGGAGAGAATACACATAGAAAATACAATCACGTTACTATAACACCAGTGCAACAAGCTAAATATAATTCTAAAATAAAACCAAATTGTTGGAGGGAATGTGGTGAAACATATGGCTACTTTGGTCATATCTTTTGGTTTTGCCCATCATTTCAATTGTTTTGGAACAACATACAGAAGGAAATTAATATTATCTTAAACGGGGTTATTCATTTGAATACAGACTTTGTGCTGTTAGGCAAAACAGTAGACAAAATAGGAAATAAAAAGGATAAATATAAATATTTGTTAAGGATATTGCGTATAACAGCACTGAAACAGATAACAAGAAACTGGCTTCAAAAAGCATGCCCCCTGATAGATAAATGGAGAGATATGGTTCAACAAATATACCAGATGGAGTACTTAACTTATAAAATGAGGGGGAATTTGAAATTATTTGAAAAAAGATGGGCTATGTGGCCCTTTAAACTAGAATAAAGAACATGGCCATTCAAACTAGAATAATTCAGCAACTCCATTCAAAAAAGATCAGCCTAAAATTTTAAATGAGATCAGATTAAAAGATGAAAATGTTTCAGCTTATTGCCTTTATCAGTGAAATGGTGTTATGTGCTGGTGGCAGTCATAGACCTAACTCTCCAGTTACGTCACCACAGCTGTACAAGCTAATTAGAGAGGAACAAACAATCAGACCCTCTACTTTGTCTTCTAATGTTCTTTTTACTGCCATTGTAAATGTTCTCTAGCATTAGCTCTGCATTTATTTGAGTAACAACTGAATACTAGAGGTGCCCACACCACTCCTGCTGAAAACCCTGGAAAATGCTTGGTTGTACTGAACAGGCATTTATGACTTGGCCTTGCGAGGCCCACATACTTGGTATGTGCTTGTGGGTTTATTTTCTACTTACTGACTTTTTCCCAGGTAGCCTGAATTCATTTTCGAGATTGAACAGAACACCCACATTATAATGATAATTAATTTAGCAAGAGAGACTGTTGATTGGTCTTTAGAAAGCAGCCTTAGGTGCTCCTGTAATCAAATGCATAACTGCATTCATAATGAAAATAAATATCAAGCCATTCATACAGGCAAGGTATGGGCAGTGTGTTTGAAAAAGGGAAAAAACCTCACTTTTCTGCAACTGTCCAAATAATCAATGCTACACTACATGGCCAAAAGTATATGGACACCTGCTCATCCAACATCTTATCAAAATCATGGGCATTAATATAAAGTTGGTCTCCATTTGCTGCTATAACAGCATCCACTCTTCTGGCAAGGCTTTCCACTAGATCAGGGGTAGGCAACCCTGGTCCTAGAGAGCCGCAGAGTCTGCTGGTTTTTGTTTTCACCTTAAACACAGCAACTAATTAGACCAAAGAAACCAGGTGAGGTGAGTTAACTGTGTAATCAACTGCTTTAATTGATCAATTAAGTGGTGAGTAACAACAAAAACCAGCAGACCCTGCGGCTCTCTAGGACCAGGGTTGCCTACCCCTGCACTAGATGTTTGAACATTGATGCGTGGATTTGTTTCCTTTCAGTCAGAATAGCATTAGTGAGGTTGGGACACTGATGTGGGGCTATTAGGCCTGGCTTGCAGTCATATTTCCAATTGATCCCAATGGTGTTTCATGGGGTTAAGGTCAGGGCTCTGTGCAGGCCAGTCAAGTTCTTCCAAATAGATCTCAACAAACCATTTCTGTATGGACCTCTATTTGTACACATGGGCATTGTCATTCAGAAACAGAAAAGGGCCTTCCCCAAACCGTTGCCACAAAGTTGGAAATCCAGAAATGTCTTGTATGCTGTTGTGTTAAGATTTGCCTTCACTGGAACTAAGGAGCCTAGCCTGAACCATGAAAAACAACCCCAGACCAAGGGGTGTCCACATACTTTTGGCCGTAGAGTGTATCTTGATTATTTTGCATGGTAGGTGGATAGATAGAGGTGTCTGGCTTTGTGACTGTGCTCACATGCCCTGTCTATGATGTATTTTCGGTTGACTGATTTGAAGAGGTTTTGAGTTTGGGGGCTTAGGCTTGCCTCATCACTGTAATCAGGGCCACGGTAAAACCAGTGTGTGACGGCTGTCCTGATTGTCACCTCTGTACCCTCACTTGTTATTTCACTGTCTGGGAAGCTATTATCTTCTCTCTCTTGCTTGTTATTTCCTAATTATTCTCAAGGCCAAACAAGATAACTCCTGAAATCTAATTAACTGTGACCTTTCCCAGTTTTGTTTAATAGTCTAAATGAGTGCACTGTGGGAAAATATGTAAATTCTGAGACGTTAAATAATAAGTCCATAATTAATAACACAAAAAATGCAGTCTCTTGGGAAAGGAATCTGCCACAACAAAGCTAACTGTTTTCCTTAAAAACTGCTGGGGCCCATTGGAGCAGGTGTGAGGGTCTTACACCTCAAGCCCTGGCAGCATCGTAGAATCTCATGAGTTTAAGGGCACACTCATTTGGTGGAATCAGTCAATAAATGATACCATATAATAGTCACAAATCCATTAAGCTTCTCTGTCATCATTCTAAAAGACAGTAGTTACCACTTCCAAAGAACTACATTCAAAAATTTTCTGAAAAGCGGCGGATGGTCCAATCCAAAATGTTAGCTCCGGATCCCAAAATGAGTCATTTTGTCTGAAGCCAGCGGAGTAACTTTTATTTCTGTCCTCAGAGTCTGGCTTGCTTTCATGTCAAAGCGAAATAAAAAAGTAAAATTTGATGAATAAAAAAATGTAATAAATGAAAAACAGGAAAGCAGAAGTCAATTGAGAGGAGCGGTTGCAGGTTCCAGGGGCTCCTGATGGTGACGCTGGGGACAGTGCTGTGATTGTCGCTTGCACAGGACTGCTATTGAGCAGCACCGGGGGAAAAAAAGAAAAGGAAAGAGGGGTGTGGGGAATGAAAAGAAAAAGAAAAATGGACACAATCTGGTTTCCAGTCAGAAGGCTGCCGTCAGTTTGTGGCATCTGTTGGGGACCAGGCCTTCACACCAGGTGCGCAATGCAGCCGGGAGAATGGGCGTAGGTAACAAAGCCGGGGCTTCATTATTGCTCAAATCCCAAAACAAACCATAAGCGCAACCAATTTCCGGGCGATGTCAGGTCTGGTGAGAAGGGTGCAGCGCCTGCACACTTCAATTAGGATTTTCTCTGTTGTTTGAGTGATTACACAATTATTACTGCGCCTGCATTGTTATGTTGCGCAGTGCTGGGAAGCTCGGTGGGGGTTGGTGTGGGGTGGGCTTGCCATTCTTCATTACCGACGTTTAAACAGCCTCCCTGTGTATCCTGTTTGGAAATAAACCCTTCCAAAAGATTACCATGGGGCAGGTTCCGCCTCTAGAGAGGTCTGAGATGCATTTACGGCCACCCTCTAATGATGGGAAAAAATAATAAGCGCCGTTTTCCGAGCTGTATGAAGCAACGCATCATCATCGTGCTGATGTGATGGGTATTTTAGAAAGGAGGTGTCCGCTGTGGACTCGTGATTGTACGGGAAGACAATACCGGGTTATTCCATCTCAGCATAAATATAAGCGTTCTCACTGTCGTGAGACAAAGAAGCAACCTCGTTTTAGAAAAACACGTTTTATCAACTCAAATGTGTGAGATTTGTGCGATGCAGAAGAGCTGCTGTTTAGCATATTCTATTACCAATTAAAAACTGGCCACACTTTAAATAATGATAATATAAGTATAATAATAATTTGCCAACATGTCCGAAAAACGTTCTGCACATGGGCAGTGAGGACATAGCACAGTGATTACTGTGTTCAGTGTGTGTGTTGTCTGCTCATCATTTGTAGGTCCAGCCAGCACAGTGGTGATTGGAGGTTTGAGGTTTAATCTATACAAATGGTTAACATAATTCTTGAAATCTTAACCTTATCTTTGTAGCTCTTATTTACATAGGAATTTGGTAATGGGAAGGACTAACTGGTATATCTGTTTATTCATTGCCTCTAACAATTGTAAATGTGGAAAGAAAACATGTGGGGAGGATCTAGAGCCAGGGGACTTGCAGAGGGCCTTTCAGTGGTCTGTTTTAACATTTTGGATAGAGGGGAAAGGAATCTAGTGTTAAATTCATGTGGACAGAGGTTACTCTGATTTTGAAGTATGTATGTTATCGGCTGCTGGCATCAAAGGATTGACAGTCCTGTTTAAAAAAAAATATTAAAAAAATATTTAAAAAATATACATTTAACTAATGAAAAGATCAACAAAACCTGTATTCCTGACAAAAGAAGAGAACATTTCCCCCAAAAGAGGAAGAAAGAGATTGGAATATAGTTTTTAATGTGAAATTAATAGTTATTTTCACTCTCGTCAACAACTGGCAATGTGCCAGTCCAGGCTATGTTTATCACATGTCAAACTCCACTATAAACTTTTTTTTTCTTTTTTCTGACACTTAACATTGAAGTGTTAACTGTTAACACACTTCATAATCAACTATATAACTTGAAGCTGTCAACCGGTTTGCTGTTAGACAAGTAGGATCCCGTCACAATTCAACATATGGTAGCTCTGAAATCAGCTATTATGATTTGGCCTACTATGAATGATCTCCTTTCATCCTTCTGACAGAATGCACAACAGAAGACCCTTAAATGCTGTAGATTCATTCAGATATTAGACGAGTTAAAGTATTAATTATTATTAAAAACAATGATCCCAATTTAAATCTCCGAATTACTTTATAGGTTAGTCGAACGGTAAACTGGTGGAATCAACCGACGAGTCAAACCCCGCTTGATATCGGATTTAAGACCCAGCTCTCTCATCCATTTATAGTTGAGGTTTTATGGATTCCTGACGGAAGAATAAATCCATCCATTTAAAATATAAAACCTCTGAAGTATGACTGAACTTCATAAGCATTACAATAGCATTGTTCCTGAATTTCAGAGGCAGTGTTGTCGTTGAAGAATCATTCGAGTGCTCTGTGGTTGATCGTCCACCCCCCACCCCCACCTTGGCTTCCTTCGTCGCCGTGGGAAACGGTCTTGCAGTGAGGACAAGGTGCTCCCTGCCATATTTCACTTAGCAGTAGAATCACCGCGAATTCTCCACCGTGGCTCACATCTCTGACAGAGGTGTTGCTTCTGCTCCTGCCATTGGATGATTGTCCCTGCAGTTATGGTTGGAGGTGATGCGGCCCGCTGGACTGTAATAGAGATGAAACACTGTTCCAGGTGAAACCACAGTGCGCTAACATTCCAGGAATGCGCCAGTAAACACATCAACCCGCGCAGATGAGTCTCATAAACACAGAGACACCATTTCCCCCTCCGCGTGCTCACAGGAGCTTGGATATTTGGACTGGATGAAATTGCAGGGGTGGGGGAGGGGCTGTTTTTTATTTTTTTACATTGCAGTTTGAGCAGGAGAAAAAAAGCCGCCATAATGACAGAGGTGTTTGGGAGCAATAACGCACGTCACCGCCGCGAGACCGCACATCTCTCTGAAGCGCGAAGGGCTCGAGAGTGTTAACAGAGCGCAACTTGCGATGCTGTGATTGCGCGTTCAATTTATGCAGGACATAAACGAATCGCAACGGAACACATATTGAGCATGTAGTAAAATTCTAAACGGGGGGGAAATGAAGAACAATTTATCGTAGGACAGCCACTGGTGTTTCCTCATTTCATCGATGCCGTTGTTGGCAAGTCGTTCATAAGCTCATCAATTGTGACTAAATTATGACAATAGTGCCTTCTGGTCTTTCCATGGGTAGGGTTTATTTTCTGCTTCACGGTCCAATGAGTCTGGAATGGGGGAAGCGGGGACTGAATGAGTAGATATTATGTTTTTATGAGCGGATAGTCTTGTTTTATTTTCATAATTTTTCCCCAGACCTCAGGAAGCATTAATCACATGTAACAGAAATGTGAGGTATGGGCATTACGGTAAACCCCTGATGAATATGAATCTCCAATAATGGAGATCAAAGGCTGCCAACACCAGTGTGATTAACAGTAAAGAAGAGAAAACTCCAGAGAGGGTAGGTTGCAATCAAGGAGTCTGATCAATTATGCAGTCACAATCTGCACCTGAACCCTAAACATCACAATTGATTACGCACACTGGTGGCCTGGGACATCTTCTAATGTATCTGTGGATCTAATACCTTTCGACTTCTTGTATAATACGGACCTCCCCTGGCTATGCGTGTGTGTGTGTGTGTGTGTGTGTGTGTGTGGTTTTGAGTTTTTTACACTTGTGCGTACTGATAGGTAACAAATCATTGGAAGAAAATTGCTAACGGTGAAGGGTTTTAGTCGTTCAATGTGGGGGTGTATTTTCCTGGCGTGGTTTAGCTGCACTCATGCCCTTAGAATGCAAGACAGGTGTCTAAAATGTTCGTTAATGGTGCTGGTAAAGGAATTTCTTTCCTGCAGACATGGCTGTCATTGCCTTCTCGGTCACCAGCTCTGAACACTATCGAGCATTATGGGACATTCTGGAACCACGCCTGAGCCAGAGTTTTCAGCTTCCACCAACTACGCGTGAGTAAATTGACTTTTTCCGAATGCTGTTTTCTTCCAGCTTCTGGCAGACTGTTCCAGGGGGCATGCCGGCTGTACTGGCCACACATGCTGGCCCAACAGCCTATTAAGTGACTTTATATTGGCAGTTCCGTTTATTTGTTCACTCGCTGTACAATTTTCATTGGTAATGTGAGCTCTGCTTGGACTTGAACTTGATTTGTTGTAAAATAATGCAGATAAGAAAAAGCAACAACAAGCCCAGCAATGAATTAACCATATAGCCTTATTTCTAAACTGCAGTCATTAAGGAATTTGGGGGTAAATACATTGGCAATAAAGATAGAGGTTATGTTCCCGGTTCTGTTCTTAAACCCCCCAAAATGATTCTTTAAATTGTTACTCAATTATTAATGCAGCGAAAGCCATTGCTCAGGATGACTCCGTTCCCCCTGAGACACATTCACTAAAAACACAGAGTAGCTGATTCCAAGTTAAGATTGCAGATACAGGCGCGCACATCCAAATCCCTCATTATATAGTGCTCGCTGTCAGCCAATATACCTGCAAAGCTGAGTGCACCTCTCGACCTCTCTGGTGATAGCTTTCTGCATGCAACAGCAGAACAAAGTCGTTTTATTTTTTCATCAATACATTGAGACTGCCTGAATTCCCTGAGCATGGCCTGGGGTGCGAAGCGTATGGTGACTGGGCGCCTCCTGGAGAAAATATCCTCCCAAGTATGGAGGTAATTTGGTGTCAAAATAATATTGTTTATTTTAAACAAATAAATACATGCAGGATCAAATGTTGGAATAAATGAATAAATACATTTTGAAATAAAATGTATGCCCTGGAATATATACCTGTACTAAATGCAAAATAACTTTCCTATTTGGAATCAAATCCTGAAAATTGCATTCGTTAATTAATCTTCAGCACCTATGTTTTTTTTAGCTTGGTACTGACAACTGTTGGCTCCTCACTTATTGAACGAAACATGCCAACAGGACAAAGGCAGAAAGAATGGGATTTCATATTTTAATGAAAAAAATGATGAAGATATGCTGAAACAATTTTAAATGCTGTCCAAAATAAATGTAATGTATTCATTTTTTTATCTTGTTATTTATCCTGGGTGTTTTATGAAACTATGGAGTATGGCAAATGATTCCTTTAAATCGGTGTGACATTTTTCAGTGATCAAACCGGACTGACAGATGAAAACAGTGGGGTTCTAATTAGTGAAAGTGTGGACACCTGGCCAATGAAACTACTAGACAGTTTGTGCAAAATGAAACCTCAGAGCGCCAGATCTGCTCTGTGTTTTAAGGGTTTCCCTTAACTTATAAAGAGATTGGATGTAACACATACCAGAATACACAAAGGAGCCCCAGGACTAAGAACTCTGCTGTGGATTACAAATATACTCCCTAACATGTTGTAAGACATCAGAGATATCATCCAATATAATAGCTATGAATATATTGGTACACAACAGACATTCTGTGTCATTCGTTTGCATTCAACAGCAATGGACTGCACAAATTAAGTTTTCCTCTTTTTCTTCCACATTTAGAGTCCCGTCTCTGGGAAATGAAAATAGAACATAGTTGTTTTATGTTGACAGCACACAAGCACAGCCCTTAATGAGAGAGTGCGATTAAGTCGTGAATTATGCATTATGCTTTATAGCCAGGCCTGGCAGCATTTGATTTACGTTTGTAAACATAGATAAAATGTTTTCTCAAAGCTCCAGATACTCAATGGGGAAAAAAGAGCCAGTGAACAGTGAAATTTAAAGAACAAGCACCTGCCATTGATTCTACTCATTGTCTTTGATTTGACATGCATTATCAGTACCATGGAACCTTGCCAAAATGAGACAAATTAATACAAATGGAAATAAATTAGTTAGAAATGACACCTTTTACAGCCCAGGTTGTAGGAACCTACTGTTCAAGCTTGTATTAATTCAAAATGAGTTCCGTAATTAATTGACTTTGAGATTTCTATTGAATTTTGAATTACTTTTCCCTTTTTTACATTGTTTAACTGTTGTGTTTTTACCACCAGGAATAAATTATTTTCTGTCATTTTTCTGATTATCCTTTAAGTATCCTTTCAGAAACCTTTTAAAAACCAATTTAGAACACAATTCCAAAATATGACTGTACATTTTTGTTTGAAAAATGTATTCTCTGGGATCCATGGTGTTTTCAGGTTTTACTAGTATTTCATACACCCGGGTCTAGCTAATACCCCCATTTTGCACTATTTTTATTAAACATCTTATTTTGGATTCATTACTGCGTTATCTTTGTGGCTTCAGATGATTTAACATTCTGCTTGGTTCGGTACCGCCGAACTGTAGCTAGACTAAAACCTGTCTTTGATTTCCTCATGCCAGGCTTGATGCAGCTGTAGAGTTGGCAGTCAGGTTGTGCATTTTAATGGTTGGATTTTACTGTGATACTTTCAATCAGCATGCAAGTTAGTGACCTGTCTTAAAGAACAAAACAAAACAGAAGAAAAAAATAATCCATTTGCTGTAGATGGCGTGCTTTTTGATTGTTGGTTTTGGTGTGGCTGTAGGTGAGAAAAAGCCATCTATGGAAAATAATCAGCTTTATAATCCTGTATCTTCTAGAAAGGCTCACCTAAGTTGAGTAAAAAGGTTAGTATTCAACACCATGGATGAATATTAATTATAGTCACATTAAGGGACTTAGCACATGCTCCAAAGTGACTTATAAATGTGCATACATAAAGGTTTAGGCAGAGAGCAGAGGCAATACTAAATTATGAGTCCCACAAATGATAGTTTGTGGAGTGGGATTCGCTTTATGTGAGTACATAAACCGCCAATAGAACATTAGGTACCGCCACAGTAGACGCAAGGAGGGAATGAGGATTTAACACTTTAAATGGTGAATGGGTTTGAGGGTGCTAGATGTACCATCGGTCAGACTATTAAACACATAATGAAAGCTCAGTGGTCAGGGTGATCAATGTGTTGTTCAACTGTTGTGGACAGTGGTGCCAACAGGAATCCCAGGCTCTGGGACACATTTTCACATTTGGGCCCTTTGCAGAAGGCCTCCTTTTTTCCTTGCTGGTGAAATTGTGAAAGTTAGAGGGCTAGCTGATGTAAATTTGAAATACATTAAATTTGCATGAAAATACAAAACAGAGCAATATTTTTTTCACATCAAACTCCACATGTGTTTCACCCACCTCGGTCACAGGAATGTGCCCCAAATGGCCCTTTGAAAACATAGACTAAAGATTAAAGATTAAGATTAAAACTCTTAATGCATGATGTCCACTTCAGTGGGCAGAAGGTTTTTCGTATACAATACAAGAACTACGGTAAATTTTTGTTCCAAATATAACTAATTCTGCTCTTTGCATCTTCCCGAATAAGAATATATATTTTCAACATGCTCTGTTAAAAAACAGAGACCGGGGAGAATACAGCTTGGTTAATATAGAGAATAGTGCAAAGAACAAAACTTCCTTTAGCCTGCCCTTTTGAGCCCAGACCCTGGAAAACACCCCCCCCCCCCATGCTGCTGGTTGTTGGGCCCTGAAACAATGAATTAATCAACACTCAGGCTTATTTGAGATGGCTTCCCAACATAAAATGGCCAGACGTTAGCTAACTAAGACCGGGAGTCTCCAGTGATAAGGAACTGACCACATCCCAGTTGGCAAGGGCAGGTTTAATTCAGCTGGGACTCCTCAGGTTATCTCTCTGCATTAGTTCCTCAACACCCTTCTGCAGTGAACCCAGAGGTGACCGGCTCTCATTAGTGAGAGCTACACCTCTCCTCCAATCAGCACCAGCTCTCCTTCAGCACTGTGTGGCCAGCTGGGTGTAGAAACAGTCACCAGATTCAGCTGCAGTGCTCCTTGCCAGGGTACGGGTGCTGTGTCGGTGACCTGAGGGGAGCAATTTGCAATTCCAAATTACGGAGCATAGATTGAGAACTTGTTTGGCACTTAGTCGAAATTAATGTTCAATTAACAGGTCAATCAAATGTAATTCATTGAAGTGTTCGCTGGATCTGAACCAGCTCGCACACGGTTCATTAACAGTGTAAAATTTGGACTTAACAGCCATCAGTTTGGAGAAGAAGAGAAAATGAAATAAAATCAGCAATATAGCATTGCTTTCCATTTCATTTCATTTCCTTCCATTGTCATCACAGTGACGCAGTTCCTTTGTGGGCTGTTAAAGGTTTTTTATGAAGATTACAGTAAAGACCATTTTATGGTTATCCGGAAACAATCAAGAGGGAGGGTCTGCTTCGAGTCACGCAGAGTGCCGCACACCTCTCTTGTAGTAAAGCAATGATTGGTTGTTTAGTGAATAAAGGCATTGTTATAATAACGACTTCCGGGTAATGACACATACGCACAACTACTGCACAAAACTGACACAGAAGCACAATTAGCCCAGCGCATTTGACAGTGTTGCACACACGGGAACCGCGTCATTTTCGCGTAACCATAAAACGGCCTTAAGAGACGGTAGAGAACAGTAACGCGTAACCATAAAACGGCCTTAAGAGACAGTACAGAACAGTAAGAGATGACAGTACACACTGCTTGGGCTTTTTCCCTCTAAAAGCCTTTGATCCTGCCATTTCACTATAGTGTATGCTTGACGAAGCACCTTCTCTTCCCTGAGTCACTCTGATGTAACCAGAGCCAGGCTGCAAAGAGAGACATTGAGTAAGTATTAATGATGAACAGTTGTTCGTGTCTGTTAAATATGGCAGTAGTTATTATGAAAAAAGAAATCACTGAATTATGACACCTTGGATGCAAAACATATATTAAACATGACCTTAGTTATGTTGGCTTTAATTAGGTTTAATTGAGCTGTGTCAATACGTTTTGTCTGAGCGGCTGTCGATCTGACAGTTAACCACGGTCTCAGAGCATAGTTTATCTTCCTTTCATTACATGGTCAAACAAACCCCCCAGATTTACAATGAGGGATCACATCAGATTGGCTGAGGAGGATTATTCGTAGTTTTTTTTTTTTTCTTCTTTTTTTTTCCTTTTTCTTTTTCTTTTGTTGTTGTTTACCCTCTTGGCAATATACTCGGACTCCCATGCATCTCTCTAACAGATAATACCTGCCAAAATCTAATTTAGTTTTTTCTTCAATGTCAAACCTTGTAGGCAGATGCTTTTGGTCTTTAGATAATAAATATCAGATCTTTTGGGCAGACGAGATGGATTGCAGGGCAGGAGAAAGGCTTTAGAGAAAGGGAAATAAAGTGTGAAGATAAATAACTGGAGCGAGAACTATGACTGCTCCTGCAGAAGAAGCTCTCATTAGTGAGCAGTGCATATTGCTGTTAAATAATGTAGGCTGTGCACATTTCATATTTAATATTCAGGTTAGCCCCTCCAGTCGGTTCCTTATAATCAGAATCAATTTAGTATTTGATGGGTAATTTTTGTGGGGCAATCCCATCCCTTCAGACATTGGCCAGTGTTTTTTTTAATCTGCAATTATGTGATGGTTGAATTTGCCACCACCAAATGTCTTAAGCCAAAAGGCAGTGGTGGCAGATATTTCAACCCTGTGAGCTATATGATTTTATAATTTCCCCCATATTCTTCTGTAAAGATATTTCTCCCTTTGCATTAATAAGTACCGTTCTATATAAGCAATCCAGGTGCAGTATCTTTTTTTCTAAGGTGCAACAAGCAGAATGTGTGGTTTGTGAACATCTGCATTTTTCAACTGTGTAATATGCTGCCCACAGTAGGATAATCAGCCATGAAAAAAACCCCACCTCATCAGTGCACTGCACACCTTGGCATTACATCACCATAGAGCTTTGAAGCATGGACTAGAGCAGTGGTTCCCAGCAGCCCCTGATTGCAATGGAGAGTCATCAGTGCACTGCACACCTTTGCATTACATCACCATAAAGCTTTGAAGCATGGACTAGAGCAGTGGTTCCCAGCAGCCCCTGATTGCAATGGAGAGTCATCAGTGCACTGCACACCGATGCATTACATCACCATAGAGCTTTGAAGCATGGACTAGAGCAGTGGTACCCAGCAGCCCCTGATTGCAATGGAGAGTCATCAGTGCACTGCACGCCGATGCATTACATCACCATAGAGCTTTGAAGCATGGACTAGAGCAGTGGTACCCAGCAGCCCCTGATTGCAATGGAGAGTCATCAGTGCACTGCACGCCGATGCATTACATCACCATAGAGCTTTGAAGCATGGACTAGAGCAGTGGTTCCCAACCTCGGTCCCGGGGCTCCCCTGTGTATGCTCATTTTCGTTCCAACCACAGTTGCAATCCCAGAATTTTACAACAAGCTGTTAATATTTTTTAATTAGGTGCTTTTCATGTTTAGAGAGTTTATTTCCCCTCTGAAGCCAAATTATGTCAGCAATGCATGCCTTGTAGAATACATGTTCACATTGTGCTTATTGTAAACAATTCCATTAAAAGATGGAACACATTTTTTAACTGATCAAAACTGAGGTGAATCCATAGGCTCCTAATTAGGTTATTAAACACATATGTTATTTAATATATATATTTTTTTTTTCTTTAAACTTATTAACACTTCAGGTTTGGCTTGTTAGTATTTGCTTTGTCTTTGAATTCTTCATTATCTACCAAATGGTTAGTTTTAGTGGCCATTTGTCCACACTTTCACCAATTAGGAGCCGATTGACTCACTTTTTAATTTGACAACTTAAATAATTTTGTTACCCCTTTTAATGAAATAGTTTGCAATTGTAGCACAGTAAGCACAATGTGAGCATGGGAAATGTATTCTAAATGGCATGCATAGTTATTTCTCACTAATGAATTCCTCTAAACATGAAAAGCGCCTAAATTATTTTTTTTTACATCTTGTTAAAATTCTGGGATTGCAATTGTGGTTGGAATGAAAACCAGCACAGGGTGGCCCCAGGACCAAGGTTGGAAACCACTGGACTAGAGCAACTCGGTGGGGGGGGGGGGGATAAAGCCCCTAATTGGCTGGCAGCTGGCGGCAGTTCTGCAGTAATGGCGCACATAAAAAACAGGAAGAGGAAGACCGATGCTTTACTGTGGAGGGGGGAGGGAAGTTACCGATTGCTCGGATGCTGTCTACTCCAGATATGTAGGAAAGGTGCATGTATAGAAAAGGAAGCCTGTACATGGGGTGTATGGAGACTCTCTGATAGATTGGTCTCAGGGCACAGGTGTTAGAAGGCGAGGGGCGGGGCACAAAGTCTCACAAATCTGTCTCTCAGTCCGACAGCACCCCTACCCACAACATCTCATTTTCTCACTCCTGCTTCCATTACCTCCTAGTTCTCTATCTCCCTGGCTTTGGGGGAATGAGTAACGGTAACCTCAAGGGCTGTTTCCTTGGCTATCTGTCCAAAGCTGGCTTTACCTGTTTAGTAAATCTTCTTCCCTTCCCTTCCATTCCCTTTCCTCTCTCAATCACTATCACTGGAGCTGGAAATAAACAACATCAGATAAGACATTACTAATACATCTGAGTGCTGCAGTGCTGGGGTAGGACTGCTTTCTAAAGCCAATCTAAGCATCTGCAGCTTCCTAGAAACCACAGTAGGGTTACAAGCAACTCAAAGGGCTGAAATTAGAATACAATCCATTTCCATTTAAAATTACATATCATGTTTAGGATTTTCTGCCACCAGTTAAGTACTCGTTAATAGCCTGAAAAATTGCGGCCATGATTGCTGTCTAATTAGCTTGTTGTAAATCTGTGGTGAGTTAGGCATATAAGACTGCCATCAGGGTATGACACCATTTCACTGATGGAGCCGGTGTGCCAGAATGTTTCAATGCGTTTGCCTCATCTAAAAATGTTGAGTGCAGCTATTTTCAGAATTATTTAATGTATGATTTAAATGGTAACCATGGGCCAAATAAAGAGTATTACTTTTAAAACTGCGCATTTGAAAGAATTGAAACAAGTTTGAGAAGGTGTGTTAGGCTTTGCAATGGTTTAGTGAAGTGGCTTGTCCTGCTTCAATTCAGTGTTTGATTCTAAACTTTACATACAACATATCTACAATATATCTTTTATATGCTCATTCCTCATGCTGTCCTGTTCCCCAGAAACCCATCTTACCAATTGGAAGTTAAGAGGAAAAATTGAAAGAAGGAACACAGGAGCTTCTGGTGAGGGCAAAGAATACGTACTCACACCGCTGATATAATGCACCCCTTTTACTCTCGCCCTTTGGTGCTTGACCAAGTTAAATCAACACCCAGACACAACGGCCATTTTACAGACGAAATACGAGGTGAGCGAGTAAGTCTTGTCCGGCTTAATCCCAGCCTTTGCCGCAGTTCGGTGGTGGTGATGATGGCGGTGAGCCCCACACCAAGGGCTCAGACCTGCGGCTCGGGGCTATACCCGCCTGAGGAAAGCTGGGTCAGTGGAGGCCCGTTCTCTTTATTAGATACAGGCTTCAGCCTGGACTAAGGCACTGCTCGGCAATAGAGGAGAGCCCAGCCATAAAGAAGGCTCAGCACTCACTCTGCTATTAGGTGTGAGTGCAGGAAAGAGATCATAAAGCCTTCTGGTGGCTTATTAGGTTGAAGGGAAGGATTCACAACTGCAGCCCTGCAGCTTTACAGCGATATTAGAGGGCAGTGTTGCGTATACTCAGCAAGTGTTCACAACAAAATGTATTTACTTATTTATTCAATTATCTATTTATTTATTTATGCAATTTATTTAACAGAAATGGTGTACATTGATCAACGTTTCAGCCTTCACATCTTTTAAATGATATGCCGGAGTTATTAAGATCATTATCATCTGTAGGCAGGTTAAAATGGATCAAAAGATGTCGCATCATCAGAAGAATACAATGCATGAATATATAACATTATTAAAATGTCCATACAAATAGAAGCTGTAATTGATACGTAAAATGTATAAAAGCGCAACATCAATAAAGCACTACATGTAACATTAAACTTACTTGTACCAACTTAGAACTTTTAATACATAGTTTGAGTAATACACCATAATAGCATAATGTGTAATAATACACCATCATCATGGTGGTACATAGGCCTTCTCTTGAAGGACTCCCACAAATAGATTTGTCCTAGTCTGGCCATGTCTTTGTCTGGACGTGGTTGCTGTAACAATGTTTTCTATAATAGAATGTAAGTGGTTAATGTGGAAAGGTCCTGATGTTCAGGGTGCACCATTGAAGGAGGATTTTGGTGGATTCCCTTGTTGTAGTTGACTGGCCTGCCAGCCAGCCAGAGATGGGCGGCTTGGTCAAAACTCTGTTGGCTGTCTTCGTTTCACGCTCTACTTGCTTTCTCATCTTTCTTTGGCTTAACAGTGAACAGGAATGTATAATCTTGAACGTTCCGTGATTTTTGTGAAAAAGCCTGCGTCTAAATTGCCATCACTCCTCTTCAGCAGGCATGGCTAACTATGTGATGCCAGGCAGCTAATGCAGGTAGCTCTCTGTCCGCTGAGCGTGTGGTATTTACACATTCAATTATAGAACATGGCAGCACACAGAAAGATGGTGGTTAATTGGGTGAAATTCCGGTAATAGTGGCATTTCAGCACCCCTATAACAAAGAAGGTATATGTTCCGCAGGCATCTCACAGGAAAGTTCACAGAAATTCACACAAATTATAAGAATATATACAATATGTCCATTGTGATCCAAAAATACCATGTGCGTACATGCATTTGCACGCCCACACACACACGCACACGCACACACACATGGTACAGTAAAATGTGCATATGCTAGGTCTCTTCTTTTCTTCTCCCTGTCCTCTTTTCTATATTCTATGGGTTAGTTGTTCACCACTGGGTCTAGTTGGGATAGTTTCAGATCAAACTGTTTGTGACAGATGAACCGAAAGTGATGTGATTATCAACCTTGTGACATGCTGTGATTGGCTATAGCTGTTGATTAGCTTGGCCAATTAACTGAAATCAATGTTTTGGTTAAATATCAATGCTCAATCAAATATCAATCAAGGTCAGTGTCAATAATCCCTCTTCCTTTATGTATTCATATTTATTTCCCTGATCTTCAGAATGCAGCCATAATCCATACCTTAAAAACGGGCATATCAATGTTTTAAAGTGGCCAAAAGATTACAATTACACGTGGTAAGTGTATTATATACACTTGTATACGTATAGTATATATTAAAGTAAAGTGTATTATTTCTAATACAAACACTGGTCAGGATCATTTAAAAAAGCAGCAATGCTTGGTTTGGATTCACCTTAATGTGAATGGTGTGGGAGAATGACTTCCTGTGACATTGGCAGCATGTTCCTCTGACATATCTCCAGTATCAGACAGCACCTGGGTCCTTAATGTTCCAAGGCAGGGCTGCATCCGCCATGAAACATCAATGTCCAGCAAGGTCAACACACCCGACCCATCTGTCACTGCACGCCTTGCACCCACAATGGACCTTGAGAGGAAGGCTGGAGGCTGTAACGAAGCACCATCAATCTTACTTGGAGGAGCTTTGGTCACTACCATCAGTTGTGAATAAAGGGACAATATATAGTATGTAGTCGTTTTTTCCCCCGATAGTTAAGGAAGGTAGTCGTACATTTACACATCAAGAAACATAGTATTATTCATTTGACTCTTACAGCTGACATATCCCAGTCCATGTACAGTTTAACAAATTATTGCAGTGCAAAGTTGTGTTGTTTCATTTGCAAAAGTGTGTTGCAACAGTCAGACTATATTCTAACTAGATAGTCTAAATAGGTTTGACACCTTAAAACATGCATTTTTCGCATAGCACTGAACATGTCTTGTCTGCAATTTGGCAGGTTAAAAGTGGAATCAATGAATGCACATGATGAAAAGTAGTCTTTTCATATGCAACAATGTCAAAAATGTATTCAAAGCATTGTATGGACACTCTGCTTTATGTCCTGCTTCTCTCCTGAGTGAAAGAAGAGCAGCAGTACATTACCATGTGCTGTTTTCAGTAAGTTGAAGCCTTGTCAGCCGAGGCAGGCCAAACCAACTGCAACCCTACGTACCTGGACCATGCACAGACGCACAGCTGTAATGGTAACACAACCTCTTACTAAATCATCTGTAGAGCAAGCCAGGGCTTGAAGCACTCTATAAGAAATCTCTAAGAGGTTTGAACCAATTGTAGACACAGACTTTGTTGAGGATGAGAAGGGAATTTCAAGGAGAACTCATGGTGGTCACACGGTGAATTTAGAAGGTATCTTACTTCATCACAGCTTGTAAAAGACAAGGTTAAACTTTTCTCCCAGTTTGGAATAGGAGATTCAATTTGTGAGCAGAGTTCATGGCGACGGGTGCTTTAAAATGTGATGTTATTTCTTGATCCAGTTAACCTCTGTAGTGATTTTCAGAAAAACATTTTCAGTTTTATAATTTTGATTTATAATTGACTATAATTAATTATCTCAAAGTATATTTGTAATTAACCCCCGGTTAAGTTTATTTGCATTCATTGCGTTTTTTTTGTACGGTGATATTTTTGTAATAATCCCTTATTTTGTAACATGACACAAAACTGGCTCAATTAAAAAATTTACTAAGATCCCAAATAAGGGGTGTTATTTTGCATGCACAGCCAAAGTATTTGCACATGTTATCACTTCACACTTTGCAGGTGATCAACTAAGAATCATTGGACTCTATCTTGACGATGTTAGCGCATGGTCTACAATGCAAGAGTATTTAGGGAGTGTTAGCTAGTTAGACGAAAGGTTAGTAAGGCTCAAGGTTCAAAAGGGCTAAACTTGTCACGATCCCTTCAACTGGTGTGGACCCAAACGCAGACTCGGAGACAGACTCAGAAATAAGCTCCAGCGGAGCGATTTATTTAGAAATATACAACACAAGGAGGGAGAGAGCTGGGTGAGGGTCTGGAACGGGGTTGGGGCTATGAAGGGGCTGAGCAGATGAAAAGGGAGCTGGAGAGGGGCTTGAGCTTTGGCAGACTGGAGACAACAGGAAGCGGGGGCTGAAGCGGGCGAAGGCAGGTTAGGATAAGCAGGCTGGTGGGGCAAGAAGACAAGACTGAGAGCAGGTTATCAAGATTTTGACAAATGAGTTTAGAAGGCCAAGTTCAAAGACTACAAACAAGCGAGACAACGAGTATGAACTGGCAATGAACATGACAAAGAAGGCGATATAAATAGAGAAGAAGCAGGTGAAGTGGGGGCGGGCGTGAGAATGTGGGTGAGTTTAATGAGAAAATGAAAGTGCGTGTGGATGCAAGTGATTGGTTGAAGGATAATGAGAGGGGAATGGGGAAATGAAGAGGAAAACCATGCCCAGCCTACACAGCACGGAAGACAGACACGGAAACGTAAACACATGACGAGAAACTAAAGAAATGGGGAAAACACGGAGAACAATAGGGAAGTGGACTGGAAGGCGGCGAACGTAACAGAACTTAACCTCTTCATTAATTATAGGTGTGTCTTGGGCCGCCAAGTTGGGCGTAACACGCAATAAACCAATCCGAGTGTTATCTCCCATTCCCTTGAAAAGCAACCTGCGTTTGCACCTTGATGGATTGCTCATATAATGGTGGATTTAATAAGACTGCAAAAAGAGCGATTTACAGCTGGGGAAACATGCCTTGCTTGTGCGCAAGGAATATATGGATCAATATTACGATCAATATTATTCGGATTAACCATTATGACGTGTTTTCATATACGCAATAATAATGGGTTTAACACCGGCACGGGTTCCCGGTAATTTACGACCAAACTATTTCCTGTTTCTCAGAAATATAATAACCCCTTCGCGCAGATGCCAAATTTGGTAAATTCTCACATATTTAGGAGGTGTTCTGTTTAAGGCTTTATAACGCCAAGTGTGAGCATCACAGAAACTTGGAAAATTGCTTACATGAAACAAGACAGTTGTACCATTTACAATACTAACTCACAACTGATTCTACTTATCAATGTCTTTATTGATTAGTTAATTAGTCAAATCAGGTGTCATAGCGCTGGGCTAAAACAAAAACCTGCACCCACACCAGCCCTTTTCGGATAAGATTGGACACAAACATAGCCTACCTACATAGTATAAAACAGTGGGTGTTTCTCAATGTCTGTACTTGTCTGGACTTGTGAACTTGTGTGATGTAATATTTAACGGCCAAGTTCTGTTCATCGGATGCACCCTCTCCCAACACAGAGTTGCAAGACTGGGAAATTAACCCCTAAATGTAAGGGAAATGGTGTAATTTAAAAGGAGTCAATGGTGGATTTTAAAAAGAGGAATGGGGGATGAATTGTGAGAAGATTGTATGGGAGTCAATTGAAGATGGGGGATTTTCAGAATTATTTTGGGGAGGGGAATTAATTCAGGCTTCTGGCAACATTGACGAGAACAGACTTGGATATCCCATTTTGTGATGGCAGATGAGACGGCACCATAGGGACATAGCTTACAACTAGGCAAGGCTAAATTTTTAGTATACATTTTTTATCAATAAATGAGACTGCAATCTTTCTACGAATGAAAATGAGGCGAGAAATATGTCTTACAATAGCTCGATTTTTAACTCATTTTAAACATGTTTCTATAACTAAGCAGCGTTCTGTCCTTCAGAGCAGGCGTGCACAAAGTAGTTTTTTAGCGATGACCCAGGGATATCACTCCATACTTTTCGCAACCAAATGAATTAACAACTCATTGTTCAACTGCTGACAATAGCCATGTTTTAATAGGCTACCTAAAAATGAAGGCGGAATAGTTGCTCAAATTCATCACAAAAGCATATATTGAACTGAACAGAATATAAGGTTTTATTAAAAAGTGCTCAAAGCTGCAAGACAGAAAACCGTAGGATGAAACCAAACATTTTTTATTAGTGTTACACTCATCATCAGTGCATCTCTTTTTCCTGGGATGTAGCTACTTTATCCATTTCCCAGTGGAAAACTGAGAACACATGTAGTTAATATTTTAATATAGATTGTATGTCAAAAGCACAAAAGGACTGGGTTGCGATGATTAGCTAAAGCCGTTAATATTATGTTGTTGTAAGAGCAATATACAAGTAGCCTACCTAGCTAGCTTTGTAACACAGACAGCTGCTCCTGTTATCAGCTTTTTGGTGAATCTGTACCATATTCTGTTGTGCAGTAGGAATGACGCACCAAAACAAGATTCAATAAAGTAGGCTTTTACGCGATCACATGACAGTCAAATGTGAACAGTAAAAAAAATTGTTAAATAAATTTTTATTTTATTTTATTTTTTTTTACAAATACAGTATACCATTAACACTGGCGACTACCATTTTATATAGGCCTGATTGCATTGTAATGTAGCCTACACATTTGTGTAGAGGAGAGCCAAGTCTGGGTCGCATATCAGTTGCACCGTTGCTTCAGAGCTCTGTGTAGCCTGTTTGAGATGCAATGTGTGCTTCTGACGTTGGTGTTTCTTACCACATGCTTCTGTGGTTTAGCTATACAAACCAATAGCTACAAACCGATCTATGGTACAAGCCAGGCGACAACTTTTCCTGACAGTCCGGTGTATAAGCTTCCCCCGTGTCGTATGTCATCGCTTCGCACAATGAATGATGGGATATCCAAAGTCCATTTCCTCGTTTGACGAGTTTGCATCCGATGCGTCCTCAACATTTGGGTGGATCAAGTACATTTCCGGGATCTTTGAGTGTCCTCGCTTCTTTGCGTTCTTGGTTTTGGAACAGAACTTGGCCCGCTATATGACGTCACCCTATTCACAAGAACGTGTTTCTGCAATGCCCTTTTGTCGGGACACTTGACACTACGTGCATCACAAGTCCACAAGCCCATACTTGTGGGGACTTGGTATTGAGAAACACCCAGTGATACTAACGTAGATATTTAGCCAACGAGAAGAACCGCATATTACATGCAATACTACTTTCATATCGAAGACGAAAAACACCCGTTCGCGAATGTGTTTTCTGCAGCTGTTTGCATCATACTACACAGATACAATTAAAAATGCTGTTATGCTGGGCTGTAATTTATCGTTCAAAGCATCCAATAAGGAATTGCAAACATTGTTGAGAAGGACATACTGTCTTCTATCAGATAAAACAGTTGTGAATAAAACCGGAATGATGTTAAATACTTTAGAGCTGCAGGTATAGGCATAGCATATGGAGTTCTGCGCACAGACATTCCAGATAGTGTCATAGCGTTGTAAACTGGTGTGTATTTCTCAAACAGACTGTCCAGGACAAGAAATGACCACTGAATTTTGAAAAGGAACATTTTTATGTGTAAAACCAGGGGCGTAGGTTTGTTTCCAGTTTTGGTAGGCAGTGTAAAAGCAAAAATTTTGCACTCAATTGAGAGCAAATATTGTTTTTCAGCTACAAAGAGAGCATCTGATGATCCTGATTATGCATTTGGCCTACATGTGCACTTGCTGCATATACATTTTTTTAAAATTTGATTGTGTTATTCACATTCCTCATTAAGTTGCTGCATGAGATCTGCATCTATAGCACTGCCCTTTGTCCGCTGGTGCAAGGCAAGCATGCATGATCTGGGTTCTGCACTCTTCATGTTTCCTTATTCTTTCAGAGTGCTTCCAGTCACGAAACCCCTGACTAAAGCTACCGAGCTTGCTGGAGAGCAGTTTGCATGCAAAACAGTACACACAACCTGTTGCGGGTAAGTACAGTACAGTGTCTATAAACCTTCTGCCCATTTAACAATATACAGGTCAGAAGTTAATTGTTGAAACTTTCCACCAAGCGCTCTATCTCAGACTGAAGCTGGGTATTTTTCACTGCGGTTTTGGAAGGGGACTGCTCCTCTTTCAATAAGCACTGACTTAACAATGTCACTGGAAGTGCTTTGCCATAATGCATGAGTGACCTCATAGCACCAGGAATGGCTTGGTTGCTGATTTGATTCTTGTGAACTGCCCAACTGCTCCTGAGGTGGAATTGATGGATCTTGTATACCATTAGCTGTTGAGGGTTCGCCTTCAATTGATGGCTCTGGGGGAGTGACAACATTACTGGAAACTGAACTAGTGCAATTTCCTTCCTCACAGCTGACAGTAGTGCTGCTGTCATCATTATTGCTATCAGAGGGTTTTTGAAATAAGTTGGCAATGAGTGGAACACTTTGAAGCAAAACTGCCTTTCTTGCCTCCTTTTCTTTTTGTCTTTTCTTTTGGAAGCACCACTATTCCAACATTTGCGGTCCATATTTCAGAACTAGTATGCTATTTATATGAATATATTTGACATATCGCAATACTTATTAAATAATAATGGAATTAATATATATTAATAATGACAACACCCTTCAAATACTGTTTTTTGGAAAATACAATCAAGTGGTAGAATTTTATAGTCTACTTGTACCTAAAGGCAGCTTTGAGTAGATAAAAATAAAAAATAAAAAAATAGAAAAGCACATAAAAGAAAATAACCCTAACCTTTTTAAAAGACTGTTAGAAAATAGCCATTAGGAGGGATTGTTGAAATAGCCTTTAAAAAGGCTGTTGTTTTAGAAAAATATGAAAAAAGTCTCTGAATATATTACTTTGGCATACCAAGCAAATGCCACCTAACTAACTAGTTAAGTTGTGTGCCACCTAACTAGTTAGACAGCTGAGGTTTAGGCCGATAGCTAGTTAACTAGCTGGCTTTTTAGTGCAGCTAATTTGGTTGGAAGGGCAGCTAGCTGGCAAAAATGGCAGCTTGCTAACTAATTTCTGTTAATAAGCTGAATCATATGGGCAGCTAGCTAGGGAAAATGGGCAGCTAGCTAAAATAAAGGGATATCTAGTTACGGTAAGTCAAATAATGAACGGCTTGCCATAATATGATGCTCTTCAAACTGTCCTGTTATGCAGAATGAACTGACTTGTTGGTGAATATTGTATCATGTCACAGCATATTGTAGTGTGCCAACCAGTGGCTCAGTTGTACAGAAGCAATGTACTCTCCGAGAGGCTCTCGTTTTAAGCATGCCCTGTATGTACCAAGGGACCCAGGTGTTACACTCGAAGTATGCACTGAGGGGCCTGTGGGCCCTAGTGGTCAACTCACACTGTAAGCACCCAGGGGCCCGGGGGCCCTTGTGGTCAGCTCACGCTTTAAACGCAGAGGAAGTTTACACATTTTAAGCGCTGCGGGGCCCGGGTGCCCTAGTGATCAGCTCATGCTTTAAAAGTGGAGGGGCCCAGGGACCCTCACACTGTAGGTGCTGAGGGGCCCAGGGGCCCTCACACTGTAAGCGCTGAGGGGGCCCAGGGGCCCTAGTGGTCAGCTTACGTTTTAAACACTAAGGAGCCTGGGGGGCCCTAGTGGTTAGCTCATGCTATAAGCACCCAGGGACCTAGTGGTCAGCTTGCGCAGTGCGCACTGAGGGCCCTGGCGTTGAAATTTCTTCGGAAGTTTTGGGCCACGCACTGTGCGCGGCCTGAGGCTTGGAGGCCCCCTGGCAGTCCGATTAGTGCAGGAAACAGTTAAGTAGCTCTCCCCCTAATCTCTTACCTCCCCTATTAAGCTAATGTGCATATGCTCGCTGTTTGTTGTAAGCCACTCTATTTGCTGACAACCACCCAAGAGACAGTGCAGCAGCACCTATTACCACAACATGTAGTCACAAGGTGCTGGGCAATTTTAGAAAAATAATTTTTTTCAATACTGTGAGATTAAACCAGCAAAACCCAATTTAGCTGGAAAGAAAATAATAAATGGAGTAGAACAATAGGATGAGCTGCCAAGCAATGATCCACTGGCCCCATTGGCCCAGTCCATAATCCAGGTATGAGTGTGATAGGTAGGAGGAGAACCATGAGAGTGCCAGTTCTGAGATTCCCAGATCTGTCAGGGTGGCAAGATGGTTAACGGTGTCAAAGGCAGCAGACAGCAGAGTGGACAGGCTTGAAGCCCAACTGGTTGGGGATAACTGCACTAAAATCTGGAACCATGTTTCAGATCTGGGTGGGTTTCAGGTTTTATTCAGTTGTTTTATAACACCTATCTTATTGTTTACTGAAATTAAAATGAGATCTCTGCAGAGAACGTAGGAAAACCTAAAAGAAAGCAAAGAAAAAAGATAATCCCATGGAAACCCCAGATAGCAGTTCACATTTCCATATTTTTTCTTTAAAAAATATCCTTTCATTTGATTTGCATAAATTTGATTTGAAAAAAGTTTGGTCATATTCTCCTCAAAAAATTGAATGAATTGGTGATGCAAACTCACCATCACTATTCTATCTTAGTAAGAAGATACAGCATTAAGGGACATCAGAGGTGGGGGAATCCTTTGTGAACTGAGAACTGTGCCGGGTTACACTGTCAGTATAGCAGCTGATTATGCCTCTTCAACACTTCACTGCATTTAACTTATTAGACACAGCCATTTGACGGCATGAACACAGTGTTCTCTACACAGGACTACACCGCACGCCTCTCACCATTGCCCACAGCAGGGCCATTCAGCTGGTGGCCTTGGGACCAAATTTTGCTCACCATAGACTTACTTTTGCTCCTTGATCATTGAGAAAGAGTATATAATATCAAAAATTGTGACTGTGTCCAGATGTTATGGTCAACAAAGTAAATGTTAATGTTAAATGCAACTCTGGTCAACATCTGCAGTGTCAGCATACCTCCCCGCTAGTGACAGAATAAAAGGACAATCTTATGGATATATTAAGAAGAAAACTACTTTGTTTAAAAAATGCACATTTGCATGAGATAATTTTTTTAGATAATGTGGTCCTCATGAAGGAGTAGTTGAAAAATTCTTGTGTATCCCAGAATGCACATGTATCCTAGAATACGCCTGCTCCCTGTTGGATTAGTTCATCGGTGCTTGCTGTTTGACATCAATGCTGCTCATTCATCTGTAACAGGATGGCATCACAGCTGAAGTTCATCTGCTCAGTGTTTGACCATTGTTAAGATTGTGCTATATTTGTATATATTTGTATATCTGTTTACAGATGTCCAACAACAGTGATTATGTATGCTAACAAACACAGGCTACACATGTATTACAGTGTATGCTAACAAACACAGGCTACACATGTATTACAGTGTATGCTAACAAACACAGGCTACACATGTATTACAGTGTATGCTAACAAACACAGGCTACACATGTATTACAGTGTATGCTAACAAATACAGGCTACATATGTATTACAGTGTATGCTAACAAATAAAGGCTACACATGTATTACAGTGTATGCTAACAAATAAAGGCTACATGCTAACAAACACAGGCTACACATGTATTACAGTGTATGCTAACAAATACAGGCTACACATGTATTACAGTGTATGCTAACAAATACAGGCTACATATGTATTACAGTGTATGCTAACAAACACAGGCTACACATGTATTACAGTGTATGCTAACAAATACAGGCTACATATGTATTACAGTGTATGCTAACAAACACAGGCTACACATGTATTACAGTGTATGCTAACAAATACAGGCTACATATGTATTACAGTGTATGCTAACAAATACAGGCTACACATGTATTACAGTGTATGCTAACAAACACAGGCTACACATGTATTACAGTGTATGCTAACAAATACAGGCTACATATGTATTACAGTGTATGCTAACAAACACAGGCTACACATGTATTACAGTGTATGCTAACAAATACAGGCTACATATGTATTACAGTGTATGCTAACAAATACAGGCTACATATGTATTACAGTGTATGCTAACAAACACAGGCTACACATGTATTACAGTGTATGCTAACAAATACAGGCTACATATGTATTACAGTGTATGCTAACAAACACAGGCTACACATGTATTACAGTGTATGCTAACAAATACAGGCTACACATGTATTACAGTGTATGCTAACAAACACAGGCTACACATGTATTACAGTGTATGCTAACAAACACAGGCTACACATGTATTACAGTGTATGTGCACTCACAAATAGCAGAAAACTGGCTAAAACAAAACGTAAATGAAATAGCTATGTCTGCACAAGAAAATAATGTATGCAGTGTAGGTGTTTCAATGCACCTATTGTACAATTGTAAAATGTTTTTTACACATTTTCTCAAGGAAATGGTGTACCTTTTGTCATGGCAGCCAGTGGGAATGTACATGTTTTTGAAAAAGTGGAATTTGGAACATGGGGAAAATGTATTTCTCAAACCTGAGCTATTCACAGACCTACTGCTGGCTTCACTGTTACCCTGTTCAACCATTCAGCCCATTGGAACAACTCTAGGTTTTCCTAAAGCCCTCCTTCTGCTCTTTCTCTTTTTTTCCCCTCATGTTTTGCATGAGCTCATAGTGCAGATGGGTCTTGTGGGGTCGGAATATCCTGCATGGCAACGAGAAAAGCGACTGCCTAGCAACCAGGTCACATGAAGATGCAAATCATATGAACTCATCACTGAGTGAAGAAGAGACATTCATAGAATGAGAGGGAGAAATAAAGAGAAGAAAAACATATGAGAGAGAGCACTTTCCAAGTGGTCTGGAGGTGAGAGCAGTGTGGAGTCTAATTACAGTGGTAGTTTGGGTCCTGTGTTTCCTCCACTTGGGTATAAATCAATTGGTTCTAGGAGCAATTGGAAGCAAAATGCGGGAATGCAGGCCCACGGCTGATCAATTCTTTGCAGTTAATTGTGCTGTTCATCTTAAAGAGGAGCGCTCTTACTGAATTAAAGTCCCATTCGTCCTACTCTCCCCAGACAAAAGTGCCACTGAGAAGCTTTTCCCATCTTGTTCCCGTTCATTATTATCTCCACAAATTAGGGGTGTCACACCAGCCAAAGAGTTTGTGGGACAGGACAGTGAGAAGGGGCACAAATTAATTTGAGATTGAAGCTGTTTATATAAAAAAGGAAAATAACACCTGGAATTACGACAATGTGTTGGAGTGTCATCTGTTCCTGTTCTCCAGGAGATGCAGTGTTGTGTCTAATATCCTACTTTGACAGCAGCTGTACTCAAAGATGCTGGGGCCTGCCGACTCTACGGCCATTTTCCCTCCAGGTACCATTGTAGGCATTCGCCTCATGTGGTAAAAAGGAAGCAAGTCCATCAGTTCTTGGAGAGCTAAGGTGGTGCTCTGCTTGAAGATATGAGCACTGTCGCTCAATAAAACTCAAATCACCACAGCATTTTAATACTTTTTCTATTTTTGTAGTTGTTGTTTTTATTTAAACTGACCTTATAATGCCATATATTGCAGAAAATAATTAGAAAATGTAATTAATTTGCAAGTAAAATAGTTATGTTTTTTTTCTCCAACAAGCATTTAAAAAAAGCCTTTTATGTGCAAACTAAACCTTTCTGATACGTACCTAGCCTGCAGGTTTATGCTCAGCCTATGAAAGTTATTTTTTGGATAACTGTGTTTTCTCATGCATCTCCAGCAGATGTCTTTGAAGTGTTACTTGTGCTATTTCAGATGGTAAGTGCAATTAAATCCAACATCTATAAATCTATACTTGGGTCATACCTTTTTGTTATTGCGTTATAACTGGACCATTGCTTGGCAGCTCATCCTATTGTTCTACTCCATTTATAATTTTTTTTCTAGCTAACTGGGTTTTGCTGGTTTAATCTCATAGTATTGAAGGAGATTATCGTTCTAAAATTGCCCAACACCTTGTGACTACATGTTGTGGTAATAGGTGCTGCTGTCTCTTGGGTGGTTGTCAGCAAATAGAGTGGCTTACAACAAACGGAGAGCATATGCACATTAGCTTAATAGGGAGGTAAGAGATTAGGGGGAGAGCTACTTAACTGTTTCCGGCACTACATAATGGCATTCAATAGAAATGATGAAAGTACAGTAAAAAGAAAGAATTGTCCAGAGGAAAAGTCCCTTTATAAGATCTCTGGGATATAAAAATCCTCAAATAGCAGTGTGGTTGTTGATTTGGCCACAATGCAACTGTGCAGAGAATCTTAGAAGAGCAAACTGCCTAATGTGAAACTAATGACAAAACGCATTAACAGAAAGGTTCATTTTAAATACTACACTGTAATAAAAAATGTTTCTTTGTGTCTTTGACCAGAAGTTTCAGCTGGGCGCCATCAGGCATGTCTAACACGCTCAAATATGGAAAGCATGTATGGGGTGAGAGTCTGCACCACTACTGTCCAAACACAGAAATCTTTAGTAGATTTATACATTACCGTCAAATGGATGAATTCGTCTGAGCTAATACTGCATGTTCAGTCTCAGCTTAGTAGCTCAACAGGTAGGCCAATAAATGATTGTATTATTCCCCACCCCAGTTAACCTTGTGCCATTAAAACATGACTGCCCACTTATCAGCCTGCAGGAGAGCCCAAACCACATTTAAGCCCGTACTTTGGCCATCAAGAAATAATATATGTGGGTGAGTGATTCAAGTATTTAAAAACAAAAATGGAAATGAGTCATCGCTTGTATCTTTGGACTGAGACTGCAAATCAATGACTTCTTATTGTGTGGGCAGGGATGTAGTGGCTCCCAATTTTGTATTTGGCATATTCCTATCCTCTCCTGGTTGAAACTGGCAATCAGAATGCAAACATGATGGACAGTAAAAGATGTCAGGATGTATAAAGCTAGCTTGTTTTGTAAGACCCTGAAGCTTGGCTGGGGGGAGGGGGATGGGGGTTGCAAGACATTTTCTTAGGGTACCAATGCCAGGGCTCTGAGTCACAGACACTACATTACTTTACAATCATTTAGTAGAATCTCTTATCCATGTCTACTGTTTTCTACAGCAGTGGAGAACATCAGTGTTACTCTCAGGAATACATATTTACAATGTTGTTTGAAAGATAGAATAATGATCATGGTTAATGGACAAATAATTTAAACACATAATGTGGAAAAAAAATAAAATAAATGCAAACAACATTTACTAATGTTAAGTGATTACTGACTGGAAGACACATGCTTTCAAAGAAGTAATTGAAGTATAGGTTTACATGATATAAAACTGAGAGTTTAAAACAAGCCTTTATTGTGAAGTGTTGCTGTTTCAGAATTGTTTCAGAAATTGAATGTAATCCCAGATCATATTTTTAAAAGGATCTCTTATGGAATATATTTGAAAATATATTTAAACATATTTTCAATATATTGCCAAATGTGCAATTTATTGCTGCTTTGAGATGTTGACAGATATTACACGGCTGTGAAATATATTGTCATTATGTTTTCAAAAAGTCCATGATACATTGTAATATATTCCATTTCCCTAAGGGAATTTTTTTTTTCATGAGGGAAATAGACAGTGGGGCAGACCCACAAAACACAAACAAACATGTTAAGTAAAGACATTCATTAATGAATTAAGTATGATGAAAAATTTAGCATCAAAAGCAGTAACAGTTCCTTATCTGCCTTTACTGTCTTGAGATGTCCAGTGTCATTAAGCAGTCTATCAGCTGTAGGGACAAAGCTGTTTCGGGGTCTTTTGGCTTTGAGGGGCAAGGACCTTTATCTTCGACCTGATGGAAGAGTCTCAAAGAGAAAGTTCAGAGGATGTGATATAAGGGTCATACGCTCCTCATACAAATGTTTCAGCGGTTTTTGTTGTTTCCCTATGATTTTAGTAGCCGGTACTGTCACCTTGTCCAGCTTCAGTTTCCTGAATATCAGTTAATGAGCCAAACCAAGCTGTTAGGCTAAAGGTCAGTACTAACTCAAGAACGCAGTTGTAGAATGCTTGCAGTACTGACTGACTCACATCTAAATTCCTGAGTTTTTGAAGGAAATACAGCCTTGACTGACACTTTGCATTTACTCGATGACAGTTTGCCTCAAAGGTCAGTTTATTATCTATGATGGTACCCAGATATTTGTACTCTTCTACTCTTTGAACTGTTTTGGCTTCGATGGTAAGGGGCCTCAGCAGGGACGGCTCACGCCGGAAGTCAATGGTGATTTATTTTGTCTTCTCCACATTCAAGTCCATGAAATTGACTTCACACCACTGTTGGAACTGGCTGACAGCAGGTTGCAGCTTGTCGTTGGAGTTGGATGAGTCCACAATCAACGTGTCATCTGAATACATGATGAAAGTGATCTCAAGACAGTTGCTTTGGTTTGAATAACACTGGAGAAACTACCAAGCTTGTGGTAAGCCAGTAGAGATGGTCTTGGTGGTGCTCCAGTGGCCTTTATATCTAACCCACTGAGGTTTGTCAGTTAAGAAAAACATTACCCAGAGGATAAGATGAGGGTTGAGATTAATTTTCAGCAGCTGCTTAGCCATTAGGTGTGGTTGGACTGTGTCACAGAAAACATGCGTCAGTTGTTTATGGCAGGATTGCAGAACATGATCGCTCATGCCGATGGCTTTGTTGAACTTCACCCTTTTTAGCGCCCTGCTAACATCCTCCACCTGTACATTGATGTTGCTGCTGTCCTCAGAAACAATACTTATGATGTTACATCATCCCTTTCTGCTTTAAAGTCATACAAGTCAAATCTACTGTAAAAGATGTTTAGGGATTCAGCAAACTGACTGCAGTGTTCCTTAGACTGAAGGCCCGGGTCATTCTGCTTAGTAGAAATCCTTGAAGGATCTTTATTCCTTTCCAGGTATCGCTCAGCTGCCCACCTTGACACTAATTTTCTACCTTCTCCTTATAGGCTCTTTTTGCATCCTTAATTTGTCTATTCAGCCTGGCCTGAATCAATTTTGACTCAACTCTGTCTCCTGATTGGAAGGCCCTCTTTTTCTCATTTAATGTTGTTTAAGCTCCTTTGTTATCCAGGGCTTATTGTTTGAGAACACTTTCACTTTCTTAGATGGAACAATAGTTTCCTCACAAAAATTAATATAGTCACTGCCTCTACAATCTCATCCAGTGTGACATTCTGTGAGAAAAGCTCCCAATCAGTACATTCAAAACAGTCTTTGAGAGTCTCAGAAACATCATCATTCCACTGTTTAACAGTTTTGTAGACAACTCCATCCCTCAGCAATTTTGTTTTATAGGACAGAATGAAGTGAATAGCATTGTGATCCGTTGTACTTTGTACTGGATGTTGAAGAGTCTTCTTAAAGATACATTTAAAAAATCGAACATTTATAAATATTTATTAAATATACTAAACAATTAGCTCAGAGTATTAAACATTTACTAAATGTTTCATAGAATTATTTAATATTTGTATAAAAGTATGAAACATTCACTACATGTGTTAAATATTCACTAAATGAACAAATAGACTGAGAAACTCCACCATCTCTTTCAGCGTCAGGCTTTTTAATAATCTGTAATTATGAGAATGTATACTGTATTGATGATAGGATTTGGTTAAAATCATGTATAATCATGTATATATCATATGTACAGTCAAGCCAGAAAGTCTTCATAACCCTTTCACCTTCTCCACATTTTATTACGTTACAGACTTACGGTACAGTTCATTTTTTGCCTCAAACATCTACACACAATAGCCAATAATGACAAAGTGAAAACAGGTTTTTAGAAAATATGCAATTTTATTTTACTGACAAAAATAGGTTATTTAGGGGTTACATATCTGTATACACTCTTAGGCTAATACTTGGTTGCTGCACCTTTGGCAGCGATTACAGCTTCAAGGCATCTTGGGAAAGAAGCTATGAGCTTGGCACACTTGTTTCTGGACATTTTTGTCCATTCCTCTTGGCATATCTTTGCAAGCTTCATCAGGTTGGATGGGGAGCGTCGGTACACAGCCATTTTCAGCTCTTTCCACAGATGTTCAATTGGATTCAGGTCTGGGCTCTGGCTGGGCCACTCAAGGACATGCACATAATTTCTCCGAAGCCACTCCATTGTTCTCTTGGCTGTGTGCTTCAGGTTGTTGTCATGTCATGTCGCCCCAGTCTGAGGTCCAGAACGCTCTGGAGCAGGTTTTCTTCAAGGATCTCGGTGTACTTAGCTGCATTCATCTTTCCCTCTATCAGGACTAGTCGCCCCGTTCCCGCTGCTGAAAAACATCCCCACATCATGATGCTGCCACCGCCATGCTTCACTGTAGGGATGGTATTAGCCAGGTGATGAGCGGTGCCTCGTTTCCTCCAGACGTGACGCTTGGTATTCAGGCCAAAAAGTTCCATTTTGGTTTCATCAAACCAGAGAATTTAGATTTTCATGGTTTGAGAGTCCTCTAGGTGCCTTTTGGCAAACTCCTAGCAGGCTGTGATGTGCCTTTTACTAAGGAGGGGGTTCTGTCTGGCCACTCTACCATAAAGGCCTGATTGGTGGAGTGCTGCCTGGATGGATGATCTTCTGAAAGGTTCTCCCATCTCCACAAGGATACATTGGAGCTCTGTCAGAGTGACCCTCAGGTTTCTGCTCACCTCCCTGGCCAAGGCCCGTCTTCCCCGATTGCTCAGTTTGGCCGGGCGGCCAGGTCTAGGAAAATTCTTGGTGGTTCCAAACTTCTTCCATTTACGAATGATGGTGGCCACTGTGCTCTTTGGGACCTGTAAAGCTGCAGAGATTTTTCCGTACCCTTTTCCAGATCTATGCATTGACACAATCCTGGTTCTGAGGTCTGCAGAAAATTCATTTGACCCCATGGCTTGGAGTTTGCTCTGACATGCACTGTCAACTGTGGGACCTTATATAGGCAGGTGTTGGCAATCCCCAATCATGTCCAATCAATTGAATTTATCACAGGTGGACTCCAATTAAGTTGTAGAAACATCTCAAGCAGTATCAGTGGAAACAAAATGCACCTCAGCTCAGTTTTGGGTGTCATATCAAAGGGTGTGCACACTTGTGTACATATGATATTTTACATTTAGATTTTTGATAAATTAGCACAAATGTCTAAAATCCTGTTTTCACTTTGTCATTATGGGCTATTTTGTAGAATTTTGAGACAAAAAATGAACTCAATCTATTGTAGAATATGTCTCTAACGTAATAAAACGTGGAGAAGGTGAAAGACTTTCTGGCTTGACTGTATATTTGTTGTTTTTTATTTCAAAGTTTACATTCTGCACAATTCAATCATTGTAAGTCAGAATGATTAAACTCAAACTCAAACATGTAAGAAATAACATTATTGAATATCCCATACATTTAGATAAATGTTTCAAACATTTGCTAAATGTCAGAAACCACTCAAACATTTAGCTTAATTACTTAAATATATAATTTTGAGAAAATATATTTACTATGCAGAACTGTCATGTAAAACATCATAAATGTAGGAAAATGTTTTAGGTTAAATGTGAGAAAAGAATGGATATTTAGGCTAAATGTGGGGGGAAATGCATGATAAAATAATTGCATTTTACATTGCATTCAGCACCCCATAGAACAGAAACCCAGGTATTTTTTTCATAACTGATTTAAATTAAATATTGAGTAAGATATGTGATTAGATAAGTGATATCTAAAAATGTTTGTGAACAGCAGCTCTGGTACAATGAAATATCAAAACAAAAGGATAATTTTTTCACTCATACACTGGTAATAATGTTCCAACCAAAAAGACAATGCTTCACATGATCCTCAATTCCTAAGTAAGTCTTTTCTGGTACTTTCTGTGGGGTGCCAGTTTCATTCATGAAGGGCCTGGGTTTTAGGTTTTCTGCTCATTGTATATTGGCTGGATACTCTATGGATCCCCAGTAACCTTGATTGATTATTCACTGCAGGGAAAACAAACACTGGAGGCACTCAGGGACGAGCAGGGTTTGACTGTAATAGATGAGCGAATATTTTATTGACTTTTTCATGTTGGTTCATTTGTGTCTCTACCAGGCTTACATCTGTCTTCCCAGTGAAATTTGGACTGATTTGTAAACACCAACACAGAGTTGCTTTTTGGCTTCTTGCTGGGTCCAGCTGAAATGGTTCCAGCCATTTTACATGGTAATGTTTACTCATATACATTGATAACACTCTTTTTGCTGTTAAAAGGCAATTGCATTTGTAATCTTGGGAAGACTTGGGGGACAGTATTCTATATCTTATGTTTCTGATGTTTGTTGTATTAAATAATCACAATATTATCAATTTCCCTTACTTACTGTATATCGTAGACAAACAACGCTTCATGAAAAAAGTAATGAACATGAGGGAGTTTTGCTGTCCTAATCAGATTAATTGTTTAAAGAACAATTAAATTTAAATTTAAGCAAAGTTTTTACTTTTCTGATGACCACATGCAGTGTGTTATTAATCACATTTTCAGCACACGTCCTTGCAGAAGATTATATTTTATGCTGTATTCCCCCAGATGTGATTTTTTAAAATAATGTCCGCATATCCCCTTCAACTAAGTAGGCAAAATGGCCCGCCTATTCACATAATACCTATTCATACATCTGAACTAAACCAACCAACCAATAAACCATAACCAAACCAACCAACCAATCCAGCCTTCTCACTGTCCACTGTCGGTGCTTTTGATCTGGGTCTCCTGTTTGTAGCGATTCAATCTCGGCACGGGAGGACAGTGTCCATCAGATGATGCGCCACATACTGCAGGGCCTTTGAATATCTGGAGATGATTTTTTGTGCCAAGACAGAGTAGAGCATGTCAAAGACTCCGATTAAAATGAAATTCGCTTCAGGGTGGAGAGTGAAATTAGACAAGCCCATTTTAAATCAGAAAATGTGTCCTGCCATATCTGCTTCTCTAAAAATAGGACACAAGGTTGATATTTTAGTGTCTTGTGAAATGTTTCTTGATCGATTTCTCAAGGTTCATGTAAGGAAAAGCATTTGTAATTACAATGTAGATGATCTTGGCCCCTCCACAATAACATAGCAATAAGTCCATATGACTGTTCATGTCATATCGAAGAGGGTAACTGGCTACTACAGTGGCATTAGACAAAGTCTATAAAATATTGCCATTGAAACAAAATAATACCTGCAAACCAGTGCAGCCGTTAAGCAAAATCGCTTTTAAATTACCAAGCTCCCAATTATCATTTTTTATACAAAAATAACTTTCTCTATTGCTCTAAGCGACTGTTTAACACCTTTCTATCTCCGGACACTTTGTGCAGATTTCTCTGTGGAGAGGTCACAAGGGCAGCTATGAGAAGCATAAACATTTTATTCACACAATCCATTCATAATCCAATTTTTTCACTGGAGAATTTCAAATGGGTTACATTACATTTACATTACATTACAGTCATTTAGCAGACGCTTTTATCCAAAGCGACATACAGTAAGTGCATACAGAAAGGTCATCGAAGTAACTACAGAACAGATAAGAAAGCACATTCTTCCCATAAAGTAGCAGCTATCCCTAGTAATCAACATTGAATGCAGTTCACAGTAAACTGGGTAAATAGTAAACACAGTAAATAGCTCTACAACAATTCTATATATTATAAACTTGAATACACAGTTCAACAAGAACAAATACCATGAGGTCCTAGATAAGTATCAGTCCAGGTGGAGTCTGAAAAGGTGTGTTTTCAGGCCACGACGGAAAGCAGGCAGGGTTGGCATAGTTCACCATTTAACAACAAACATTGTGTCACTGCCTGAATACTTTCTGACCCCACTGTACATGTACATTGCAGTATGGTTACAGTATATGTAGATATTATATAAACTCTTTGCAATCACTAACCAAAATAATATTTTTATGCAGTAAGAAAATTGAAAATAGTCTTGACTGACCAGCATATTTAAAATCTGCTGTAGTTAAACATTTTCTTTTATCTCTCTTTAGACTGCTCTTTAATTATCCTTCACAGGAGAACTGTTTAATCATTTTTCCCCTCAAAATGCCAAATTGTGGCATTAATTAAAGCAAAGGGGTTGCCGTGCAGCTAAAGCTCGGTGCAGACACTACGGCTTGAACACATTGGTGTTAATCAGTCTGCCTGTCATGGGGATAAATGCGAAGCCGATCGTACCTGTGAGGCCAGTCATTATATTAACCCCACTGTCACTAATGGGATTCATTCAATATACCAGCTCGGTTGCTGTTGGTGTGGAAAATAGTTAATTTCTCAAACCCCACCCCTCCCCCACACTCTAAAAAATAAAACATTGGGTCAACAAAAAAAATTAAGGCAACGTTTTCCACTAGAATTTCTAAGTTGAGCCAACTACTGTTATAATTACATTCATTCAAAACAAATGATTTAAGTAGGGTGAAGTAGTTTTTTTGGCCACAATAAAAAGAATTTTAAGTAACATTAACTTAATAATTGTCTATATGATTGCAAGTATTTAAGTTGATCCAATATAATATTTTAAGTATGGTGAAGTAGCTTTTTGGCCACAAGAAAACACATTTCTACGTAACATGAACTTAATAATTGTCAACATCAATGCAAGTATTTAAGTTGATCCAATATAATATTTTAAGTATGGTGAAGTAGCTTTTTGGCCACAATAAAACACATTTTTAAGTAACATGAACTTAATAATTGTCAACAGGAATGCAAGTATTTACGTTGATCCAATATAATATTTTAAGTATGGTGAAGTAGCTTTTTGGCCACAATAAAACACATTTTTAAGTAACATGAACTTAATAATTGTCAACAGGAATCCAAGTATTTACGTTGATCCAATATAATATTTTAAGTATGGTGAGGTAGCTTTTAGGCCACAATAAAACACATTTTTAAGTAACATGAACTTAATAATTGTCAACAGGAATGCAAGTATTTACGTTGATCCAATATAATATTTTAAGTATGGTGAAGTAGCTTTTTGGCCACAATAAAACACATTTTTAAGTAACATGAACTTAATAATTGTCAACAGGAATCCAAGTATTTACGTTGATCCAATATAATATTTTAAGTATGGTGAGGTAGCTTTTAGGCCACAATAAAACACCCTCAAAACAGCAAAGGTTGCAGTTTTAAGCAACTTTGCCTCCTGGGAAACAGACTCATTGTGCAATGCCTCATGAAGACCGTTGGGTCTTTTTCTAAGAGAGTTGGAGATTTTTGATGGGACAATAAGGACTTCAGAGAGGAAATAATAAGCAAACACGTCCTATGCACTACATTTTTCAAATATAAACAGAGGCACCATTAATGATCAAACTTGTTTCCAAATGATATGCAGGCTTACAATACCATGTGCCATGTCTGCTCTTCTGTCATAACCTTCTGAAAAAAATTCTTTAGCCAAGCTCAGCAGGAATCCACCAGAAATGAGGTGTAGCTACAGAGCCTTGCTGTATTTGTGAAGCAAGAAGTTAAAATCAAATGATTTTAACGATGATGATCATAAGTTAACACAATCTGAGGATGGTGTGTGTTTGTTTGTTTGAGGTTGGCTGAGGGAAAACAGCTCAGACAGCAAGAAGATGACAAATACCTTCTGAAAGGTTGCTAGTAGGAGGATTTAGAGGGATGAGGGAGATGTCAAAACCTGGCAACCGGACAGCAGTTAAGGGACTCTTTCCTGGTGCTCAAAAAGAACAGAAATTCAGAAATATTCAAATTAATTACAACCATTTATTTTAAAAGAAAATGGCAATGGCATGTGTTCAAAAATACACACAATGCAAATGCAGTGCAACATACACTAGTTCAAAATACCGGTAGACCAATACCAACACCCTCAGCGCACAGAGGTCATGTGAGAAATTAACAGTAGCACAAAAACCTTAAAAGTGCAAACAACCGCATTAGTACGCTACATTCTCCTAAGACACATGAGGAGGAACAGTGTTATAAAGTAAAACAGTGCATGAATCACAATTATTTGACTTGTACACATGAAAATGATTCAAAACAAAAGATTACAAATGGCTGTACATTAAAAAAGTACAAAATACATCAACACCCTCAGAGAACAGAGGTCATCCTTTTCTATGCTCAAACTTCAACTTTTGTTTTTACTCAGTAGGTATTCATGTGTGTATGAGGAGTGAGCTTCTCCCTCACACAAGGTTGATCAAGTCCAGCCCTAAAAAATACCGTATTTGAGATTCATCACTTTAGAGCTGGCTTTCTGTCCATCGAGTTCAAGGCATAGCTTCTGGAATGCCTCAAAGGTACATTTTAACTGCTTAGGATAGCTAAGGTTAAGAGCATAGATTACTGCCATCAGCAAAGCACAGGATCTGGCGACATCAATCCCCTGCAGGATCTTGGTCCCCTCAACAACGATGGTTGCACGCCCATCACCGATGATGGCAATCTTCATCACTTGCATCGCAAGGTCTGCGTCAAGCTCCTCCACATCCTTGCAGAAGAATTAAAAGGTGTTAGTTGGTATAAAATATATGGCTCAAGCTCTTTAGGGTGACGCGCATAAGGGAATGCAAGGTGACCATGTACTTCAACGCCTAGCCCACAGGAGATTGGTGGGCGGGATTGAAACAGCCATATCTCCACATGGGAAGGCTACAGGGACATGCAGTTCAAACAACATTAAAAAGGGTGCTCTATTACTTAGGTGGTACTGTTTGAAAAGCTCCTCCTCCTTCTCTCCAAGATAGACTTACGAGACAGCGAATGGCAACTTCTCTCCGCCTATCAATTGTGTTGTCCTAATTCATGGAAAAAATAGATCAGGTGTTCAATAAAAATGAGATGCAAGTGTAACCCAAATCATGACAATTTGAAAAAATGAGCATAGCAGCCATTTTGACAATTGACTTGAAACAATGAGGCAGAAACATACATTTAAAATAAAGGACTATTCATAACAAAGTTAATCATTATACCTCAAGAAGCATGTCCTTAATGTGCCTCATCTTCAGGCCTGCAGCTCCTCCTTTTGATTGGGTTAAGGCCATCAGTTTCGGGGTGCATTGGTCAAGCTTGGCCAGAAAGGTCGATTCAAGGCTAATGGTTGTTATCCTCTTGAATTCTTCACATATCTGCAGGGCACACCAGTATGAAGGACCAAAAATGACAAAAGTATAAATAAATAAATGCAGAAATAAATATTTAAATATGAAAAAATAAGTACATTTTGGAAATGCAAAAGGATATTTCTGTATTTTTACATGTATTTATTTATTTCTACATCTATCTATTTATTTATTTAACGCCGAAATGAAAAATGACAGGTTCCGCAACGCGGATGCAAGCCTCACGCAGGCAGTGTGTCCCAGCCGTTAGTGAATAAAAAATGGGCACACACGACAGGATGCTAACAACAATAAAACGCTTTGACGTCATATGGCATACGTACATGCGCGCTCAGAGCATTCAAATGTACAATCTTCTTAGACAACGGTTATCTAAAGATAACTCGCCAACACACAACTTATCTGTGCGCTTGTTTGTATTCATCTAAACTCCTCAAAAAAAGTTTGGAAACGTTATTTCGGTCGATTATTCCTCCCCTTTAATAATACCAATTGGTATTGTATTTTATATCGTTTTGAGCTTCAAGTGCTGGCAGGTGTATGCCAGTCACAGGTGTCACAATAAAGTGTAAAAATGGCCAATATGTGTTGTTTTTTCCTTATTACTGTGGGAGAGTGCAATCATCCAGTCCACCAAGCAACTCAAAACGAGAGTGAATACCAACAGAAGAATATTGCAGGGGGTTTTGGCACATTTTTTTGGGCCGCTACCCACACGGTTAGCTGTGTTGCTCATTCCACGAATGCACGATCCTTACAAGTTGTACCTCGTTGTAAAGGTGACTAATCAGGCTTTCCAACGATATAAAATACAATACCAATTGGTATTATTAAAGGGGAGGAATAATCGACCGAAATAACGTTTCCGAACTTTTTTTGAGGAGTGTAGCTAAAGTAAATGAAGTTGCTACTTATAATTCATAAATGTACTCGAGTCAAATCAGTGGCAGGCTACATCCAGCTGCTTTTTACTCAAAAATGTAGCTAGCTACAGCATGTGCTTTCGCACTGAGATATAAAACGGCTAACGTTGGCTAATGTTACCTTGGCTCGACCGTCGGCTAACGGCTTACGGTACTATCAACACTGCTAAAACTTCAGAGTAACGTTAGACTTCCACATTTCGGTATTCGGTTACAATAGGCTATCACCAACATAATCATGAGCGAATGCAAATATATTTTATTGAGGCCTAAAATTACTTACCAGTCACCACGCTTGGATGATTTTCAGTCTGGCCTTGAACAAGTCCACGCATGCAGGAGTGGGGGATTGTGGGCGTTATTTTTTGAATAACTGAACATTTTAAACTCAGACACGTCGCGATAGTATATTGAATCAATAGGCATAATTTGTGTGTCATCCGAGCTCAATAAAATAACAATTGCAAGTAAAAAGTCTAACAGTATCTCAGAACTTGATTTTTTATCTCACAACAATATAATAATTCAAGTAATGACTAAAGGTCCCCTGAATTAGTTTTTAGAGTGCATCACATAGAGACCTCTGATAAGGCCATCATATATAAAAACGTAAATGAGGAAGACAGAAAGAAACCTAGAAAGCAGGAGGCCATTTCCCTGTACGATGTACCTACCCCTCTGGGAGTGTGTAACTCAGAAGATTATTAGGCTTTGTACACACTAGCAAGTTCGGTTTGGTTTTAGTGTTGAAATGTTTAGAAAACATTTTATTTGAGAGGTTTTCACTACCTTGACCTGTTCGTCAACAGTACTCGAATGCATTCTGTGGTTTTCAACCTAGAGTGCACTCTACACAGCGTGTTTCCTTGACAGCGGATTTGATCTTTTGCGTTCTTCAACACTCTCACTTCCTGCGCCTATGGACTCACAGGTCCACCTCATCTCATGCGCCTATGTGATGTGTGCCAAGTGCATGACGTATATCATGTGCAGGCACTAGCATCATTTTTTTCTTGGGATACTTTAATTTATTGTTAATTTATTAAGTTTCTTGTGGTAGACCCCATTGTGTATTGTACAAATGCAGCTTGGTGTTAGCACGTTGGCAGATGCAAAAATATTTTTCCATCATTTTTTTACTTTTATTTTTACAATAATATTATCAACTCTTGGAGCCCCAAAAAACATAGGACTTTTTCAGGAGCAAGGTATAAAAGATGCCAAAATTTCCTTTATGTATTCCATGTTTTGTTTTGCTACTAGAACCACAGAACTTTATTAACCACCAGTAGTTCTGTTTGTGTAACTACAGTGCATATGCTTATACTAACCTACATTTCCTTTCCAACTGCTCAATGTTCATGGTGATATCTGTAATCGGTTGACACCCATCACAGCTGCCGTTTGCTAAACTATTTTATAAATCCAGATAAAAGGCCAGGGCAAAGACTCAACATGGACATTATAAAGGTTTCTTGCTTTCAGTCCATATGCAACAAAATATAAACTTTCACACCAGTGATGTCGCCAGGAATTCATTTTCGGGTGGGCCTGTTCAAAAGTAGGTTGGCCTGTTCAAAAGTGGGTTGGCATTAAAAAAAAAAAAATACACACTCCAACAGACAGCCTATAGCAAACCGTAATGCAATGGTTTGCATGGGAACACCCCTTCCACAATGTTGTCCCCATACAGAGTAATCAAACACTAATATCTAATCTATAAACTACATGCAATCTGGCTCCCAATATGAGCAGACAAAGTTGCGAGACGATCAGCGAACAAAGCACACAGTGCCATTTGGGAAAGCAAAATGCCTAACAGGGATCATGTTAAGCACAGAATCCAATTACTTAACAACCTCCAGCGGAGAGAGGCAAGGAAAATTAACGTAAAACCTCATGCTGATTAGCATGCACACGGCCTTATGAGATTATAACGATAGGCTACAACTTTCAACAGCCACCTGAGGTTGAGCGCATAACTATAGCATGGCGGGCACAAAAAGAATAATAATGCTTTATAAACGCAGTATTCAAACTTAGGCCTACCTTTGATCGGTTAATTGGCGTGTGATGTTTTCAGGATGCAGACGGCGGGGCTTGTGTGTGCAGGCAGTGACTGACAGTTTGTTGGAGATTGTAGCAATAATGGACACAGATGTGTGTTAATGGGCAGGACGGAGATATTAACAATGTGTTAAAAGTGCAGATGCAATCCAGCGACTACAAACATTCGCCGTGTACATTAACTGGTGCTGTCAGTCGCCCTGCTATTAATAAGGCAAACATTTTAAGGAAAACCAGCACTCACAAAAATCCTCTTATTTGTTTTAAATAGGTGGCGTGTCTGTTTGAACGTTTACAAAGCCATCGTCAGCGTCTGATGAAGCCGAAACTTCAAACCGACACGCTGTCCATCTAAAATAATTAAGATTTTTGCGAGTGCTGGTTTTCCTTTTCCACGTTTTGAACTGTTTTGAATGACCAGCACCACCCTGAACTGTAGTACTATAGAGCGCTTCAGCACAACGTCACAGCTGAGGTACACAAGCAACCCTGGAGCTGCATAGGCTATTCAGCATTCCAAACATTCTATGTCAACTTGTGATTGCAGAAGCCAAAATGTATCATCAGAACACTTGTTTTACATCAAATGTCTTAGTTACATCAACACTGAGCAGTTTGGTATAAATACGTGCAATATTTATTCAATTTCAAGTGTCCATCAAGTAGGCATGGCTGTGTTGGGTTGGTGCAGTTACGGCACATAGGGCCCAGACTCATCACCATATCACTGGGCCCAGAATGTTACCGTAATTCAAGGCCGACACCAGTTTTGTGGCCGACACTGAGCCGAGTCAGAATGCCAGATCTGGGCCAGACCCATTTGGCTAACTGGGTTTTGAGTTGAAGCAAAATGAGTTGATGGCTAGCTAGCTGTCTATGATAGAAAACATACTGCAAGATTATTTTGACTCATGATCAAACTGAATTTTTCTAAGACTTTTATCCATTTATGTATTTTTTGCTATATTAATTTATTTATAAATTCCTCATTTTGGCATTTCTGGTCCTCCATACACGCATGCACACACACACAGCACTGCAGTGATTCAAGATTAAGTTTATTTTACATTACATGTTTATTTATGAGTAGCAGCTCACAAGGCCTGTCATCGCAAGGTTTTTGCTCAGACATCCGTCCCCATTATGAATGAAGCCAAGACCACATTTTGAGATGTTGTTGGAAGAAAAGCTTTGAATTCAATAAAGAATTCAGTGGTTGAAAAAATAAAATGACATGGGTGATGTCTTATTTGCTCTGCCGGCCAGTGAAAGCAGAAAAACAGCAGCCAGGTTCCCCAGTGAGTCTGGGAGGGATCATAACACAGCCCTGCCTGTAGTTGAGCGGTACGAGATGGACTGCTCTCATCCACAAGCTTTGCAGTCAGGGAACCAAACAAGCAAAGGGGATTTGACCATTCATCCAAATAATAAAATCTATGAGGTAGTGACACATGGTCACTGATATCGTGGAGTTTATGATTTCATAAAATGATGTGAAAATGAAAGCTCCCTAAACTGGGATGAATATCTTTTATGGAACACAGGATTGTGTGTGTGAGTATGTGCATGCATGTGCGTGCCTGTTTATGGAAGGGCAGCAGGATTGTGTGTGTGAATATGTGCATGCGTGTGCCTGTGCGTGCCTGTATGTGTGTACGTACCAATACATTTATGCTTTTCTGTCTGTGTGCCGGCATGAGTGAATATGGTTGTGCATACATTTGTATGTGTGTGAGTGAAAGGTTTGTGTGTGTATGTGTTTATGTGTGACTACATTTGTGGACGCATGTGTGTGAGTGAATACACTTATGCCAGCATGTGTGTCTGGGTGAATACGTTTATGTGGATGTGTGTGTGTGTGTATGTGTATATGCATCTGTTTGTGTGTGTGTGTGTCAGCATGTCCATGTGTGGCCACCGGTTCTAAGCCTCTGCTTCTGTCATTATGTTGCTACAGCTCATTTACCAAAGCAGCTGGCTGCTTGAGACTCAGAGAACAGCCACCTTTGCTGCAAACCAAATTAGGCATAGCAGCACATGAAAGACTAGGCAGGCAAAGATAAGCCAGTTAATTAAGTGAACTTGGGGAGGCTGCAGAGCCCAAACCGGATAATTTCAAAAGTTGTTACTGCTAAAGAGAGAATTAATATATGGCCCACTGTGGTAAAGCGTCCACAACATCAGAAAATGTGTTTTAGAGGTATTTACATTTTATCAAAGTGCAAGTTCAGATTTTTAAAATTATATATCATGCACTACAGTCAGGAAAATAATGACGCCTTTCCACATTACCCTCATTGGGCCTCATTCATACAACGTTCCTAAATATGCACGTACATTTATGTACTAAACAATTCAGTACAAAAAATCTACGCCGGGTTCTTCAAACCTTGTGGGAACGGAAGATTTGTTCGTATTTCGTGTGTATGTTCATGAATTCCAATTGACCGTAAATGACAAGTGTGTTCACATTATTTTGCGATTAGCATAAATCCATGCCCATGAATTGCCATATATGGAAATTGCAAATTCCATTTAAAGTGGCATACGAAGTCAGAGAGCAAAATAAATCATTATTATTAGCAGATGTTCAGTCAAGGATTCAAGGGAAAAAAAGATTTAGTATTGTCAGTACCGGTGTCATATCAGCTGGTAAAGTAAAGGCCTAGCAAGAGATAGCATGCAGCCTACCATCGATGCAGGATCACCTGTCACACAAACTGTAAAGTCTATCTATGACCTATCGCTCCTTTGCATGGAGCATAAGCCGTTGACAACAGTCCGCCAGACTCCTCTGTCCTGAGCTTTCTTTTCCAGCTGTTTCCATGTCAGTCCGCTCCGCTCCGTTTGATGTCAGCCTCGAGGTCCCTGCACCAGGTGTTCTTGGGCCGGCCTCTCTTCCTTGTGCCCTGCGGGTTCCATTTCAGGACCTGCCTGGTGATACTGGTGATCGGTTTGCGGAGTGTGTGGCCAATCCATCCCCATCGTTTCCGCTTGATCTCTTCTTCTGCAGGTTTTTGGTCCGTTCTCTGCCAGAGATCATTTTTGCTTATCTTGTCCGGCCAGTAGATTCTCAAGATCCGCCTCAGGCAGCTGTTGATGAATGTTTGTATTTTTGTCATTGTGGTCCTGGTTGTTCTCCACGTCTCTGATCCGTAGAGTAGTATGGGCTTGATGTTGGAATTGAAGAGTCTGAGCATTGTCCGCTAGCTGATTTCTTTGGAGCTCCAGATGTTCTTCAGTTGGATGAATGAAGCTCTTGTCTTGCTGATTCTGGCTTTGACATCTGCATCCGTGCCCCCCTGCCTGTCAATGACACTGCCTAGGTAAGTGAAGGCATCTTCCTCCTCAAGTGCTGTTCCCTCCAGGGTCACAGGGTCTTCAGATGTTGTGTTGACCTTGAGGATTTTAGTTTTCCCTTTGTGGATGTTGAGGCCTACTTGTGATGAGGTGTTTGCCAGGACTCTTGTCTTTTCCTGCATCTGCTGTCGACTGCTATGTCGTCCGCAAAGTCTAGATCATCTAGCTGTGTTGTGAGTGTCCACTGGATCCCATTTCCCCTCTGTGCTGTTGTGGTCTTCATTGTCCAATCGATAGCCAGAAGGAAGAAAGCGGACAGTAAGCAGCCTTGTCTGACACCTGACTTTACTTAGAAGCTTCGAGTGAGCTGTCCTCCGTGTATAACTCTACAGGTCATCCCTTCGTAGGAGTTCCTGATGATGGTGACAAATTTTTCTGGAATGCCATAGTGTCTGAGAAGTTTCCAGAGGGTGTCTCTGTCGACGCTGTCAAACACCTTCTCATAATCTATGAAGTTGATATACAGTGGAGAGTTCCATTCCAGTGATTGCTCGACAATGATGCGAAGGGTTGCAATCTGGTCCACACATGATCTGTTCTGCCGGAATCCTGCTTGCTAGTCTCTTAGATGTGGGTCCACGACTTTCCTTATTCGTTCCAGGAGGATTCTGTTGAAAATCTTTCCTGGCACTGAGAGAAGTATGATTCCTCTGTAGTTAGGATATTTACTGAGGTCTCCTTTCTTGGGGAGCTTGATCAAGTAACCTTCCTTCTAGTCTGCTGGTATTTCCTCATTCTCCCAGATCTTCACAAACAGTGGGTGCAGCATCTCTACAGAGGTGTCCATGTCGGCCTTCAGCGCCTCTGCTGGTATGTTGTCTGGTCCTGCTGCCTTGTTGTTCTTCAGTTGTGCGTTGGCCTTTTTAATTTCCAGTTTCGTGGGCTTTCCACAGCTGATGAGCAGGTTTGTCTTCGTAGGTTGAATGTCTGGAGGGTTAGGTGGTGACGGTCTGTTCAGGAGTTCTTCAAAATACTCTGCCCATCTCTCCTGCTGTTGCTCTAGTACTATGATTGTCTTCCCTTGCTTGTCCTTCACTGGTCGCTCTGGCTGGCTGGCCTTGCCGGATAGCTTCTTGGTGGTGTTGTACAGATCTTTCATGTTTCCTTTGGCTATTTGTACCCACATATCCCTCCATATACATTTAATTATACATTTAGATATACGCTTTATTAATTCATATGACTGCAATATTCAATCAATTTTTTCCATCTGTTATCAACAATATGTTTTTGATCTCTAATTATGTATGTTAACCTTTCCATAATGTACACTTAGTCGATCAAATCCCTCAATTTCTGTATTTTTGGTTTGCATATTTGATGCCAACTACATGTAATTGCTTTCAGTGCAGTAGTTCTGAAAATTCCTGCCAAATATTGATCTTTTTCTTTGATACCGAGTCATACCGAGAAATTAATACCTAACATCCAGTTGGAAATGTACTTTTATTACCATCTGAATTTTCTTTTATATTGTTTCCCAAAATGAATTTAATATTGGACAAAACCATAAAATATAAGATAGATTGGCAAGGTAATCCCCACAGTTTCTCCAGCACTTTGGGAGAAAGTTGCACTGGTGTCATAAAGTACTGGAGTTGTATCTTCCAAGAATATTTCTGCCAAAAAAGTAAATTTGTCATTTTATGGATATTAATATTAATTTTCCTCCATTCATCTTGTGATATATCAATAAAAAAGTTCCTTTTTTGAGACATTTATATCGTGTTTACAGATTGCGTTTGAGTTCAACATTTCAGTGAATTGTAGTTTATGCAATAAAAAAATTTGTTTGGTGGTGGCTTCCCCTCATCTTTGTAAAGCGCTTTGTGTCGCCGGCCGGTGAGAAAGGCGCTATATAAATGCAAGGCATTATTATTATTATAAAACTGCTTGAAGACTGGTCAGGTGTGCCAAGGGGCTGGTGACCACATGCTTGAGCTTGGAGACATGGAAGCTGGGGTGCATTTGCATGGAACGGGGCAGTTGAAGGTAGTAGGTGACCGGATTAATCCGCTGCTTGATCCTGAACGGACTAATGAACCCGTTTCAGAGACTCTACCCAGCAATGGAAGATCCTGTGTGGACAGCCACACATTCTGACCAGGACAGAAACTGCAGAGACTCGAAAGCAGCGGACAAGAGTAATGGATAATGGTTTTTAATGATCATTTTGTTTCACCCCCAATAGCCATGCATGGGTGGAGGCAGCCATCCTTCTTACAGACAAAAAAAAAGAAGCAAACACCAGCTGGTAATGTAGAAGGGAGAATCTGTCTGGTGGCCAGAGCTTCCCTGAGGTAATTTTCTTTGGCAGTGGTGAGAGAGAGAGTAATCTACCCCAGGGTGAGGAGTGGTGCCCGTCAGGAGATTGATGGCGCAGGCGCGGTGAGTTGGGATGAAGGTATCTTTCACAAACGGGCTAGGGACAGATTAAGAAAATTTCACGAAGCCCCATGTTATGAGAAAGTTCAGGCTTAGTGGAGCTGTCAGGAGGGGGTGACTGGTTGAGTCTCGCTGACACTCGAGAGAAGTCGGCAGTTGACGTCTCAGATGGAGATGCTGAAGCGACTTGCGTTCGCAGAACTGTTCTTGTAGACGTCCATCTGCACGAACAGCCTCGCAATAACCTGGTTGAGGTCAGAAGGCAGATCTCAGTAGGCTAGCTCGTCTTTCAGGTGATCGGAAAGACCTTAGTAAGAGAAACTCTTGCCTCCTCATTCCACCCACTTTTAGCAGCAGTTTTCTCCCGGATCTCGCCCACTTTCAGGTTCAAAGTTAGCTAAGTTCATTACTATGAGTGCATATTGGCAACTCGGAGCGAAGCAGAGCCCTAACATAGCCCAGACACTGTGTAGTGATACTGTTCACGATCGATATGGACAGCCTATATAACCTAATCAGTGTTTCCCACAGTGGTTTATAGTTAAGGCGGGCTGCCTGAACAAAAAACGGCCCGCCTTAACTAACGTTGAATTAAAAAATAAATACACCCGACTGCGTCGCAAGGTGATGTCGAACAGCAGATCTGATGGTTGAAAATAACATTGCGCAGTTTGTCATTCAATCGTTGTCAAATGGGACCAGCCCCCCCCCCCCCCCCCCCAGTTTAAGTTTTATGTACCCTATAGAAAAATAACAAAAACAACAAAAATATTAGCCGAGATACAAGCGTTTAACACTAGAACCGCCACGCAAAACACCAGAGTCGAATAAATATAGACAACAATTTCTCAAACAAAGTCGCCCGATAATTCGTTCTACTCCTTGATCTCGGGACTCGCGAGAATGAGTCTGGTGACGTCTTGAACTTGGCTAGTTGATTTTGAGCGCACCTATCTAACGTTAACTCGAGCTGAAAATGGAGAAATATCTCTTCCCCAAACAAGGAAGAACACCAGGGTCAGAGAAGTCGAACAGTATGACAATGACAGCCAGGATATTGAGCACATTCACATTTGCGAGGAAGATTGGGAGTAAAAATAGTCGCTGTCCCCGCCATCTGAACAGCAGTTAGCCACTGCCGCTAGCTGCAGCGGGGATACCCCCCGCAGCACTGGGCCTGCTGATATTAGCCAGACTCCAGACAAAGCACAACTGTGCCTTATTCTGCGAAAATACCCAGCTAAAAAGTGCAGAGTTAAAATGCGATTCTGTGAACACAGTTTTTCTTGTTTATGGTGTGTAAAAAAAATTACATGAGCAACAGCGGGGACAGTCTTGTAACAGCGTACACGTTACAAGACTAAGTGACCGAATGTTTTTACTAACCAAGTCACTGACACCATACAAACTGACGACAAAGCCACCAGAACACTTGCTGCTTTTCTGAACGTATTTCACTGTTTTACGTATAGGCTGACCTGCATATCGCGGCTTCTGATCTTAAGATTTCCTCGTCGCAAAAGAACAAATCGCTTAAAACGTAGCCTATACAAACTGAGATTCACGTAAGTGGCACGAGCATTCCTCCTTGGGAGCGAGCTGATCTCAGGTCGCGCGCACATTACGCTATTTCCTGAAATAATTGCTCAGCAACGCTAGGGGAAACATGATTTCGACACAACACCAGGCCTGAATGGGACCAACATCGAGGTGAGAGTGAATTATTAATCTTAACTCCATAAAATACCAGCATGAGCTGTCTAACATTTTGCTAGTTAGTAAGATAATTGTTTTCTCATGCTATTGCGAAACCATGACTTTTGCACGTCTGTTTCTCGACATTTATCAGTAGACTAGCGGCTAGTTACAGTCAGTGTGGGAAATTAGCACCCGCCAAATGCGGGTAAATTTCAGAATTGTCTGGCAAATTTATCAAACCTTCCCGCCACAGTGGCGCGTAGCAAAGTGGATAGAAGAAGAAAAAAAAAACTTCGGCAAAAACTTCCGATTTCTTTTTATGATTAGCTAAATGTGAGACAGAGGAAAAAAAGCACATGTTACAATATCCCGAGGTGAGCCCGTCAAATACAGTGGAACTGATTTGCGTTCGATTTACCATAAAGCAATTCTAGAAAGACGACGACCAGCGTCGCACAGTAAAGCAAACTGACTAAGGTAAACCAGGTAAAAGTGATATATCCAGACAGCTCGCTCTAACGTTGCTGGCATTTGTCCGTTCAGAAAAACAGCAAACGTTAGCTAACATATCTAGTATTATATAATTTAATTTATCTGACATGTGGAGACGTATAATGAGAGTTAAACTAGCCCGCACCGCTGGTAGTAACAACGTTCTATACTTATACTTCTATGACTATTAGCCAGCCTACTTACAAACATTGTAAACATTGGGACAGTATGTAAAATGCAGATAAAAGCAGTGATTTGTTTTCGCTTTTACATAATTGAAAACAATACAAAGAAAATATATTGAATGTTTTACCTTATCAACTTTATAGATTTTTGTAAATATATGCTAATTCAGAATTTGATGCCTGCAACTGACCCCTGGCTGCCAGACCACTTCCAACCAACACCCCGAGCCCCCTCCCTGGCCACCAGACCACTTCCAACTAACTCGCAGTTTTCAGGGCTAGGCGACGCAGTTTCCCTCTTCCGACTGCACAACTTAATGCATGATGGGAAACGACTTGCTCTGGTTTGAGCGAAGCGCCTATTGGCTCAGAAAAGCTATCACCACCCACAAGGAAGTTATGAAACTTCTATCTTATCCATCATTATTCCAAGATAAACTTCATGTCAGACAGACACCAAATGATGTTTATCAGAGTACTGACATTCACAATTGAATGCTTTACACGTTCCTCATAAATGCTGTCTGAACGCGAACTCGATATCTGCCATTGTGACACAAGGCGAGCAGGCTATAGTCAACCAAGAAGTGTCCGACTTTTTTCACTCCTCCCCCGACTGCAATCGACTACTCACGCCTGTTTTCGAGGCGAGCCGAAAGTAATCTCAAACAAGCCTAAAGACTTCTTGGACACCACCACCAGCAAAGGTCTCCTTTTCTCCCAGACACAAACTTTGGATTACAAGGTCTACTGTAAAGACACAGACCTGAGTGAACTATATGAGCAGTCTCCACCCAAAAAACATTCAAAGGCCTGAGCAAGTCTCATAGTAACTAGCTAGCTAGTCACCGGCTGGCTAATGCTCTGTGCGCTGCCATGTCTGCTGATCTTCTCTTGTGTTGTATAGCCATCCCTAGTTGCTTGTTGCATGTATTGTACTGTGTGTCTAACCATAGATGGGCTCATTCTCCCCTGTTTGTTAAGCTTGTATTCTGGTCTGCTAACGGTCTCTGCTATTTAAATACCAAAGCATGAGCGTTATTTCAGATCTGCCTGATCTTTGTCTCCAGTCAATCGCTATAGTATATAAGGGCATGCTGCCATCATCATCATCATAATGTGGATCATATTCTTACTTTTTGAAAGTTACTAGTATCGGGTTTAAAATGGCAGCTTCTACTGACACTCCACAAAAAAATTTACTTGATAAATAAAAAATAAAAAAAAGGTTAATGTGAGGCAAAGATGCTCTGAAAATTCCAGAGGAAATGGGCGTTTGTCTAAAATGTATTTCTATGAATTATGTTAACTTCCCAACTCTCAAACAGACTGTTTTATGAACACCACAGAACTCTTGCGCAGGATCTGCCATAGTGCTCCTCCATAACAAATATTGTTGGACATGATTTTTAACATCCTATAGATTCTTTCTCAAACAAATTAAAGTGTGGAGATGCTGAGCACTGTTGCATTGTATTGATTCTCACATAACTTACTGTTCCTTCTTTTTTCCAGTCCATTTACGATGAGGGGCTGACGGCCAATATGCATCACTGTCAGGTGAACTTGGTTAAGGTAGGATGAACATTTTATTACCTCGGTCAGTAGGCTTTAGAGCTTTGGTTTAGCTCTAATGTGCCAGCTTTCACAGTTGGTCTCCTGCCTTTTTTTTTTTCATCCCAAACTTTAATAAGAATGCTGCTAAAAACAGTAGGAGAGAATCCCTCCCTGGGGATCACGAGTGTGTCAAGCAGTGTTTTGTGTCCAAATAAAAATTTGCATACGCACACACATACAACTAATTCAATTCCAGGTCGCAAATCCAGAAATTGTCTGCTGGGAATACAATTGTCTATCAATGTTTTATAATGTTGATGATCTGAAGGAGGAGGGAAACTGCATTGACTGATAGTGATAAAAGTAAAGTGCTCAAGTGAGGAGTCTCACACACACACGCAAACACACACTCTATCTTTTTCTCCATTAAAAACAGACTCAGGCAGATGTCTTAATTACATAGAGTATTTATAATTTCATTTGTTTGTTCGATGATGCAATCAGCTGGTCTTAAGATCATAGTAGTCAATTAAAGAGATCATTCTCAATTGTGAGGAGAGCAGTTACCATGAGAATGCATCAAATAAAGCAATTAAAAAGAGAAAAATACATTGATTAATCAAGCTGAGAATATTATGGTCAATTCCCACAATTACATACAGTACTCAACATCAACATTGCATAATTGACATTAGGACCTGTGAAACAAGCTATTCATAGAAACAGTGTCAAATGAAAAGCATTATTCAAAGCGCTTGGTCCTGTGGTGTTTAAATCAAGAACATTTCCTTCTGTGACAAAAGTTTCACTGGATCTCCTCCTTTTATTGGCACCCCTAAACTATGGACTTAAGACCAACTCATGCACAAGCTCAGTTGTTTCACTCAATCATTTTATGTAAAAATGCTTTATTTTTAAAATACATTTAAAATCAGAACTATGCTTTTATCTGTCATGATTTGGCAGGCTTATTTAATTTTTTGCGGTTGTTCTCTCCCTTCTCCTGTTTGAGGTTCGTTTCCTTATTATTCTCCCGCTCCACTCCACTTTTTTCAGCACTCAGTCGCTTTCAATTACCGGCCGGTTATTTAAGCCTCGGACTTCCGTCTTCCGGCGCTTCTGCGTTGGTTTTGTTTTTACACTTTACCTCGAAGCCGGTATGGTATAGCATCTTTAAGCGACCACTTTTCAGCTCTGCTCAAAAGTAATGTGGGACTTGCTTTATTTTGCATTAGAGTTCCTTGTTGGTTTTGCCTTCTATTTTGCATTTTCTGTTCCTCGTTTTGGTTTTGCTTTCTGTTCTGTCTTTGACAGATTTCCTTTTCTACCTCTTTTGCTTTTACTGCTGTTTTAGTGCGCTCTTTCATATTGCTAGCGAGAGGTATTTCTCTTCATCTTTGCTCTACTCGATTCTCAAGTTTAGCCATATTATTCTGGGTTGCTATTTTTGGGTTGCTATATTATTTTCTGTTGTTTATTTTACCTCGGTTTAGTGCGCTCTCTCATATTGCAGGCGAGAGGTATTTCGCTCTGTCGTTGCTCTACTCGATTCTCAGGTTTCGGCAATCTTTTGTGGGTTGTTGCTTACGCCAGGAGTTTTTTCCGATTCTTTTTTTTTTTTCCCCCTATGGTGATTCACTTGTAGATTCTCTCTGTCGCGACTGGTTTCCAACAAAAGCAAAAGCCAGACACACACACACACACACACACACACACTCATCATCCCAGTGGCAACATCACCACGTTTGTGAGAATATCTTTGCTTCTGCATGCTTTCCATAAGATGAACTCTCCCTCCATTCGTGACAAAGCATACACTGTCCTCTTTTATTTTAACAAAGACACTCAAAAGACTCAAATCAGCTTTGAACTTTCAGTTATGACCAAACTACACTGAAGCTCAAACAACTGCCAATGATGGGGATTTATATACTTGTTGATGGAAACAGACCCAAAGAGGCTGAATCACCATTGTTTTTTTATTTTTTTGATCATTTGATTAGATTGAATAAATATTTCTAGAGATATGACTGTTTGAATATGCAGTTTTGAGAACTCAAAGCCAGGAAATAGTGTATGAAATAGTTGTATTTGTGTAGTCCCTAACACAGTTCTTGATATTATTTTGAATATGTTTGATTATGATACCAAAAACTTTTTTATTCTTCCACTTCCCTAATTATTTTTGTATGAGTTCCCCATCATCACGTAACTTAAAAACATTGACAACTGTCCTCCCTATGGAAATAAACAAAAATACTTACAAGCAGGTACTTACTTCTGACCAGGTATGTCGGTTTCCTACAATACCTTGCATAATAGTGCTTTGAGGAAAATGACTACCTGCTGTTTTTTGTCTGGCCACAAACTAATTTTCATCTAAATCTTGGAGGAATAATGGACCCCCTGTATATATTCAAGTTGCAGATAAAGCTTGTTTTTCTGCTCAAGAGTTGATTCAAGGTGTTTATGCACAAGCTGTGTAAGAAACTATGAAAATATGGATCATTATATGGTCAGCCCTGCACAGCTGTTATGGCTTCAGCTTAAGCCAATAGTTTTATTTAGTAAGGCAGGTAAAATTGACTAACAGTAACAAGGTCAACACATGACAATCAAACATAAGTCGTATGGACGCATGTAAATCTTTGGAGCCAGGCAAAAGTGACATTGTACTCCACCGGGTGCTTCCCACTACTCAAAAAATGCACCCTCCTTTCCTCCACTACCACCTTGTCTCCTTTGTGCCCCGGAAACTGATCTTTGTGTCCTCCCTCCCTCCACTGTCACAATTTTGTAGGAGACAAGCAAAGCAGCTTCTAACTTGATCCTCGCCTCGTTCGGCAACGGATACATAGATGTCTGAGGAAATCTTTTCACTTTTCTGAGTGATGTCATCGTGCTTACGCCCACCGATATTGAAAGATGGCAACAATGATGATGCACAGCTATGCCTTATATGAATTTCCCCAAGATAATGATTCTCCAATGCAAGATATTTAGCCTAAATTGTGTGTGCTTCAGTAGGTTATCGTCAGACATAGGACAGTTCGTTTTTGTGGCTCATATTCTAAAGACAAAATCCGCAATTTAAGACGGGGAAGCAGCTGGTTTATTTATCTGATTGTAGAACTACATGAATGTTGCTTAAATTAATATGACTCTGAACATAAATAGGAATGGCAGCTACCATTACTTCAGTATGTGACTATGCTTAATGAATTTACTCAACCAATCGTTTCCAAAGGACTTTTGAAATTTTATTTCAGTTACAGTGGGAAATAATTGGTTTTCATTGTGAACACTGCCATAATATGAATATTTGAAAACTAACTGTTAAGATAATATGAAGTTATCTTCCGTAGATTGTTTCACTAATCTACGGAAATGTTACTGAATTAGCCTATGTGAGATGAGGCGACTTAGTGCTCTGTATGTTCAGACATCGGGCACATCGGGATTCTGGAATTACAGTAAATTGTTATGTTTGCGTATACTATGAGATGTTTACTTTGAGCTAATGTTTCTGATTACATTTTAACGAGTGTCTCGCCGCAAACCGTAATGTCAGGTACATATCTATACTGTCTATGCAGCTACTTGTACTTGAAACTTACAAGATTCTTTGTAGCATTAAATGGGCTGACCATGTGTAAGATCTGTGATTGACTATGGGACTATTTGTGGGGTCAGCGTCAGTCAAAGTTATGATAGAGCAACTTCATCAATAGTCAACATCGACTTTGATGACGGCGAAGCAGAAAAATGGTTTCTTTGTATGACTTCCTCCATCTAGCTCCGACAAGGTGTAACATTTTAATTCATAGTGGAGAAAAACTTTAGCTGCACGTTACAAAGCTTCTTCTGGAGATGGGCACTTACAAAACAGACACACGCTATCCTGAACATCTCTTGTTTTTTGTCCTTTCCCCAAGCCGAAGACAAACTTGCAAAAGTGTCTGTTGTGGATAAAAGTTTATGGACGACCACACTTGCAGCTTAATGTCAATGCCGTAGACAGATGCAGTGAAGAAAGAGCCTGCAGACAAATCTGTTTCAGCTGACAAATATGCAATTCGGATCAACCTTTTCTGTCTACAAGCAAATGGTGAAATACAGTTTTGTGTGTGGGTTTTTTGTTCACTGATTTATTCCTCATTACCCAGCACCTGTTTGGATGTGCATGGATTTTCTCTCAATAGGCTAACATACCGTAAACAGACACACATACATTTGCTTGAAGGTAAGCTAACATATATCTATTAGCTGTAGTTAGCCTAATGATTCAATCCTAATCAAAGTTTATTTGTCAAATGCACAGAATACAGCAGATAGGCATTTGTTAGCTGGCAATCAAATTCTTAGCCTTCGAGCGTCTCTGTGTAGCCTCTGTGAAGGGAAAACCTAGTAAAATAATATAAGCAATAATGAAATAAGATGGATAAGAAAGGAAATAAAAACAGAGCTGCCAGAATAGCTAGATACTGCACACAATTAGACTAGCTATGTTCAATCTCCCAAAATGGTGTTGCGTAAATGGGACATAGGTCTAACATTACATGTAAAAAGTTAGACCAACGTTAGGTCAAACTAGCTCTAGAAACATAACGTAAGGGAAAGTAACGGGGGAATCCGCAGGCGGCTAAACCGCAAGCCCGCCCCCTACCCCTAACCACATTTCTGATGGACCCACCTCTCAAACAGAACAACAACATGAAGTAAAAGGCAAATCAAGTTTTATTATGTTTCATAAAAAATTCATAAAATCAGGGACACACAGCTCGGACAGAGGATCTCGCCAGTCTGTAGTTACCAATCCCTCCCACCAAATGTACCACCCCCCTGGGCAGTTCAGGCCCTTACCCCCCCCAGGTAGCGTGCCCGTTCCCACACAGCACACACTCAACCCCACACGCCACTCGTTTTAGGTATAAGCCGCAAGGCAAGAATTGCGTGAGCATAAACCAGAGGAGGACAGGGCAGGCGCATACTCTAGACAAAAGGGGAAAGGACACACCTACTGCCGCTCAGTTCCCTGCTCTCACTGGATTTGAACCCACGCACACAGTGTTTAATTTGGTGGGAACACGTTCTTTACGGTCTGGGAGTAGTGATCTCCCCCAGCAAAAGCTTTGCACCACTCTTATCACAATGGACACATGGGCAGTTTTGATCCAGGATATTTGTGTCTTCATCTTTGATGTGCAATAAGTGTGGTATTTTACGTTTCGTTTGCGAGCAATATGCTTTTGCTGTTATAAGTGACCTAATTAGCTTAACATTTTGAATGCCTTCTACGGACAACTGCAGACATTGCCGTCAAATTTTTTTGAAATATCTAAAAAAAACATCTGCAATTTCTTCCGGTATTTCACTCGGATGCTGCCAGCTGACTCCATTTGTCGTACTTGGCAACAGTCACTAAGGAGGGCGAGACTTGTGGATATTTTTCACATATTTTTCAACGGTCAATTATAGGGTCATGACTACTGGATCTGAATATGCATTGAAGCTGCATTGATTGAATAACATACCCCCAAGTTTGGCAAATTATTCTCCGGTAGTAATCAACCGCTGTCTTCCCACTTTACAAAAGTGGCCCCAATGCTTGTGAAATTATATGGTAACAGCAGCAGTAGTAACCGTGTAATTACAGTTTATTTATGCATTGTTACATTGTACTTGGAACATGCTACAAAAACAACTAAAGATGGATAGCCCTGTTACTCTGTCTGAATTCAAAGACTTGATTTATAACACTTTAACTGAGGAATGTACATGCTTCTAATTATAAGTGACATTATCTTCATGTATTTTTTTTTCCTCAATGGAGGCCTGTCACCTACGTCACAATTTGGCCAGACACGCCCACCTTTTACGCAAACCGCCTTACTGGAAGACCAAATGCTGGTGTTCCATAACGTTATGCAAACCAAACTAATAGGCTATCACATTTAATCGGGAGGTTGCTTAATTTCCCTTTATTGCCATCATCGGAATTTGCTTTACGCAATGCTTACAGGTAGCTCAGCAATATACAAAATATACAGTGCACAACATAACGAAACAATTTCTCAGTTTGGCGGTGTACAGAGACCGCGGCACTGCATGTATGGAGGAAATTCGTGGATGTGGAGTTTGTGCGTTGGACTGCTTGGTGACACTGGACATCTCGGGACAGCGGGGGCCATTTTTAATCATGGCTGTATTGCACTTTCATTCACTTGATTGATGTAATGATTCTGTTGGATGTCTTTGTTTGATATGTTTGTTTGTGTGTTGTGGGTCCCAATGTCTATGTCTTTTTTGTTGTTGCTGGGGCTACAACTGAAGTTCCCTGGCGGGAAATAAAAGTTATTATATTCTATTCTGATAATACCAACATAAACAAATATTATAAGGAGTATCGCGGGGGTATACGTACGAAGTAAGATTAATTACAGAGTAAACCCCGGAACCCTCCCAAATCTGGAACATGCATGGGCTGAAGTAGAAAGAGCTGTTCTGTGTTTTATTGAGTTATCCAGCTAGTACTAACTCAGTAATCCTGCTTTGTAGTATACCACCTTGGTAAGTAAAGTGCTTGTGCAGTTAATATGGGAGCAAAGCGATACGTTACATGTTAGGTAGGCTACAGTAGCCTACTTCAGCAATAAAACATTTTAGCTCGATGGATAGAATATAATAACTTTTTTCCCAGATAGGGAACTTCAGTTGTAGACACCATAAAAGGCAAATCAGTTCTACACATAAAGTACATTTACCGTTACTTTAATTATTACTTTCAAATACATTGTTATTTGGTGCTTACTATCGTAACGTTACATTTTATTTTCGCCCTCTTCTGGATTCTCTCATATTGCTCGAACCCTGCCTGGCCAGCACAGGTAGCTAATGTTTACAGTTTATCCAATCTATTTGTGAGACATCGTACAACGTAGCACCCCTAGCAATGTAATAATAGTTCAAATGAACACTGTTTTGATGTTCACAATATGCTTGACGTATCGCATTAGGTTAACATTAATGTTTCGCAGGCGTAGCAGTCATTCACACAAATGATATAGCTACTAACGTTAGCTAAACCAAGCGATTAATTCACTTTTAACTTTCTAACATTAAGATAATGCACATAGATGTACATTAGGCCAGCTAGTTATGTATATATTAACTGGCTAACTTTATAATTTGTTCATAAAGCGTAATTTACCATTAATGATCCGAGCCTATGCTGTCTAAACCCTGCTCACTCCTCACTGCTTTCAACCACCAGTCTCTTCTTTCGGTTGTAAAATTGAGTTCGTTCACCCTGCCTGGTGGTTTAGCTACTATGGTGAGTCCTCAAATTATCATGTAAAAGGACATTTTCGCCTTTTCCCAGTTTTATTCGCACATCAGTACGCAGTGCAGAAGTTCGTCATTGTAGGACAGCAATCATAGTAGCGTTAGCATGAAACTCGTTTCATGGAGTAGCGAACACTACGAGTTCAGTGGTAACGTTAAGCGTCTCTGTTAGGGTTGGACCTCCAACATGGCGGCGCGTCCCTGTAACCATTGGTAACGACAGTTCTAGTTCTATGTGACAGGCCTCCATTACTTTATTGTTGGAATGTTGCCTTGTATTGTTCTACTTATTGTATTACTTGCTGCCCCTTGACCAGGACACCCTTCTAAAAGAGATATAATCTCAACGGGACTTTCCTGGTAAAATAAAGGATAAATTAAAAAAATAATAATTCAAATGTTGATATGTACCTGTTTGATGATGTCTTGATTTTGGGGAGGCAAACGGTGATCTTGAAATAATTGGATAGTCTGCACTTGGATTGTGATTATGGGGATGTAAGTCGAAAAAAGTCGAAAAAAACAATTCAGAAACATCAACAAACAGGTTTTATTATTACATACGATATAAGTATATTGTAACATACTCAGTGATAACACTCGTATTACTGTTGTTGTCACCATGTAATTAAACAGGTACACTGTACAAAATTGTAGGTGACTACATTAAAAAATAAGTCAACATTCTACAAACATAATTTTGAGAACTGAATTTCTGGACACAAAGTTGATTAAATCAAAATATGAATTTTGTCAAAGTCCTTTGTACTTGAAAACTTTAAGTTGATACGACCTATTTGAAGTCACCGACAATTTTTTACTATTGTATTACATTTTTGTACTTTTTGGCACATTAGGTAAAGTGGCACGCTGTCACGCAAGTATGCAGATACTTGTGTTTATATGGGTGGTGTTTATTAAAGGAAAACTTGCTAATCAGATTGGGTATCAGTGGAACAAGTGGAATTTTCCCTGTGGCAGTGCCTTTTAAAAAGGCTATATTTGCTGGATTGAGAGACCGACTGGCAGACAAACAACTGCACCAGAATTTATGAACAGCTCACTGAAACTACTATCTTCCTGATGAAGACTAAAATGATGTAGAAGTAAATTAACCTATGAATGGGGGGAGTCAAACATAAATCATCACAAAATGTTTCCCAATAAATAAAGAAATGTCATCAATTGAGCCAAATGGGAAAGGATTCCTCAACCCTTAACAGGTTGAACATGTTATGGAGTCCCTACAAAACCTGAAATGGTAAGGACAGACAAGCCAGACCCAGGTTTTTATATCCATCCCTCTACCAATTCCAGCAATATGTCAGGATACAGAGTTAATCTCAGACTGAATTTTGAGAAGGATCTAGGCTTGATCCCAGGCTGTTTTCGAGCTCTGCGGCAAAAAAAAAATCAGTTATATCTTTTCTACAAATTGGAATTACAAGATATCCAGCCCGATTAGAATGAAGGAAACAAGCAAGGTTAGCGGATTAGTAGCTCCTATAGGCATTCTATGACCAGTTTAATGCCTTGCATTTTAAATGAAAACCCTTTTAAATCTCTATATCTGCTCTCATCCAGTGAACGGAGCGCTCTGTTCTCGCTGCAGCTCAGATCCAGCTGGCTCAAGCATGCAGACGAGCCCAGAATGTCCTGCCAACAGTTGAACATGTAACAGGAGTAAGGTCTGCTGCGGCTTTTGAACCACGGCTCTTGCTGGACACTACACACGACAAGAGAAATGATTAAGCCGCTGAGCTAAAGACCAAGGTCTCCAGCCAAGGGAATTTAATTACACTCTTATTACCTCTCCAGGTGTGATTGTTACACTCTGTAGTGAATGTTTATATGCTAACAATTCACATCTCTAACCCCCACTTCAAGGGCAACGGGACCTTTGTTTCTGCCCCTGTGGAGTCAATTTTAAGATTTTTGTGGCATGATTAAAAGTTGGTTATACCCATACCTGTGGGATAAAAAAAAAAGGATTTGCCTGTCCTCTTGTCCTAGGATGACATAGATACTGCAGCAACCCCCCGAAAAGGACAGTACATGGATACTATCTCTCCCCATAAAAGAGGACTGAAATGTACCAAATCATTATTCTGTTAAACACCATGATACATCTAGCAACCGCACTGCCCCGCGCTCCAGATATAAATCTCTTAAACGGCACACTGAATGTTGATTGTGGAGCTGTGTTTCACTGATACACAGTACAGCAAGTCTTATAAATGCCCAGGGAAATTATGCTCCTTCACATCGACACACTTGTGAATTGCCAGCCCATATTTTATTTAGTTTATTTTCCCTCCCATCCCTACATGTGATTAATTTTTATAAAAGGCCTTTGGAGTGAACCAACCAATTTGGATCCATCACACCTATACTGATCCAAAGTCAAAATGTGTGCTGTACAGTGTGTCTCGCACCACTCTTTCTCTCTCTGTGCCGAATTATTGCCTGGGCATCAACCCCAGTTGACACTAAAAGCTGTGCCCAAACCCTGCATAAAGGGTGTGCCCGAATCCTCTGACATGGCATAGTCCTTTCCTCCCTTTCCTCTTAAAGCTGTGCCCAAACCCTGCATAAAGGGTGTGCCCGAATTCTCTGACATGGCATAGTCCTTCCCTCCCTTTCCTCTTAAAGCTGTGCCCAAACCCTGCATAAAGGGTGTGCCCGAATCCTCTGACATGGCATAGTCCTTCCCTCCCATTCCCCTTTCCATTATATGTCATGGATCTTGCCTTCCTTCTCTTATCTCCGCGTTCTCTTTATTCTTTTTTGTCGTTACTGGTAATCTATCGGTTTTTCCTTTGTTCCGTGACGGGGTTTTGCTTTCGCCTCGTCATTAGTAAGTTCGCCTGTTATTCATTTCCGTTGACTATTTATACTCCGCTTCCTGCCTCTCTCGTTACTTCCATGTTATTCCACGTAACATTCGAGCCGGTAAAAAAGGTATAGGAGATTAGTTAGAAAGCTAGTTTAAAAAAGAAAGGGTTAGGAAGTTTAGAAAGTAAGCAAGTTCAGAGCAGAGGCTTTCTCATTTCTTTTGGTTTTCCTTTCTTATCTAAGAGTTCTCTTACCCAAAGAGTTTGGGGTTCTGTTGAGCTCTCTGTGTTTTCCTTTTTGTTTCGCTCCACTAACAGGAGTTAGATAAGCGTATAGCTTATTTCTTTATTTCTTGCTCGGAGATCGAGTTCCTCGTTCTTATCGCGAGGTTATTTGTGTTCTGTTATTTTCCTCTATTCCACTACGGATTATTGTCCGTCTCAGTGGTGTTCTTTCGAACACTTTCAGATTGCACAGCTATCGCATCTGGACTTCCAATATTTCCTCCGTGTCTCTGACACAGAGATCCCCCACATTATATTGTCATTTCATTAATCTGAAGTCACTACTGTTGACCAGGTTAGGTTTCGACCATATTGATTTCACTCGTCCACACTCTATACGTCAGGTGAACGAAGAAATGATGGAAGGACGTGACTTATTTGTGCGTAGCCACAGGGGTTTTAGGGCATCGCGATGCACGGTATACAGAATGCAAGTCCCTTGTATGACGTGTGGCCCATTCAATCTCAGCAATGCCACGTGCCACTGAAAATGGGAAAGGTGCTCAATCTTTCATATGACACATGCCCTTTTAATACCAGCTCAGGTTGTAAGGTCACTGCATTTGTTCATCATGCGTGTGGCATTGGACTGTGTGCTCATCGACCAGACCCCACTGACCTTGTAAGAGACAGTTTCATCGGTGAGTCTGCCACACTTTAGCCACTATATTCCCTTTGTCTGTCCAAGTGGCCTTCTAAATGACTGGACAACACAGGAACCTTCCAGAGAGAAGGTTTTTTGATGGGAGGCCATTAGGAAGATTGTCTGTAGTTGGGTGTTATGCTACTCTTTCTTTAGTTTTCCTAATTTTGCTGTGGCTCTGATTTTGCACAAATTTATATGAGTTTCACTCTCCAGCTTTAATGGCTATCAATTCAGGAAAATGTCAGAATTAACTTTTTTTTTGGCCGTTGCATAATGATATGCCATTATCAGTACTCAGAGGTGAACTATGAACTATTCGGTCTCCTGAATTTTATTGTTCTTAAACAGAGAGAGATATTTCAGCTTAAAGCATGTGCTTTTTGAATTTATATCTGCATAATAATAAAACCTTGTTTCCCCATTTTTTAAAATTGATACATAACTATGTATGGTGCATTAGCAGTCCTCCAACTATGATAGAACATGCTGGCAATAGCCATTTAATCTTAAACCAGTTCTTACATTATTAAAGAGATGATTGTTGCTATTGGCTGACAGTTTATCTGTCTAACAGTGAAAGGTATAAACCATATATAGCCGGAAATCCAGTTAATAATAAAATACTAATTTAAAGGGCTGTCCTGTATCTACAGATTAGAGACTATCCAGCACAGGGTCAAGCCTGGACTTCGATACCCAAGTGTCTCTGCCTCTACTACACGACCTATAGCTGTTCCACGCACAAACCCAAGGGTCTCTGCCTCCACTACATGACCTATAGCTGCTCCACGCACAAACCCAAGCGTCTCTGCCTCCACTACACGACCTATAGCTGTTCCACACACAAACCCAAACGTCTCTGCCTCCACTACACGACCTATAGCTGTTCCACGCACAAACCCAAGGGTCTCTGCCTCCACTACACGACCTATAGCTGTTCCACACACAAACCCAAGGGTCTCTGCCTCCACTACATGACCTATAGCTGTTCCATGCACAAACCCAAGCGTCTCTGCCTCCACTACACGACCTATAGCTGTTACACACACAAACCCAAGGGTCTCTGCCTCCACTACACGACCTATAGCTGTTCCACGCACAAACCCAAGGGTCTCTGCCTCCACTACACGACCTATAGCTGTTCCACACACAAACCCAAGGGTCTCTGCCTCCACTACATGACCTATAGCTGTTCCATGCACAAACCCAAGCGTCTCTGCCTCCACTACACGACCTATAGCTGTTACACACACAAACCCAAGGGTCTCTGCCTCCACTACACGACCTATAGCTGTTCCACGCACAAACCCAAGGGTCTCTGCCTCCACTACACGACCTATAGCTGTTCCACACACAAACCCAAGGGTCTCTGCCTCCACTACATGACCTATAGCTTTTCCATGCAATGGCAACTTTGACTTAATCTGGGAATACATTTTTATAACGTCGCCCTCCCCTCGATTTGTAATGCTCAATCATGCGCATGCTGTAACACTCATCAACACCTCCGTTGTCAATTTGGGAGGACAAACATGTGATCCTCCGAAGCATGTGATGTGGGCTGCTGCCTCATCACACCACTGTTCGCAAGTTGGACTGACACATTAACTATACACCATTTGGTTACCATGTCAGGTTTTACGCACACGTACTCACACACACACACACACACACACACACACAATCGGCCGTTCCAAACTCGGGAGAAACAGGTGAAAATGCATAAAAAAGAACCGTTTCTGAAGTTTGGAAAAGGATTTGCGTTTCCTACATTTAAAAAGATGCTGAAAGAGTGGTTTGTGGCTTAATGTATATCTCGCAAAATGAATGGAAATTGGGAGCCACTTAGCCAGCATTGAATGACTAGATTTAATTCATAAATTAATTCTGTGGACAGGCAGACACTTACGAATTTGCATAATCACAAGTTTTGGTCTGCCTTTAGAAATGTCACATACTCATATTTTTGTGCAAAGAATGAATTTAATCTTGGGCTGCACTATGATGTATTTACAGCCACTGAATTTCTTGAGTTTTACTGAAACATTTTGGTTGAATTTGCTTGTTAGTTGGTACAGTGCATTGGCAGATTTCTAAGACAGAATCAAACCGGTCACCCTTAATGCTAAAAGCCTGTCTTTTTTTACCACGAACCTACAAGACAAGTTAAGTTTATTTTTATAAGAAAGGGACGATACACATTCATAAACATAATGTCAAATCTGCCAGATTTTGCCATTAGGGCTAATTTTCATCTGTAGTCCCTGGGCAGGTTGATGGAAAAGCATAAAAGAACATAAGTGGCTAAATAAAAGCAGTATAGCACATACACAACAACAAATAAGCATCATCAAGTCCCCAGCAATAGCATACAACTCAACGCATATAGCATACACAGCTCAACGCATATATATATAGCATACACAGCTCAACATAGCATACAACTCGACACATATAGCATACACAGCTCATCACATATAGCATACACAGCTCAACACATATAGCATACACAGCTCAACACATATAGCATACACAGCTCAACACATATAGCATACACAGCTCAACACATATAGCATACACAGCTCAACGCATATAGCATACACAGCTCAACGCATATAGCATACACAGCTCAACGCATATAGCATACACAGCTCAACGCATATAGCATACATAGCTCAACGCATATAGCATACATAGCTCAACGCATATAGCATATGCAGCTGAACACATATAGCATACACATATAGCATACACAGCTCAACACATATAGCATACACAGCTTGTGCATCATATTTAACAAACATGGAGCACTGACAACAGAACATCCCAGATAACTGACATCATTGACACAGACATCATAGTAGAGAAACTGGACTAATTTATGTTATGTTATATTATGTTATGAAAGCATTTTTGTTTGTCCAGTGACCATTCTTTAACAGATTTTGTAAAATAATTAAAAGATGGGATGCCCATTAGTTCCATGGGTACGGTATTCCAATTTTGTGCTGCTCGATATGAAAAGGCTGACTGCCCAAAAGCACATTTTCTAAATGGTATTGAGCAATCTCCTCTCGTTACTGCTCTAGTTGATAGATTTAGATTTTTCTTGGGTGACAAGATTAGCTTTGCCACCAGGGATACTGATAGTGGTACTAGAGCTCTTAAGATGGAGATAATGCCAGGAATGTAATGGGTCTCCATGACAGTGTAAGGTACCATTTTTACCGTTCTGACCACCACATTGCATTTTTGTCTCATCACTCTGGACTTTCATAATTCCACTGTCACATACTAAATATCACAGGCTGTAAACTGCAGCTGGAATGACAATTAACAGGAGCACAGCCATCAGAACACGGGCATAAAAGCGTTTTGGTGGTTTCTGCCTAAAGCATAGCCGCATTTATTGGGAGTGGGACAATCTTTTCAAATAGCCACCCTCTTGGAATGCCAGACCATGGACATACCACCATGCACCTCTACATGGCATCTCTGGGTCAGGTCACCTCAAGACAGGATTCTGGTAGAGCCGTAGTCATGGCCCAGGGACATAATAAGGACTAAAAGAAAATAAAGAAATTATATATTCATGTATAAAATAATTGGGATTATGTTATGAATGTGGGGGGGGGGGTTGAGGAAAGGTAAATTAATGTGGATAAAATGAAATGATGGCTATGTAAAATTATAGCAGGGGCTAGAGTCAAGCAAACTGCATAATTATGGGAAGGAATAAAGAACACAGAGGGGGCACCACCTTGGACCGCCATAGAAAAGCATCTGTAGAAATTATAATTAAAATCATCACATGCCACTGCACAGAGTGTCTACTATCACTTGATTCTTGTAGTTCTCCTGCTGGGAGGGGAGGGAGTATACCATATACCATGCAGTTTCTCTTTTCCTGGAGGGGGGGGGGGTGTTACAGCCCTATTCCTGACCAGACCATATTTGGGCGAACAAAGGGACTTGTGAAATGTAGAAGGCTTGCTGATGATGGCATTTAAGGGAAGTCCAAAGAGACATTTTTGGGTGAATATGCTTAACATGTCTCCTGATGGTATGAACTGAAGTTCCCTTGCGGGAAAATAAAAGTTATTCTATTCTATTCTGGTACCATACTAATTTCCATACGGAATCATTTTGTTACCTACAGGGTACATTTTATTACCATTCTTTAATGTTTATAGCAGTGTGTATGGGGGCATTATCATGTTGGAATATCGTGACATCATGAGGAAACAGTGTTTGATTTTGTAAAATGGATTCATATTGTTTGCCCATTACACGTCCATGGAGAGCAATCATTGGACCCAATGAGTCCCATGAAATGGCTGCTCATACCATTACAGAGCCACCACCATACTTGTAAAACGGTTTCATATTGTTTGCCTGTTACACATCCATGAAGAGCCATGATTGGACCCCAGTCTACCATACTTAAGAGTTGGCAACAGACATTGTGGATTGAATGTCTCCTTAGGATTTCTCCCAACATAAACCCATCCAGATGTATTAAAAAGAGTAAAAGATGACTCATCAGACCATATCACGTTTCTCCATTGCTCAGGGGTCCAGGTTTTGTGTTCCTTACACCATGTTATGCGTTTTTGTGCCTTGGATACAAATGGTTTCCGCATGGCGGCCCTGCCATAAATACCAGCTTTGTGAAGCTCACGACGTACTGTTTTTGTTGAGACTGGTTCAGATTTGGATTGATTCAATTCTGTGGTGATTTTTAGAGCTGTAGTTCTGTGGTTATTAGCAACTATCCTACCAAGTGTCCGTCTGTTCCTGTCGGAGAGCTTTGACTTGCAGCCACATGATCTGCTGATGCTGTTTTTTGGTGTTGGGCATGTGTTGTCATAATTTTTGACACTGTTCCTTTTGCCACAAAATCATTTTGCCGTTTTTGTGACCAACGTGCATGCAATTCGGGCACCAACTATTTGGCCCCTTTGGAACTCTGTTAGTGTCCTAATCTTGCTTTGGAGACTTACTTCGCAAAGTGCTGCTGGTTAGACCTCTTTTAAGCAGACACATGCTGCTAATTAACATTCAAATTAATAGGAATCGCCTGTGTAGATGCTAGAAGCATAGATCTATGTAACCTAGATTTATGGGGATAATGCATTGCTACATATTGCATAATTTGTTTATGAATTAATTACTTTTCCAACCCAACCACAAAATATTCGACATTTGACATGATTGAGCCTGATTGGGTCTCTGACTCTACTCTTCGCACTCAGATGAAGTAACGTTATGTACACAAAATGCAGGGGAAACGAGTCAATCTGACAACCAGTTGAGGGTTGTGTGCTTCCTGTTCTGGCTGTGTTGTTATAAAATGCAATCTCCATATGAGACACTAGAGGGGGTGAAATGCTATATCTATAGCCTTTAATACAGTCTGTAGTGTAATTTTACTTTCATAAAAATATACCGTTTTACTATCCTGTGCCTAATAGCCTCTCTCATGGTCATCTAAAAGCTATAAAAGAACATCTCATCCTTTCCAGAGAAAACAGTCGTGGTAAAATCATCATCTGCCGATAACAGCAAAATGCAATATGCTGGCTGACTATGTAATCTGGGATTCATTAAAGCTCATGTCTAATTAAGTAGCGCAAAGGTACTTTATGAAATCCCTTGTCTGCAACGGCAGCCCGAAGCACTGGGTCCATGTCCAATCATTTCTAGTGCTGATGATTTTAATCTGGAATGCATCCGCAGTGCCCCATGAGTATTTAACCTAAGAACAATTAAAAACATGGCTTATTACTCAAACTTATTATCCACAAATACTGAAACTGTGCAGAAGAGTGAGCTTTTTTAGGTATGTATTAAAGAGCGTGTAATAAAAATGCCAATAACGGCACAACAACATTGTCCCAGTGTAGACCCTGCATATTTAGCATTTATTACCATCCAAAATGCACTTTTGTAACTTACTTTGGCTAAAATCATCTGTCTGCTGACTAAATTGTAAAGTGTTATCCATCTGAGAGTTATCTACAAAATATGTTCAATTAAAAAACAGAAATGTCTACCTGATCTTAAATGGTTTTTGCTGTTAAACTGGTGCAATTAACATTGTAATGCCCAAATGTTAAGATAAAAAATTGTGTTTTTGAATGTTTTTGGTGTGCTGGGGTCAAAGGGTTTCATGAGTATTTATTTGCTAAATGTGTAATGAATCCTATTAGCATAACCAACGAATCAATCGGAAATTAGCATTACGCTGAGTGTGAGTGAGTCTGTTATCTTAATGAAAGCAGTATGCTTATGAGTGAGTTTGTTATCTTCATGAGAGCATTACGCTGACTATGAGTGAGTTTGTTATCTTAATGAGAGCATTACGCTGACTATGAGTGAGTTTGTTATCTTAATGAGAGTCTGCATTACGCTGAGTATGAGTGAGTCTTATCTTAATGAGAGCATTACGCTGAGTATGAGTGAGTCTTATCTTAATGAGAGCATTACGCTGAGTATGAGTGAGTCTGTTATCTTAATGAGTCTGCATTACGCTGAGTATGAGTGAGTTTGTTATCTTCATGAGAGCATTACGCTGAGTATGAGTGATTCTGTTATCTTAATGAAAGCATTACGCTGACTATGAGTGAGTCTGTTATCTTAATAAGAGCATTACGCTGAGTATGAGTGAGTCTGTTATCTTCATGAGAGCATTACGCTGAGTATGAGTGAGTCTGTTATCTTAATGAGGGGCGGCAGTGTGGTATAATGGTTAAGGAACTGGGTTTGTAACCGAAAGGTTGCAGGTTCGATTCCCGGGCCGGACACTGCCGTTGTACCCTTGAGCAAGGTACTTCACCTGCATTGCTTCAGTATATATCCAGCTGTATTAATGGATACTATGTATCAATGCAAAAAGAAATGTTCTGTAAGTCGCTCTGGATAAGAGCGTCTGCTAAATGCCTATAATGTAATGTAATGTAATTACGCTGACTATGAGTGAGTTTGTTATCTTAATGAGTCTGCATTACGCTGAGTATGAGTGAGTCTGTTATCTTAATGAGAGCATTACGCTGAGTATGAGTGATTCTGTTATCTTAATGAAAGCATTACGCTGACTATGAGTGAGTCTGTTATCTTAATAAGAGCATTACGCTGAGTATGAGTGAGTCTGTTATCTTCATGAGAGCATTACGCTGAGTATGAGTGAGTCTGTTATCTTAATGAGAGCATTACGCTGACTATGAGTGAGTTTGTTATCTTAATGAGAGTCTGCATTACGCTGAGTATGAGTGAGTCTTATCTTAATGAGAGCATTACGCTGAGTATGAGTGAGTCTTATCTTAATGAGTCTGCATTACGCTGAGTATGAGTGAGTCTGTTATCTTAATGAGAGCATTACGCTGAGTATGAGTGATTCTGTTATCTTAATGAGAGCATTACGCTGAGTATGAGTGAGTCTGAGAGCATTACGCTGAGTATGAGTGAGTCTGTTATCTTAATGAGAGCATTACGCTGACTGAGTGAGTTTGTTATCTTAATGAGAGCATTACGCTGAGTATGAGTGAGTCTTATCTTAATGAGAGCATTACGCTGAGTATGAGTGATTCTGTTATCTTAATGAAAGCATTACGCTGACTATGAGTGAGTCTGTTATCTTAATAAGAGCATTACGCTGAGTATGAGTGAGTCTGTTATCTTCATGAGAGCATTACGCTGAGTATGAGTGAGTCTGTTATCTTAATGAGAGCATTACGCTGACTATGAGTGAGTTTGTTATCTTAATGAGAGTCTGCATTACGCTGAGTATGAGTGAGTCTTATCTTAATGAGAGCATTACGCTGAGTATGAGTGAGTCTTATCTTAATGAGAGCATTACGCTGAGTATGAGTGAGTCTTATCTTAATGAGTCTGCATTACGCTGAGTATGAGTGAGTCTGTTATCTTAATGAGAGCATTACGCTGAGTATGAGTGAGTTTGTTATCTTAATGAGTCTGCATTACGCTGAGTATGAGTGAGTCTGTTATCTTAATGAGAGCATTACGCTGAGTATGAGTGAGTCTGAGAGCATTACGCTGAGTATGAGTGAGTCTGTTATCTTAATGAGAGCATTACGCTGACTATGAGTGAGTTTGTTATCTTAATGAGAGCATTACGCTGAGTATGAGTGAGTCTGTTATCTTAATGAGAGCATTACGCTGAGTATGAGTGAGTCTGTTATCTTAATGAGAGCATTACGCTGAGTATGAGTGAGTCTTATCTTAATGAGAGCATTACGCTGAGTATGAGTGAGTCTTATCTTAATGAGAGCATTACGCTGAGTATGAGTGATTCTGTTATCTTAATGAAAGCATTACGCTGACTATGAGTGAGTCTGTTATCTTAATAAGAGCATTACGCTGAGTATGAGTGAGTCTGTTATCTTCATGAGAGCATTACGCTGAGTATGAGTGAGTCTGTTATCTTAATGAGAGCATTACGCTGACTATGAGTGAGTTTGTTATCTTAATGAGAGTCTGCATTACGCTGAGTATGAGTGAGTCTTATCTTAATGAGAGCATTACGCTGAGTATGAGTGAGTCTTATCTTAATGAGTCTGCATTACGCTGAGTATGAGTGAGTCTGTTATCTTAATGAGAGCATTACGCTGACTATGAGTGAGTTTGTTATCTTAATGAGAGCATTACGCTGAGTATGAGTGATTCTGTTATCTTAATGAGAGCATTACGCTGAGTATGAGTGAGTCTGAGAGCATTACGCTGAGTATGAGTGAGTCTGTTATCTTAATGAGAGCATTACGCTGACTGAGTGAGTTTGTTATCTTAATGAGAGCATTACGCTGAGTATGAGTGAGTCTTATCTTAATGAGAGCATTACGCTGAGTATGAGTGATTCTGTTATCTTAATGAAAGCATTACGCTGACTATGAGTGAGTCTGTTATCTTAATAAGAGCATTACGCTGAGTATGAGTGAGTCTGTTATCTTCATGAGAGCATTACGCTGAGTATGAGTGAGTCTGTTATCTTAATGAGAGCATTACGCTGACTATGAGTGAGTTTGTTATCTTAATGAGAGTCTGCATTACGCTGAGTATGAGTGAGTCTTATCTTAATGAGAGCATTACGCTGAGTATGAGTGAGTCTTATCTTAATGAGAGCATTACGCTGAGTATGAGTGAGTCTTATCTTAATGAGTCTGCATTACGCTGAGTATGAGTGAGTCTGTTATCTTAATGAGAGCATTACGCTGACTATGAGTGAGTTTGTTATCTTAATGAGTCTGCATTACGCTGAGTATGAGTGAGTCTGTTATCTTAATGAGAGCATTACGCTGAGTATGAGTGAGTCTGAGAGCATTACGCTGAGTATGAGTGAGTCTGTTATCTTAATGAGAGCATTACGCTGACTATGAGTGAGTTTGTTATCTTAATGAGAGCATTACGCTGAGTATGAGTGAGTCTTATCTTAATGAGAGCATTACGCTGAGTATGAGTGATTCTGTTATCTTAATGAAAGCATTACGCTGACTATGAGTGAGTCTGTTATCTTAATAAGAGCATTACGCTGAGTATGAGTGAGTCTGTTATCTTAATGAGAGCATTACGCTGAGTATGAGTGAGTCTTATCTTAATGAGAGCATTACGCTGAGTATGAGTGAGTCTTATCTTAATGAGTCTGCATTACGCTGAGTATGAGTGAGTCTGTTATCTTCATGAGAGCATTACGCTGACTATGAGTGAGTTTGTTATCTTAATGAGAGCATTACGCTGAGTATGAGTGATTCTGTTATCTTAATGAGAGCATTACGCTGAGTATGAGTGAGTCTGTTATCTTAATGAGAGCATTACGCTGAGTATGAGTGAGTCTGTTATCTTAATGAGAGCATTACGCTGACTATGAGTGATTCTGTTATCTTAATGAAAGCATTACGCTGACTATGAGTGAGTCTGTTATCTTAATAAGAGCATTACGCTGACTATGAGTGAGTTTGTTATCTTAATGAGAGCATTACGCTGAGTATGAGTGAGTCTTATCTTAATGAGAGCATTACGCTGAGTATGAGTGAGTCTTATCTTAATGAGTCTGCATTACGCTGAGTATGAGTGAGTCTGTTATCTTCATGAGAGCATTACGCTGACTATGAGTGAGTTTGTTATCTTAATGAGAGCATTACGCTGAGTATGAGTGATTCTGTTATCTTAATGAGAGCATTACGCTGAGTATGAGTGAGTCTGTTATCTTAATGAGAGCATTACGCTGAGTATGAGTGAGTCTGTTATCTTAATGAGAGCATTACGCTGACTATGAGTGAGTTTGTTATCTTAATGAGAGTCTGCATTACGCTGAGTACGAGTGAGTCTATCTTAATGAGAGCATTACGCTGAGTATGAGTGAGTCTTATCTTAATGAGAGCATTACGCTGAGTATGAGTGAGTCTGTTATCTTAATGAGAGCATTACGCTGACTATGAGTGAGTTTGTTATCTTAATGAGAGTCTGCATTACGCTGAGTACGAGTGAGTCTTATCTTAATGAGAGCATTACGCTGAGTATGAGTGAGTCTGTTATCTTAATGAGAGTCTGCATTACGCTGAGTATGAGTGAGTTTGTTATCTTAATGAGAGTCTGCATTACGCTGAGTATGAGTGAGTCTTATCTTAATGAGAGCATTACACTGAGTATGAGTGAGTCTGTTGTCTTAATGAGAGCATTACCCTAAGTATGAGTTAGTCTGTTATCTTAATGAGAGTCTGCAGTTTGGTCTGTAAAAACAAGAAAAAACTAAACAGCATTTTAATGTAGCACAATTCATGATTCTTTACAGACAAGGCTCTAAGGCCAATTTGGTGGTGATTAATCTGTGTTTTGTCTTTAGAGACTATTTTAACACTTTAATATTTTAATCAACAAGAGGCCTTTCACCAACCCAGTCGAGCGATGTATGGCCATACACAAGTTACACAACTTTTATCCCACCTTATTATTATACTCACATTTTAATATGCAGCCAAATGACCTTTGTGTGGGAGTCCAGGCACCCGTCATGTGTCGCTGTAGGCATAGAACAGAAGAGTAGGTAGCTGATCTAGGTATATTTTCTATGAAAAAAAATTCTATCCATTGTTTACTTTTTGCCTACTTACCATACATAAAAACCATACACACATTCCTGGCACATTCAGCAGGTTAGCCCAGGCCCATGTCATTAGGCTCTAAATCAATACAAACTGTTTGAAATAAGCCAAAATTCTTACATGGATGGAGGGATTAAAATAAAATAAAGGATATTGTCCTTGTTGTACTAATTCACAGAGGATTAATTAAAACAAATATATATATCTGATATATAATTCAACAAGTGAAGATTTTGTGCATATTTTCTCATAAATAGAAGATAGCCCTCTTATAACCACGGTTTAGGATCCAGGCACAAAGTCAGAGACTGAGTCGGGAGGCAGAGGTAAGTGCAAACAAAGAAAGCCTTTATTTGGAACACAAACAAAATAACAAATGGCAGCAAGGCGTGAGGGAAAAACTATAGTTAAACTAGACACAAGATGGCTAGCGGCTGGCATAAAGTGCAAACGCAACACTAAGACCAATCGAAGAAACATTGGGGCTGTGTTCCGATCCAAAATCTATCCTTTCTTCCTGTTGTTCCCTTTCCTTGCTTCAAGGGGGGAATCCCCAAAATGCCAGGATGAAATATGGCAGCCACACCAAATGTGATTCGGATCCAATTTAAGAAAGGGGAGGGAGTAATTATATTCCCTCGCTCCCTTGTTTATCCTCCTTTCCACTAAGGGTATAAAATGCAAGCTTCCAGCAAGAATGGAATCCCACAATGCAATGCTCCACATGGAAAAAGTGGGCGGTCACCACAGAACTATGTGGCGGTCACATTTCAACTCTATAGTGTTGCACTTCCGAAATGTTGCGAGGTTCAGTTCCGTTTCTCCCTTGCAGAGCACCTTTTAAGTTTGCTTCCTGCACGTAGCAAATTGAGTCCCTCGAGGGAAGACTGCAAGGGAAGGGAGCATGTTAAAGGGAGCATGTTAAAGGGAGCATGTTAAATTGTATTCGAATGCAGCCTGGGGCTGTGGTCCAATCCATTAAATGTTATGCCCTCCTGCACTTCCACTCGCCACTTCCACATGGGGAATTCCTTTGGAATCCGGAAGTTGTGCATTGCCAAGGGTGAGTGCGGTCCAATCCGTTAGAAATGCAAGTGAAGTAAGTTAAATTAGTCCCTCGACCCTTGATTTAGCTCGAGGTTATGAGTCTGCAAGACTGCAGAGTTCGGGCAGTGAAATTGCCCAGAATGCTTTACTGTAACCTTAAGCTTCACGTTTCTGAAGTTTAAATTTAACACCTTTACGTGTCTCCTAAAGTTTTTTTATTGTATGACTGAAATGTTTAATAAATGAGGAAATAGCATTGATTTAGTGGTTTGATAAAATCGCTTTAAAACATATCTCCGGCAAATAGTTTTATGTTATAGCCTACTATGATGCAGTATTTGAATTATTATTTCAGGCTAGTTAATGATAACTAGTCCATCCCCTGGCTGACTGGGGCCACTGCAGGTTGCCCAGGCTATGACACCACACCTGAGGCGTATTACATAATCAAATCTGGGCATATAAACTGCACCTGAGTTGAAGGCAGTTGCGAAGTACTAGTCTGGGAAAAGCGTGGAGGGAGCCAGTAGGAGATTGTGAGTTAAAACAAGGATGTATGACCATTGACTGTTTGAGAACCTGATTGGGACTGGATTTGTGCTTTGTATTTTGACAACGATTTGGATTACGATTTGGCTTTGTTTGAACTGGTAAGCAGTTTAGCTGCCTGGTTATAGAGAGGGCTGACCGAGAAAGTATAGCTAGGCTCTACATGTTAGCTAGTATTTATTTTCTTTTCTTGTGTTTTGTTTGGCCTGTCAAAATAAAAGTACTTTTATTCACTGTATTGCTGTGTGTTGGGAATCATATTTTATTGCACAAAGCTTGGTAATTTTGAGTATCACCCCTGATCCTGCCACACTAGCTACATAATGAGTTTGTTGCAGTGCAGCGAGTAGGCTATCCAGCAAATGAGCCAGTGCAAGCTCATAAGCATGGGCAATATAGGCCTACATTTTGCTTAGATTTCATATTCAATACAGGTTGCTTGCCTCTTATGTTTTATACGTCTGTTCCACCTGCAAAGCAATCAATGCATCTACCGTTTTGATTGCAGTTTATTCATATATTTGATTGGGAGGTATTTTGTAACATACAAGTGTATTATTCCCCATTCCTGCTTATGAGGTATTTAAAGTGCTGTCTATCAATAAATTGATTCTCATTCAATTTGCTCTTTTGCCAGAATAACAATTTAGTTGTTATTAAAGTTGCGTACACCCGGATCTGGGGTATGCAGCAACGCCTGCTGAACCGCCACCTCAATGTCCCAGAACACCGGAGCCACTATCTGGGAAACAGGCACAATGTGCTCCAGAATAGCAGGACCATCCGTTCACTCAAAAAGCCATGACAGAGCATCAGGTTTAACATTCTTTGTACCAGGACGATACGTTAAAAGAAAATTAAAACGCGTAAAAGATCTTTTCCAAGATCTCCCGTAATATGTCATTTACTAATGCCTGGAAAACCGAGGGGGCACTAGTGAGCCTGAACGGCATGACCCGATACTCGTAGTGACTGTTATGGGTATTAAAAGCGGTTTTCCATTCATCACCCTCATGCATGCGCACTAGGTTATAAGCATTTTGTAGATCTAATTTGGAAAATATAGTAGCTCCTTGGAGATGTTCAAACGCCGAATTCATAAGAGGAAGTGGGTATCGATTCTTTAAAGCTATGGCATTTAACGTGCGATAATCGATACATAGTCTTAAAGTGCCATCCTTCTTTTTAACGGAAAAAAAAAACCCACGCCAGCGGGCGAAGTAGATGGTCTTATGAAGTCATTAGCCAATGCCTCATCGATATATTCCTTCATAGCCGCTCTTGGGAGCTGGCAAGGAATAAAGGCTCCCTCTAGTTGGAGTAGTATCCGGATACAGCTCAATGGCACAATCGAAAGGACGGTGGGGAGGAAGGGTGGTTGCCCTCTGTTTGCTAAAAACCTCTGCTAGTTCGGCGTATTCAGTCGGGACGTTGAGAAAATTCAAGTGTATCCTCTCATGCCATCTCGGTATCCTCCCTCTGAGTAGGCAACCCAGGAGGAGGCGACCACTTAATCTCAGAATCGGAAGGTCCTCAGTCCTCAGAAGATAGCCCCTTCCAATAAGAATCTCCGTCAGAGAGAGTCCCATTCCAGACTCTCGTCACCAACCTCAGATTCTGAAAGAGAATCTCCCTGATTGGGAGGAGAAACACTCCCCGGATAAACTGGAAGAGGCGATGTGATCTTGCGCAGAACATGCGGCACCCCATTGACGGATGACCACTTTTTCCCCTCCCCACTTAATATGGGGATTGTGTTTTACTAGCCACGTGTGACCCAACACCAACACCAACAGATAAACAGGTGAATCAACTAAAGAAAACGGAATGCTCTATGTGCTTAGGTTGACAAATAGACATGGTGAGAGGAGACGTCACCTGCTTAATTGTACCTGACCCCAAAGGGCGACCGTCGAGAGGGGTAACCAATCGGGCGTGATCAAGGAGCTGGACCGGTATTTTGTTTTTTCTAGCCCATTGAGTGTCAATGAAACAATCCACGGCCCCAGAATCGATAAAGGTCTTGACCTGCCGCGAATGCTGTGCCCAAGAAAGTTAAACATTTAATTACGTCCGAGGCGTAGTACCCTGACGTCTCACTAGAAGCCCCGGCTCCTTTAATGAGACCCCCTCTTTTCCCTTAAGCTTAAGCTTAAAGCACTGATCACAAGTATGCCCCTTCTTTTTGCAGTAACGACACCACTCATTTTTAGAAGCTAAGTCTTCCGAAAGTGGACCTACTGCCCCATCTATCTGCATGGGTTTCTCAGTACTCAGGGAAAAGGGCTTCACTACTGGAGAATAAAACTCTGTAAATGTTACCCTTGGCAACAATAGATTAAATTACTCAATTACCAAAATGACTACGCCACTCTCTTTAAGGGTGAGAGACCCAGAGCTACTTGTAATTTAGCCGTACTAGGTTAGATTCCCCACACAAGGCCTCCACTAAAGGAGGGAAAGGAACAGAGGCTTTTGTATCACAAAAGATAACAATTTATTGAGGCACACACACAACAATAAAACAACATCCAGACCCTACCAACGAGTCAGTGGAAAGCAGGGAAAATAACAAAAGGGCATCAACGGGGCAATACGGGTAAGTAGGGGTTAGGCACTACACCCTGAGTCACATGCTACACCAGGGGCTATACGCTGCACACTGGGTTATACACTGCACGCTTATTGCACACTGGGTTATACACTGCACGCTTATTGCACACTGGGTTAGGCACACGAAGGTGGGGAAGGTGGGGGGTGGGGGGGCCCACACGGACAGGGGTTCCTATAAAACAATAAATAAAACAACTGTATGGCCTGCACTAAACCTTATCTAGGCAACAGAGAGTACCAGCCAAACGCTACGCTTTTTCAGTATTTTCTATCAGAGGAAAAACAGTGGCTGTGTGGCTGATCAGGTTTCCGGTGTATCAGCAGGTAAGTCTCCTAGATTCTGCTGTATCACCCAGTAAGTATGAAGTTTGGTTCACTCAGGTCTGCTGCATCACAGGTACATCTAAAATATAATATGAGCAGTAAATGTCAGGTCAACATCATGGAAATATGCAAAGAGGTAAAAGCACAACGTTTGGTAAAAACCATAAGCCCACAGAAAACACACTGTACCTCACGTTCTTCTACACAGTTCACTGCCGATGACATGTGTCAATGCCTTAAATGTTTTTGGTAACAAAACACACGGCAAGTGTCACTCCCTAGGTTCTGCTATGAAGCTTGGTTCACTAGGGTCTGCTGCATCAACAGGTACGTCTAGAATACATGGGGGCAGTGACTATAAAATCCACATAACCACATGAACAGGTAAATTAAAGTGTGTTTGTAAAATGATAACATAAAACTAATTATAAACACGCCGTTCCTACCTCCAGTTCTTTCACAAACAAAGTTCACCGTCAGCAACGTGTGTCCATCAATCACTTCCTTACAAACGTGAAGTTCTGAAATCTCGCGGGATTCTACTCTCTTATACCCTCCTGCCATGATCTGTTCTAGGCTACAGGGTGCTAGTGTCCTACCTGTCACATACGCCCCCACATTGAAAGGTCACCGTCCCGGTGACATGACTTAACCTGACTAAATGGGGTCGTCGCACTAGCTCCATGGCCTGAATGTCACTTGCTGGGAGTGTACTGATGGGGGTAGGGTTGGTTGGGCCAAGGGCTGGGGTAAGTGGAATGGGTTCGAATGTTGACCTGCCGTGGTTCTGTTTGAACGCCTGACAACAACCTCATCTGGCTCCAGGGACTGCGGGGTGGCCACCGACCTTTCAGGGGTTTGAGGGTGATCCTCGACAGAAGGTCCTGAGTGGTCTTGGGTGAGCACTGTTGGATCATTTTCCACTTGCCCTGGATTCCGCTGATTTTGGGGGTGGGCCATTCGTTGGCTTGGTAGGGCCACGAAAGCTGACAGAGTCGTTTCAGTAGTTCCCCTTCAAAGTTGCGGCCTTGGTCGGAATGGATCCGTTTTGGCACTCCGTACGTGTAGAACCATCTCTCTGTAAGAATCTTGACCACCGTGTGGGCCTTTTGACCTGACGTGGGGTATACTTGGGTGAATTTGGAGAAAACATCGGTCACGACCAGGATGTTTTCTCTGCCATCACTGGCTCTCTCCAGGGTGGTAAAATCAATGGCCACCACTTCCAGGGGCTTGGAGGCCATCAGGTGTCCCATGAATGTTCTGACTGATGGCCGCACCGCTTTAGCAACGACACAACGTTCGCACTCTTTGCACCACTGATCAATATCCGAGTGCATGTTGGACCAGTAGCACCTCTCTCGGATCAGTGCCGTTGTTCTCTCTGCTCCCTGGTGGCCATAATTGTCATGTAGACTTGTCAGTACCTCTGGCTGCAGTGCTGCCGGTAATAGCAGCTGGTGGACTATCTTTCGGCCTGGGGGTATCTGGATTTCCCGGTAAAGAACACTCTCCGTCTCCCTGATTTTCCCCCACTGACGAATAAGCTCCACGACCTGGCCAGGCTCTCTTGACCGTTCTGCTTTGTTTGGGGGGGCGCCCTCTCTTCCAGTAGTACAGAAAAGCCTTAATCACCGGGTCTGTGGCTTGAAGGGCCTGCAAGTCAGCCTTCTCTCGTACTGGAACTGCGTCCACTGCCATGGTAACGGCAGTGCACTGTGGTTTCACTACAGGGCACTTTAGTGAGTTTCCAACCACCTGTGGTGGGACAGAGAGGCCAGGTACAACAGCAGAGATGGACTGCAGTGCTGGAGTGTTTAGCTGGCGAGAAAGAGCATCTGCATTTTGATTAGCTGTGCCCGGGCGGTACTTGATCTCAAAGTTGAAACTGGCCAACTGGGAGGCCCATCGTTGCTCTACCGCTGCCATGGAGTGGATGGATACCACCTGGCCCTGGCCCTCATTCTGCTCCTCGACTTGGATGGACTCGTTTTCACGTTGCTGACGGTGAAAGAACTGTCTTTGTAACATAACATATGGTTGATCACAGCCAAAGTTGTCAAGCAGCATTTTAAAAATGGATTCGGGATTGGCTCTATCCTCCGGAGAGCTGAATTTAACTTCCCTTTTAGCCTCCCCATCTAAAAGGTCACAGAGAAAGGCGGCCTGCTCAGTCAGAGAAATCTGACGCACAGCCAACGACTTCCGCACTTCCTCCACCCAGTCTTCAACAGTCATGGCATCCTGGGCCATGACCCCTGAAAACCGTGAACATTTCCTCTCCCTTGGTGCGTAAACATACACCCGCTCCGACACTGAATTACTCATGACACCGTTACTCACTACATGGCCAGAAGGCCCAGGGGCCGATACAGGTACTGTCTCATTCCCCCCGTCTATGAGCCTGTTGTTCTCTGCCTGTAGTTGTTTAACAAGTTCGGTCAAGGACCTGATTTGCTCTTCTGTGTCGGTAGACATTTCAAGGATATTTTTCCTAGACCAATCAATAGAGTAACCTAATTGAAAGCCGGATCCCCACAAAAAATAAAAGGAAAAAAATGAAATCCACACTTGGTGCACACTGGTGGTGTCAAAGCCACGGCGCGGTGGATGTCCTCTTGGCCTTCTCCTGGACAACCACTGTTTTCCCCCCAACCCTAACTTATTGCTTGGCTATCTCTGTGCCTCCAAAACAAATACAAAAAGCCTCTAAATCCTGCCGACTGCGCCAAATGTTACCCTTGGCAACAATAGATTAAATTACTCAATTACCAAAATGACTACGCCACTCTCTTTAAGGGTGAGAGACCCAGAGCTACTTGTAATTTAGCCGTACTAGGTTAGATTCCCCACACAAGGCCTCCACTAAAGGAGGGAAAGGAACAGAGGCTTTTGTATCACAAAAGATAACAATTTATTGAGGCACACACACAACAATAAAACAACATCCAGACCCTACCAACGGGTCAGTGGAAAGCAGGGAAAATAACAAAAGGGCATCAACGGTGCAATACGGGTAAGTAGGGGTTAGGCACTACACCCTGAGTCACATGCTACACCAGGGGCTATACGCTGCACACTGGGTTATACACTGCACGCTTATTGCACACTGGGTTATACACTGCACGCTTATTGCACACTGGGTTAGGCACACGAAGGTGGGGAAGGTGGGGGGTGGGGGGGGGACACGGACAGGGGTTCCTATAAAACAATAAATAAAACAACTGTATGGCCTGCACTAAACCTTATCTAGGCAACAGAGAGTACCAGCCAAACGCTACGCTTTTTCAGTATTTTCTATCAGAGGAAAAACAGTGGCTGTGTGGCTGATCAGGTTTCCGGTGTATCAGCAGGTAAGTCTCCTAGATTCTGCTGTATCACCCAGTAAGTATGAAGTTTGGTTCACTCAGGTCTGCTGCATCACAGGTACATCTAAAATATAATATGAGCAGTAAATGTCAGGTCAACATCATGGAAATATGCAAAGAGGTAAAAGCACAACGTTTGGTAAAAACCATAAGCCCACAGAAAACACACTGTACCTCACGTTCTTCTACACGGTTCACTGCCGATGACATGTGTCAATGCCTTAAATGTTTTTGGTAACAAAACACACGGCAAGTATCACTCCCTAGGTTCTGCTATGAAGCTTGGTTCACTAGGGTCTGCTGCATCAACAGGTACGTCTAGAATACATGGGGGCAATGACTATAAAATCCACATAACCACATGAACAGGTAAATGAAAGTGTGTTTGTAAAATGATAACATAAAACTAATTATAAACACGCCGTTCCTACCTCCAGTTCTTTCACAAACAAAGTTCACCGTCAGCAACGTGTGTCCATCAATCACTTCCTTACAAACGTGAAGTTCTGAAATCTCGCGGGATTCTACTCTCTTATACCCTCCTGCCATGATCTGTTCTAGGCTACAGGGTCCTAGTGTCCTACCTGTCACATAAATAAGAGAGACGAAGGTCTTATCCTATGACCTTTACCCTGTTCTTTGTGGAGTAAACGGTCCCGCAACCGATTCTCTATGCGGATGGCGGAAGACACTAAAACATCTAGCGAATCAGACTGCTCGAGAATGGACAGAGCATCCTGTACCGGTTCAGCTAATGCCTCATAAAATAATGTCATTAGCGGAGCCCAACCTGTCTCACCTGCAAGTGCACAAAACTTTATGGCGAATTCTGCCACAGTATCATTACCCTGGCGAAGGCGATGCAGCCATCTAGCAAACTCCCGACCCAAAATGCTATGGTCAAAGACCGACTCCATTTCTTTCATGAGTGTCTTAGTGGTATTTAAAATAGGAGATTTATCCCTGATCAAAGGCGTAGCCCAATCAAGCACAGACCCTGAAAGTAGTGAAAGAATGAAAGCTACTTCAGAGTCTGGATTATTAAACCGCGACGATTGGGCTTTAAATTTTTTTTTACATTGAGCAAGAAACTCACGGCATTTTCACGCTCTACCATCATAGCGGAGAGGAAGCTGCAACTTAGGTTCCCTACCAATTTCAGCAAAGGGAACTGAGGGAGCGATAGCCTGAGTGGCAAGTGTGAATGCTTGGTGTGAAACTGTGAGGGATCGCATACCCTCCGTCAACTCGCAGAGCCAACCCTCTTGAACCCTCATTTGGGCACTCAGCTGACTAACTTCATTAGCCAGTAACTGCTGGTTTGCCTCAATACCCCTGATGTACAGTATTCATCTGATTTTTTATCCTCTGATTGATCTCCAAACGTGAAGGTGGGGGAATGAGAACAAGTCAGCTCACAACTGTGAGGACCAATAACTGGGAGAGAAAATAATAAAGGAAGAAAAGGCAGGAATGTAATTCTTTAAGGCTAAACAGCCAAAAACGAAAAGCAACCCACAAAAACGGGCGAACTAGTAAACTAGTGAATTACCAACTAAATCTCCCGAGGTCAAGTAATGAGCCAGAATGGGAAACTTAGCAAACAAAAGAACACCTTCGGCTACCTTAGCTCAGAGCCGGAAGAGTGTAAAACCAAAACAAAGGTACAAAGAAAAACTGTCTCCTAGAGAACAGCAATGTACAAAAAAACGCTACCAGGTGGAAAACAATCCTATACCTGACTAAGTAGCTTATAGCAAGTCCCCCCCTGAACATAAACAAAGTTTACTATCAGGAGGTCGCTCGTACCTGGCTATACCTGGCTCGAAAACAATAATGAGGACTGCAAACCACGAAACGGAACATGGAAAAAATCTGATTGATTCACAATCGTGAAACTAGAACGAGAACCGCAAAAGAAAAGGAAACAAACAGCCACGAACCACTACAGACACATAACACCTCAGGATGGTCTCCAGGTCTTGGTTGATGCGCTCTGTCTGGCTGGTAGACTGAGAATGGAAACCGGAGGACAGGCTGGCAGAGGCACCTATAAGAGAACAAAAAGCCCTCCAGAACCTATAGGCAAACTGAGGGCCACGGTCAGACACAATATCCACCAGGAGACTGAAGACATGTCAAATAACCATTTCACGAGCACACAGAAACTTTGGCAAGGAACAAAGTGAGTGGTCTTGGAAAACCTGTTCACTACTACCATAGTGGCAGTGAAATTATAAAATCCATTGCTATGTGCAACCACGGGCGGAAAGTTTGGACAGGGAGTGCAGAAGACCGGGAGGAACCTGACGTTGAAATGCCTGGAGAGTGCATCCGGTTTTGTGTTCTTTTATTCTGGACGATAAGAGATAATGATGTTAAGACAATTAAAAAACATTTGTAAACGTTTGTAAATTTTCTTGAGACACAATGAACCCTAGGATTGACAACTCTTACATGTTTATAGATTATGCATGCAAGGATCCTGGCTGATGTGGAAATAATAACAGTGTTTTCTTGGCTTAGTTGACGCTGTTAAAGCTCTTGCAAGTGAATTATTTTATGAGTACTGACTTGAGGCCAGTACCCCACAGTCCTGGCACAACAAAAACAAATCATGTTGCAATTAAGCACAATTTAATTTTACACATTTAAAATAACCCAGGTAAAAATAACTGTTAAAAAACAAACACTAAAATAACTGTAATAGCACTGAGTTAGGTTATTTTTAGTCATAGAAACAGTCATTAAGTTGGCTGACTGTAGGTGCAGACCGGTGGTTTCCATAGCAACATCTCATGCAGGATGTCTCTAAATGGTACATGAGGTTAAAGTTGCAGGCCTTGTATGTATGTTCTTACCCAAGTAGCCATGGCTGTGAGGTCTGCCTTCAACACCAGTTGTGGATTACAATTCCATTGCTAAGAATTCTTCAGGACTAAACAGCCAGCATTCGACTTTAATGGAACTGTGACCCTTCTGTGCAGCACTTTGATTGCCATAGTTTTTTTTATATTTTAGTGAAAAGAGTCTGTGCAAAACCAATTTTTCCACAACGAACGGTCTGTAAAGCTCAGGGCTGTCAATTTACTATGTTACATACTGTTCATATACAGCACAATAAATCTATTTTCATTTAGTTTTCACTGATAAGAAATTGTATTGCAGAAACAGGATATTCTGATAGTTAATTTCTTGTAAATTAAAATGTTTGAACATTTGAACATCAAGGATGCCTTCCTACCCTTTCACCAGGCCAACGGAGTATGCTGAACCTGTAAATGTTCCCAGCCTCTTCAGCCAAGCCAGCATCTGCAGGGGAACAGGAGACTGGCAGATGGACTCAGAGATTAATCAGATGACTAATCAGTGCTGTTGCAGTCTGACCAGCAGGGGAGATGGCTGCAGTTACACTCCCTCTCAGAAAATTATGAAAAGACATGAGGCTCACTGAACTTCAAGGTATATTCAGTATTTCAAGCCATCAACTAACTTGCTAAACTCTGTGTGTTTTCAGCCAGCAGCCCAGCTTGAAAGCAGTCAACTGACATTATTTTTGTATGATCTCCTTTGTTATAATCATCATAATATTATCATTATTCACATCAGTATTTGTATTACTACCATTACCACTTGCACCACTACTACTAATACTGCTACTATTACTACTGCTGCCAATACTGCTACTATTACTACTGCTGCCAATACTGCTACTATTACTACTACTATTACTACTGCTGCCAATACTGCTACTATTACTACTGCTGCCAATACTGCTACTATTACAACTGATGCCAATACTGCTACTATTACTACTGCTGCCAATACTGCTACTATTACTACTGCTGCTAATACTAACACTACCACTACTAGGACGTGTTATGAAGAGCTGTAATCATGGCAAGAAAAACACATTAAATGTACGTATATAGTAGTTGTCCCCCTTGTTTCAGTCGAAACAATGATCTGCTTTCTCCTTAATTGTTGTAATACCTCCTGTTATTAGCTTTGTGCTTTTAGTGTTTCTTTAAAAAACTGTCTGGTGTCGAAAAGATAATGAGTATTATAGCCATTTCTAATGACTGGACAGTGGCGGGCCGTCAGGGCCAGCAAGGCCTTCTCTGCTGGCCTAAACATCATCAGAATATAAATTTAATTTTGATATATTTTTTCCACAAATATGTATTAAATTATTCCCCATAGTCTATTCTCGCATTTCATAGCTTTCCTCTTGGTTGCGCTGCTTCCAGCCTCAGATCGAGATTTGGAGGGCTGGCCTTTATGTTAGAGCTTTTATCCAATCATATTTCAGCCATAATGCGTTGCCAGGGTCCAAGAAATCTGCCCTTAGGCCTTCAGAAACGACAGTGCGGGCGCCTGTAGCTTAAAGTGAACGGAACGTTAACTGTGGCGTTAACCAATCAGATTTCGAGTTGGCGACCCCGGGGCCAGCTAGCAGGCGTACGATAACGTCAGCACGTGCACGTCTTTTGATTGGATACGCACTATTCAGAGGCAGAGCTATCGCAGAGCTAGCAAACGGAACTTGAATGAGCTCATTTGTGTAGATTTCCACAAGCTGTTTTTTTTTCAACCCACAATGGCTGAAGGAGGAATACAAGCTAGGAATACACTTTCACCACTGTCGCAAATATATCCTTATGAACAAATGCAAATTATTTGTTTGTTTTCTTTTATTTTCAGTGAATAGTTTATGTGTCTTTATCGTCACGTTTCTTAAATGAAACTGCTTTGGGTGCGACAATGCGCTGTTTAGCGAACAAACTTGTTAAAGCTAACATACTTTTGGTGGACTTAATAAAACTTTGTAGACTAATCCCTTAAAAGCGCCTTTTATTTTAAAGTTTTGACAGTATCCAAGCGATCTTAAAGCTGGTAGTTTAACACTCTTAATTGTAAATGCGGATTTATTGATTATAAATGCTTCGTAAATATGAATATAACTGTTGTACTTGACTATGTTAAGGTGATGCAACGCCCGGTTATACTGCGTTTCTGTCTAAATGTATAGTTTCTAGAGCCATGGCGTCATAATGATGGTATTAAGAGGTGGAATAATTCAGGTAGGACTGTGTAGGACATCACTGAAGGCCTAGGTGTGAAATGCACGGCCCGCCACTGTGACTGGATGACTCAAATCACAAACATTGTCTTTCACTCAGTACATCCGCTCCTCGGTCTCATTCAAAAAACACAAAAATAAAGGTGTAAACCAAACACATCACTTTTAAGGTGATACAGTGAACAGATTTACAACCACACAGCTAGATCTTTAATGTGGGAGATCCTAACCTGATGGGCCAAACACATGTGCGTAACGACCTAAGCCCACATGCACTTGTTTTTAACACTGGGCCCTGGCGTGATGTCACTCCACATGCCTGTTGTGTCTCTTGCTGTCCCATTTGAGACCGATGGGCGTGTTGATTGGTGTGAGAGAAGATAAGGACACTTTTTACTGTATTGTCCTGAGCTTTTCACAGCAGAGCTGTTAAGCGTTCCAAAAATTTAATTTGCTGCTAGTTGCACAAGTTGGTCTCCAGTGATTTATCTCAGCCATTGGAATGGTTTTCTGTTTAATAATTGATGGCCCAATTGATACACTTGCTTTAAGAGTCAAAACAGCATTTTCTGAAAAATTGGTACATAGAGGGAAAAACAATGATTTCTGGGCCTGTAACCATTTACCAATATGGTTATATGCATTTTTATCTGGATGAACATCAAGCAGTCATTCCTGCCATGGATCGAATGTCTGTGACTGTACTCTAAGGGGTCAGTGCAAGAACTTAAGGCCGTGTTTTATAATGTGTGCAATTAGTTTGTCATCATGTTTATGAGATGTGCCTTTAGCTGATTTCTCTTCTGTTGTTTTCAGCATGTACAGATGCAGTCATTGGTGGGCAAGGATTAGAAAACAACAAAAGACTCCAGAGAAGATGATTAGGCTACACTTTATAGAAAAGGTTGACAAGGTACAGTGCATCCAACCAAGTACTCTGTATGACTTTTCCATAAACTTCTCCAAAAGTAAATTATAAAAGAAAACGAAATGTTTTCCATGAATAGTGATTTCTTAGAGATTGTGTAAATCTTACATTGGTGATGTCCCCGGTAGTCTTGTAATAATTGAATTTGAATACATCAATTGTATTTACTGTATATTAATATAGAAGGCTGCTTTGAAATATTCCATCCACATCTACATGCCAGAGAATCACTGTGTTTGTGAGAACTTCACAGCAACGTTCTGTGTGATGCTCCAAGTGACGGCTTTGTTCGGAATTTATTTACTTAATGAGCATAGCTTAGAAATCATAAATCACAATCTGGGTTAAAAAAATAGTGCCCTGCTACAGTAGGTTGCCAACATAATATCTACACTTTTAAAAATTACTTTTACGGTACTGCTAACGTATGCTTAAATTATTGTTACTGTTATTTATACTGTAAAGTTCTGTCAACCCAGTTACCAATATCTTACAGTTTTTTAGTGTACAAATAATGGTGACAACATTAAGCATGTATATTGCAGGCTGTATATCGAATTGCATTTTGTTGTTTCACCGTAAATACCAGTATTTACATTTCAGAAGTTTATAATTATGTACCTTATACAGACTTACCGTAAAGGCTATTTTACACACTTACCGTAAAATATATTTTACAGACTTACTGTAAAATTCACAGACATTTTTTACAGCGCTATTAGTAATAATTCGATAACATCACTTGAAAAATTAGAGAGCGTACTATAATGGGTGTCAGGAGGCAACACAAACTGGACCTCCTGCTACCCAACTGGTTCATTTTTCCTTTACAAGAATCCACCTGCCACAGAAGACACCAAACAGGTGCCGGTTCAAAAGCTTTAACAATTAATAATAATAAAAAAAGATATGACAGATAAGACAGCCCAACAGGTATTAACCTCCCTGTTTTGTCTACTTTTCCACTCTGGCTTCCCCCTTGCCTACAAAAGGACACCCACAGGTAAGCCATAAACCCTTCGCTGCACTTACCCTCAGATATACATGGTAGTGGTCCCTCCCACAGTACACTACACTACACAGTGCTCGCTAGCCAGCTCCCCTGCATTTCGTCCCACAGACAGCGGTAACTTCTACCCACAATGGGGGTGGAGGGGGGGACTACCAGGGAGGCTTCCACGCACACAGGCACACTACACAGAGAACATACAACACAAAAAACAAACCGTCGGATGTAGTTTGGCCTGTGCCCCAATGCCCGGCCTCCCTACATCCAAAAAAAAACGAGATAGCCAAAACACACAGTCCCCCAGCCCCGTCTCCGTAGCCCCGGGCCAATCAGATTCTAAGTAGCTAACATTAACTATTGTTAGCGATCTAATTAGCCTAACATGTTACTGTTTCAGATGCATATTGCTAGCTAGCTAGATGTAAATGTATAGTGTTAGATTATGTTGTAAATGCACCTTTTTATGTCTTAGCCCAAGCTACTGCATGCTGTTGTATTCTTATCATGAGAAGTATGTTTGCGTTGGTCAGCTCTCCAATATAAAACAGCTTTTTCCAGAAGAGTAATTGCGTGACTGCTTAATATGTGCTGTTTGATGATTTCTTGCTTGTTGAGTTGAAATAGTGTAATTCCTGTTGCAAGGATTCTCTCAGCGTGTCTTTGAGGCTTATCTGTGTCTGTCTTGTTACAATTACTGGAGCCGTTGTTTGAGGAAGCCATCCCCACAACAACACTCCTTTCATAGGCCTCCGCTAATTTATGCCTGCTGTTTAGAGGCAGAAAAATTTCACACAAAAATCGACCCTGGTTAATTGCATGGACTTTAGCAAATTCAATGGAATATATAATCAGCCGCACTTCTAATATTTCCACACATTATTTGTGTGATCCTCCCTTAAATGCATATGCACTAAGGAGAGAAGCGCACCTTGCAATAAGTAACGTAGATGACAAGTAAACTGCGCTTCCAGCCACGTGCGCCTATTTGATACGTAACACGCATGTTTCTGGGGTAGAATGCATCATATCTGCTTCTGAAACTAGTCGCAATAAGGTTTCGTACTTCGGCCCCTCAGTATATATTACCCCCCCTAATTCTGCCCAGGAATCTTCGGCAGAGGGAAATGTTTTCCTCATTCTTGACAGCCCAAAAAACTGCAAGTGGTTTTCGAAAGCCAGGCTTATGACATCTGAGTTAAATTCAAATGACAATGGCGATCTCAGGGCTTAACTTCAGAGCCAAACTCCCTTTAGCACAAAAGACTGCTGCCATCCTGGTATTGGCAACAGTGGGTTTCTCTGGATGCTGTGCTGATTGATTGACTTCCTCTCCCTCAGAAGGCTCTATTTAAAAGGGTTGAATGGGTTTGTGCTTAATCTCTGGAGCGTGTAATAAGAGCTGAAGAATTTCAATGGTTCGATACTCTGAGTTTTTCCTCTGTCCTTTGTCTCCCTTCTTTTGCTCAAAGATTTTGTTATCTCACTCTAGGAAAGAGGGGACCTCTGCCTGTTGCCTTCAGATAGATTGTCGTTGAGTGGTGAAAATCCTAAATGGCATTTAACCGGGACAAAACAGATCAACATGTCAGAGAATCTCCTGGTGCCCAGACTCTGAAGAAGCCATTCACTGGGAATGGAGAGATTCCCTTCATTCCACAACATTAAACAATGGTTAATCTTTTCAAAAGATGGAAAAAATAAAGCTCAAGTGTTAGGGAAGTATGAAAAAGCGTAAGATGTACTGAACATGAGCGCCGTTCACAAATGTGAACTCTTGGTGTTGATGCCAAACCTAATGTTACCCCAATCACTAACATTGATTTGCCAAACTGTTTTTGTAAGTTAATATGATATTTTTATATTTCCCCCTCATTTGAGCTGATCGACACCTAGTAAAAAATGTACCCTTTGTTGTGTTATGGAATAAGAGGCAAGACTGCATTCTCAGTGAAAGTATTTGATTATGCAAATGCTTTCTACAATCCTGAAGAGCAGAGTAGCAGAGTAAGAGGTTCTGCATGGCGTAGTGCGCTCACATTGATTTGTCACAAGAAAGAGCTTCGATGGTTGCCCATTTCTTTGGTAATTTAACTGTATAATTCTGTAGGCTCCGTTTGTCTTCTGGAAGATATATTCTTCTTAAATTCTTTTTCTTTCACAATCTTTCTTGAGAATGAGCATGTTTTATGTTTATCAGACTTCAATTCCCCAGAAAAGTTGAAGGCTTTGTTGTGCTATGCCTTTTTACATGTGTGAAGAGGCATATTTGTATCTCTATAGTACTGTTTGTGGTCTGGTTAATCCTCAGGTAATGTCAATAGCATGTGCAGTGGTTAAATTAAATAATTGTACTGCCAAAGCACAGTACTGAATAAGCTGTGGTGTCATAAGTGACTGGGCCCAGTAACAGAATCTGTCACCGCTCTTAACTCTATAACTTTTATCCCTTAACTTTCAAAGAATCTTCTAAATCCATTCAATGTTTGTCTAGTCTACTGCAGTTCCCTGCAACGTGATTGGTTGTACCAAGTTTTAGCCAGCACTATTATTTATACACCTGCAAAGTATCAACCAAAGCACGCCAGTATTCTAGGGCGCATTTATTAGTATTCTGTGTAGATATAAGCCCCAAAATACTGGCGTGCTTTGGTTATGACTTCGCATATATACACAGTTGGCATACTTTGGAAATCGTTTTTTTTAAAAACAGTGCACAACAAGGATGTTCATGAGTAACGGTGTCATTATATTTGTAAAGAGACGTTGCTGTTAATTTTTTCAAATGTAAATATTTGGTGCGTTGACCACCACAGACTTTGGACCCGTTGAGGTCCATTATATCGGGGTGAGTTGCAGCGGATATCTACAAAACTAGTGAGTTGAAAACTCACTGAATGGAAACTACCTGCATAGAAAGATAGCACTCCGTCTATGTCAAAATAAAATTTTTGGGTGAACTGCCCCTTTAATTCAGTGTCCATACAATAATATGTATCTTAATTTTAAAAAATGAAATCTCCCATGATTATAACCTGTTTAGTCAATACATTTGTAGATTATTTCTTTTCAGTGTGTACTAAAACAATTACTTGAATAAAGCTGTAAAACTCTCGAGTAGAACACGAAAATATCAATAATAATAGTGAACATAAAATAAATACAATATACAGAGTCATTTTTAGCATCACGCGTGTTTCTGTCAAGTACACGAGAAGCAAAAATGCTTTGGGGTACCACGATTTGCGGTACAGTACAGTCAGGGTTATTTTGAGCTTGTCTGCATTGGTGGGAGGCAGGTCTGTCGCTCTGGGAACATGTCACTTGCACTTGAGGACGATGGACTGGCAGCACTCACTCTCCAATGATTCAGTGGTGTAAGAAGGGCGAGAGATAAGGAACATTCTGTTCCCTTCAAATAGCTATTATTGAGTAACTATTCTCCTTGGGTGGCTCATTTATCAAATATTCTTATATTTGTTCATTTTGAGAGGCTCAAATAACTTATAAAGATAATGGAACTTGCAGATCTACTAAAATCACTCCGCTCAATTGTTCCAGCCTGTGAATGTCTTTAAAATGAACATTAAAAAACACCTTTATGTCAACATATACATGTAAGGCCATCCATGCACAATGCACCTTGATAATATCAAAACAACACTGCATAGACTCAAGGTCACAAGTAGAGTAAACATACTAATGATACAAACCCAGATGTAGGCACAGAAGCATATTTTATATGGACATGAGTAGAATTTGTCATTGGATGGTGCCAGAACTGCAGTTTGGCAACAAATCACGTCTGTGGTTACTCGTGCTTCCTCTGAGAATCACGCACTACGTATAGATACAGCTGCCAGGGTCCCAAAGAATCTTCCTTATATACACTGTTAGTCAACTGTGTATGTTAGTAATCCCACACCCCAGTCCAGGAGGACCATTGTACCTTCTGCTTTTTCATGTTTCAGCACTTAAGTGCCTAATTTTTGTCATTGACTGACATTCAATTTCCACAAACTGTTTCCCAGGCGATACTATAACCTCTCTGTATTTGAATGGATCTCTACGGGAATTGGGAGGTCGGACTAGATTAAGCTGTAAATTACATTGGAACAGTGTGGAACACATGATTCGCTAAATGGCTGTAAGTCATCAAGGGTCTGAGGTATCAAACGAGCCTCAAACCATCACTCTGCTGCCAGATATGCAGTAGATATGGATAGATCACTTTAAGGGTTGTTTCTCCTGACTCATGTTTCTATGGAAAACTCAGTCAGAAGAAGCAACCCTTAAAGTGATACATCCATATCTCCTGCATATCTGGCAGTAGTGATGATTTCAGGCTCGTTTGATACCTCAGACCCTTGATGACTTACAGCCATTTAGTGAATCATGTGTTCCACACTGTTCCAATGTAATTTACAGTTTAATCTAGTCCCACACCCCAATTCCCATAGAGATCCATTCAAATGCAAAGGTTATAGGTTATAGTATCGCTTGTAAGAGTACCTGAAAATAAAATATCAAGTGTTTTTTTAATATCCTTTTATACCATCGCATCACCTGTCTACCTGTGGAATGTTCCAAACAGGTGTTTTTTGAACTTCCCAGTATTTTTTTTGCCCCTGTCCCAACTTTTTTGGAACATGTTGCAGATATCAGATTCGAAAGTAGCGTATATTTACAAAAATCAATAAAGATGATGAGGTAAAATTAAATATATATTTTTTGTACTGTTTTCAATTAAATATAAGTCAAATACATACTTTCCCAACTTTTTTGGAATTAGGGTTCGTAAATTAAAACAGCATTAAAAAAAAAAGTCATAAAAAAATAAGTTTTATGCTTTCTAAATGCTTCCATGTTAACTAATGGCCCTGGAGAGGCACAGTGTCTGCAGGTTTTTGTGATTTCCACTCAATCAGCAGTAAGCAAATTTATACCCCAAAAATGCATTTGCACAGTGCATAAGCAGAGCAGCAATCCGTTTTTTTTCTTCATCTTGTTTGAAAATGCAAGGAACTAAAAGGGTAATTCAATTTTTTTCCGACTTGGACCTATTTTGACCTATTTCCACCATGCAGATTGGTAATAATCATAATGTTGTCACATCTTTCTTTTTTGAACTTTGGTCACCCTAAGAACCACTCTGCTCTGCTTTACAATGGAGTCCAATATTTAGATACAGGTTCAATTGACCTCAAACAGGTCCAGTTTATGTAAACCTCTTATTTTGAAGTGAAAACTAGTGTGAAAGTTGAATTTTTTTTGCCAAAAATATTCCGTTGCATGCTCTATGAACTCTATGAATGGCCGTGCTAAGGGTAATACAGACTATTGTTTTCCACTGAGACAGAATGCATGAACTGTTTATAGCTTATAACAAACCTCAACATCATTAAAGTGCCCATGTGTGGTTTTCTGAGTTGCATGACACCCCTGGTACACTGTTAGTATTTCATCTCTTCAATACATTTCTTACACTGTAAAGTAAGAAAATAAATGCTTTGCTATGGCTGAGCTGAATCACCAATGTCCGTGCAAATCATCCACTGCAGTATGTCTGAATGGAATACCAGTTTAAAATGAATTACACAAACAACCTGTTTTTAAAATGTTATTTATTCATTAATATATCTTTATCTCCCCCCAAAGAAGACTTTCTTGCCATCATATGACATGATAACTGCTCATCTCTCTCTCAGTAGGAATAGTCCTGTGGGGATTTAGGTGAAGTGCTGAGAGGATATGCTGGGTTATTAGGACCTTTTATCTCTTCAAAGTGCAACCTGACCCCATCACATCTTGACATCCTCTCCCCCTATTTGTTTTAAATGATCTCATTAGTCCACATACCCTCACTCCACACTATTATCTACTATACTGCACCAAAGTGCTCGACCTGGATAGTAGAAGGAATATTATTTATGCGCTTCAATGTACCGTCGGCATATCCCGTGATGTCATGGGCTGGTCGTGTGATGGCTGCAATTAGGTCAGCTCTGTGTTCCTCACATGTGTTTATATAAAACATGCCCATGTATGTTTTAAATCCTGTATGGCAGGAGTCGGCAACTCCACGTCTCACGGGCCGGTGTGTATGCATGTTTTTACTGCCACCAGTTACAAATTATTTATTTAGTCTAATCGTTTACATGATCTGATATTGTAATCTACATATCCGCAATATGAACAGCAGCTGATGAATGTTCTTGTGCCGGTATGCGTGTATTATACTAACGTTTCATCGTTCTGTAATTTACGAGTGAATCTGTGATTGTGTGTATGACAAATTAGCTGATTGAGCCGTGGTAACTGGTGGCAGTAAAAACATGCGTACACACCAGCCCGCGAGGCCTGGAGTTGCCGACCCCTGCTGTATGGAATGGATATGTTATCCTTTAGAATCAGTAGCAAAAAAACTTAAACAGAATCCAGTAACAGAACGGTCGGGAACCTTACCTTTAAACTGGGTCTCAACCAGTTCTTTAGTTTTGGGTTTCAGGTTAACTAGCAAGTCAAATATCTGAAGAATCTATTGGCAAGTAATCACAAATCTTTCAGTTAATTGTCACCTAAGAGAATGTAAATAAACTTGAGTAGAATTGATTTCATATTTAAAAATTTTCTTTAAAAAAAACAGCAGACAGGCCTGCCTTCCTTCATAGTTTTTTCTTTATGTGTTTTGATGGTAGAAAGCAGGGAGGGTAACAGATAGAAGAGTAGAAAAGGTGCCATTGCAGGGGATGGAACCCCCACCTGTGCGGGGAGACATGGCTGGACCCTATGCCACCCTATGCCACCCTACCCCACCCTATGCCACCCTACCCCACCCTACGCCACCCTACCCCACCCTATGCCACCCTACCCCACCCTATGCCCCCCTACGCCACCGTACCGCACCCTATGCCACCCTTTGCCACCCTACCCCACCGTATGCCACCCTATGCCACCCTACCCCACCCTATGCCACCCTGTGCCACCCTACACCACCCTACACCACTCTACGCCACCCTATGCCACCCTATTCCACCCTATGGACTGTGCCACACACCTCACCAAAATGAATATCTTGAAGAATACAATTAAAGGTACATCCCTCTGTTACCATTATACACAGCACACAATGAAGGCTAAAACTTCGGAAGACTAGTGCTTTTTCACGAGCATTTAAACTGCTGAATCCACACAGGTCCGATTAACAAATCTCTATACAAAGAGTATATCCACAAGTAAAAATATCCTGTGAATATACCAAAATGCTCCACACATTTGTGATATGAGGAAATATGATGATTATCAACAAAATAACATTGGGAATAATTAGCTATACCTAATCATATTGATTATACAGCTAATTAATTACTTGATCGTTGATGAAGGAAAGTAAATGGAAATAGGTTGAGAATAATCTTCGACGTTGAGGTAAGGTTTCCGATTCTACCTGCTTACTACTGAACAGCCACCATTGTGCAGAATAGTAAAGAATGCCTATATCACACTCGATAGTATGCTGAACCAATAAGTTCATGCCATTGACAGGGTCTGTATAGTTAATGTAACCATGTGGGCTGTAATAGCCCGAGTCATTTATGTCGGATTTAAGAACAGCTCATTTCTATTAGATAGCAAATTCATCTGCATTAAAGCAATTGTCTCCGATCAATGTTTTATGTACCTACCTAAGTTCTACTCCATAAACATGTCAGCAGGGACACATTCCTTTGACTATGCATTACAAAGCCATCTCTTCTGAATCTATTATTTTCACACTACAAGGTCACAGTTGTACAAAAAAGCAATAAGCAATGGTGATTCTATTTTAGATGGATTCTGAAAAAAAATAAAAGAAACCATGGAATGGGAGAATTATAGAGGTTGTCAGTAGAGATTTTGTCTTCATTTAATTTATTCATAAAATATTCTTGATTGTCATTTCATATTTTACAGGCCCTTTTCCCTCCAGTTCTAAAGATGATGTATATCTTTGCAAAAAAAACAAAACAAAAAAAAAACAGGGATTTTATATACCGCCATTAAGCCTGATAGGATTCTGATGCCTTGGTGTATTGTTATGATGTTGTCCATGAAGATAACATTAGTCAAGCTCCATGCAATTTTCTTTCAATTCAGGCAGCCATTCCTTGAATTATTTGATTGTGAAACGTCTTTCTCAGTCAATTGCAATAAAATAAAAAATAAAAAATATATTTCCACAAAATTGTTTCATGCTCATTGTGCGACCTGTTATTTGTTTGCAGTCACCCTAAGGACCTCATTGGCTGAGGGCGCTGTTTTCTTCCTCCGGCTTTTATACAGCCGCCCTACGAGAGATAAGAGGCTGTAGCCCCTCATTTGCATGCTATGACAATCTATGCATAACTGTAACCAAGAGAAATCCAAATGGTTAATGTCAGCTGGAGTCAGATAGATAACCGTAAATTAATCGATGTAGATTAATCCTGTTCCTGAGCCACGCAGGTTAGGCTACATCGTCATTCTTCACTGCTCAGACACTTAATAATAATAATAATAATAATAATACATTATATTTCTATAGCACTTTTCAAGGTACTCAAAGTCGCTTTACATTAAATAAACACAGGATAAAATAAAAAATAAAGAAGTAAAAGAAGGGAAATATAAGGGAGGGGTGGAAGATTAGTTATTAACCCCTTAGTGCAGATTGTCTCACATGCGAGACAGTTTTACGCAACTGAGACACGCGTTGCTCCTGCAGCCAAACTATTAGTGGAAAACCCAAACGCGGTATTTTAACTTTATTGGTAGACGATTCGCGACGATTTCTGGCCAATGCGTAGTTTCTAAGTGTCACTATCTTTCCGTAGCAAGTCCATTTAACAAGCACTCCCCACCCAGCCTATACCTACCCATGCGTGACATAGTGGGCAATAGCGTCTATGTTGGGAGTTCATAAATATATGTATTCATCATATAATATCAGAATTCCGTCCAGCAACCAGATAAACCCACCAATAGCCCGACCGTATGCAAATACAGCGGTGCAAATCGCTGCTCAATCAATACCGACATAAACAAGTGAAATCATACAATGCCATTCTACTATCAATATCTGCTATTAAATATGGAATTCGTGTGCAATCCTACCGTGGATTTAAGCGTAGATATGTCCCTTTCAAGATTCCGTGGTCATTTATTGTCTTGGACAATCCGTTTGAAAAATACACAGCGCATTGGAACACTATTAGACAAACGAAACTAGCTCTGCGTAACCCCCCCTTCCTGATTGCACTGCTGTGACGCTTTCAATTTTATTCTGGTTTGATCGACAATTGTTTTATCCAATAGAAGGCACGACAAGCTTCCCAAAAGTAATTTACATGTGTAATTGAAAGCTTGGATTAACTATTTAAGGGCGAGCGTAACTGCAATACTTGTTATATCACGACAATTTTACGCAGGCATGCGCAGATGACGCATTTGGTTTGACGCAGTTGGTATGACGCATTTGGTATTACGCAATAAAACTGCGCGCAACTTTGAAGTGACTTTTTAGTAGTTTTCCCCCGAAGTCGGTCAGAAGAGGACAACAACAGAGATTCTTCTAATCCCTGTAGCATAGATTCTGTGGAAGAGGTGCCTATCAATATGGGGAAGATATCCTCCTCGACATGTAAGTATTACTGCTTGTAATATTTTGATTATATACATTCGTTTTTCCACTGCGTGCTATATTTTCGTTATTTTAGTATTTGCATCGGTCGTAATAGACCACTGTTAGCCTGCTAATAATGCTGAACATATTTGAAAAGACACTTTTTCAGACTCCACCTTGAATAACTACATGTATAAGGCAAATTATATAGTACGTTCTTTCCGTTTATTTTTTATTTTCTATTTGGTTTAGCTATCTCATAGCTTAGAATGTATAGCTGACTGTATTCGGTTGATGACTAGCGATAGCTTCTACGTTGTGAGAAAGTAGCGCTTTCGTGACTTTGCTTCGTAGATTGTGTCTATGACCTTCAATATGCACTTATTGTACGTCGCTTTGGATAAACGCGTCTGCCAAATAACTGTAATGTATTGATACTATTGTGTTCGTGCCGTTCCCGTAGTGGCTCGTGGTGGCCTGCTTTGTTAGAATTCATAGCATTCACAATGAAATTGAGTATTTTAGCGCTGTTCGGTTTGGTTGCTCAGTCGTACGTTATAAACTCCTCAAAAAAAGTTCTGAAACGTTATTTCGGTCGATTATTCCTCCCCTTTAATAATACCAATTGGTATTGTATTTTATATCGTTGGAAAGCCTGATTCGTCACCTTTACAACGAGGTACAACTTGTAAGGATCGTGCATTCGTGGAATGAGCAACACAGCTAACCGTGTGGGTAGCGGCCCAAAAAAATGTGCCAAAATCCCCTGCTATATTCTTCTGTTGGTATTCACTCTCGTTTTGAGTTGCTTGGTGGACTGGATCATTGCACTCTCCCACAGTAATAAGGAAAAAACAACACATATTGGCCATTTTTACACTTTATTCATTTTACACTGTCAGGGACCTCAGTAGCGTGTGGAAGATCCATACGCAGCCACAACAGCTTGGCACCTCCTCCTCATGCTGGTCACCAGCCTGGTCACACACTGCTGTGGGATGGCATCCCATTCCTCGGTGCCAATCAGGTGCCAGTCACACACCTGTGACTGGCATACACCTGCCAGCACTTGAAGCTCAAAACGAGAGTGAATACCAACAGAAGAATATTGCAGGGGATTTTGGCACATTTTTTTGGGCCGCTACCCACACGGTTAGCTGTGTTGCTCATTCCACGAATGCATGATCCTTACAAGTTGTACCTCGTTGTAAAGGTGACTAATCAGGCTTTCCAACGATATAAAATACAATACCAATTGGTATTATTACAGGGGAGGAATAATCGACCGAAATAACGTTTCCAAACTTGTTTTTAGGAGTTTATTTTATGCCTCGATTTGCCGTGAAGCTAGAACATTGGTAGTGTGTTCCGATATTATTTTATTGTATTGTAATTTCTTTGTGCATAATGTACTCTATGGGGTATTAGTATATCCATGGGTGATGCTTTTCACTTAGGGAATGGAAAATATGTATTCAAATGTACTGTGTCCAGATGTGTGCAAGATGAATGTAAAATAAATAAATAAAATAAATAAGCAACAGTTGTGAAACACACTACAGAGTAATGCCATCCTAGAGCACGCAACAAAATATAACATAATGTAGCATACAGAAGAAAGTGTTTACTGAAGTACAAGAGTGAATGATTTCATATTTAGCTGTGTGTACCACAGTGTTATAATGCTTCTGCATTATGTAATTTGTTCCTATAACATGCTTGACCCTCCACCTCTGCCACTCCAGCAGTGCCCTCTACTGTTCAGAGTGAAGCCACTGCAGGACCAGATCCTTACAGCATACTGAAGACCGTGCCATTGATGAGTGCATTTTGGCCACGAAGGCACCGCACAGGATGAAGCAGTATATGAAGGATAATGGTGAAAAAATGGCACACTTGCCATCAAACACTGAACTGAAACTGTGCAATATCAATGTTTTCATCCATTAAGTGATCGTAAGGTAAAATGTATATGCTTTATAAAGGACAAAAGGCTTTTTAATAATTTCTCGGAGAGGTTTTGGGTAGGTTATTGGACACCTAGATATCCACCCCCCTGTACTGATCCAAAATAATTCCCACATGAAAATGATAAAAAGGTGAGTTAAATGAGTCAAAACGGTTGATTTGCACTGAAATGTATGATTAGTTTAAGATTTACAGCTATTCACATTTTAGCCAATTTGGATAGGTTTGGAGACCCTGGGTACATCAGGCTACACTGCTTACATTTCGTGTCATAGATCTTTAGTAGTTCTGTATATCACCCTGCGATTATTGAATGCTTGTGGACAAGGTGTTTATGATCCAGGAAATGTGTAGTTTTACCTGTTTCACTTATGTAGCTCTCAGTATTTTGAAGAAATATGTTATTTTTTGCATTTTTTTGAAAAGTTTTGCTTGCATTTCCGGCACTTTATTTTGACTTCAATTATGAAAATAAACAAATCTAAGTTTGTACAAAAAATGGTACACCGGTTTTGTTTCATTTAAGCCATTTACCAAGTTTATGTGATGCTCACACCTGGAGTTATAAAGCCTTAAACATGAGTACCCCCATGATTTACCAAATATGCCATCTGCGCTAAGGGGTTAAAGGTAATAGTGAAAAGATGGGTTTTGAGGGCTTGTTTGAAGGATGGCAGGGTGTCTGCCTTTCGGATGTGGCTGGAGAGAGTGTTCCAGAGGGAGGGGGCAGCTGGAGCAAAGGCCCTGTCACCCCAGGTCCAGTGCTTTGTCCTGATGGTTTGGAGTAGGTTCAATGATATTTGCTTAATCCTGTCACACAGTCACACAGGTTATGCTACATATGTGTCATCCTTCACTGTTCAGGCACTTCTGCCAGTTGGTGTGTTTGAACAGAGGCCTACAAGAATTTAACAGCAAATTATTTTTATCTGTCATGACAGTATGTAACCGCTTTTGTCTATCACTTTCTTCATTCGGTTGTGAGCCTCAGTTGTTTCAGGAATGAGACATAGGGTGGAAGGGGTTGGGCCTGAGAACCTGCTACTGCTGGCCTATTGGTGTAGCAGAGTCACATGTCGACCCTACAGGTGTTCCTCCTCTCCTGAAGTTCCCCCTGGGAAAAATAAAGTTATTCTATTCTATTATTCCACAGCCTCCACTGGAATTCTTTATACTGTTACGGTTCCGGGGAGCTATTATTGCATCATAAATGATTAAGGTGTAATTTTATCCTTGAGGAACATGTCTAAAGACAGATGGTGGTAGCGTAACTACTCCTTGTGGGTTGAAAGCGAGGTGCGCAGCTTGCAGAAGGGAGATTGCGTTCTTGGCCACCGGGGAAGAACAGCTGGGCAGCTGACTCTGCTCCTGCAGATCCTTCGATCAAAGCTTTACATGTCACTGCTGGTATGGTGCTACAGTACACCCTGTTCTGAGTCTGAGAGAAACCACCGCATTTTCTTTGCTTGAAATGTAGATTTATTTACTGAAATAAAACTGCTGTATGCTATGCAATATAATACAATACATTACAGGACAAAACAACATAAATCGATTCGCCCCTCTTTGTCTGGGAAAGGGAGTAGTAATGATTCATAATAACACCATACATTAGGTGTATATGCAAACACCACATGTTAAAACAAATATTGTCATAAATAATGGTTGCCCGAGTGTGTAGTGGTTATTATCTGTATTTACGATATTCTTCCATTGCCCCACATAACATTAGTGCATAATCAATGTATTTTGAGCATGTACCATTGTTCAAAAATGACCTTTGAACTGAAAATTCAGCAGGACTTCTGATGAGCATTCTGATAACATGATTGGACAGCAGGAGTTATTCAGGCATTGGCTGTTTTTTTTCTTTCTCTGCATCCCCCGTTGCATGCACCAAGCTGTCTCTGCATGTTAAGCCCCAGTTTCAGGCTTTGGTCCCTCTCTGGGTACAGGAGGCACTGCTGACGGAAAGAAAAACAGCAAAGAATAATGTTTGAATATCAACCCATCTCTTTCTCTGTCTGTCTCTGTGCCTGTGCGTGTGCCTGTGTGAGTGCAGCATCCTCACTTGCTGTGTTGCTGGGATACTGGCAGGCTCTCGATACTCTGGCCAGAGAGGGCAGTACGGTCCTGCTGCTCGACCAGGAAACTCAACCCCCCCCACCCACCCGTGCGCACACACACATACACACACACACATCCTTATTACAGCCAGAGACACAGACTCCCAACAATTCATTATGCTGGGTATTTATCTCCAGCCTTTGTGACTAAATGTCAGGTTTGTATTATATATTTTTATTAGCCACAGGTTGAAATGTGCTGACTTATATCTCCACTCATATGAGCCTTGGTGTTTATGCAATTTGTGCTCTTTGTGTCAGCTTGGGCCTCATTCATACGTTCCATTACAGACAAGGTGCAGAATTTAGACAGCCGTTTTTTATATATGGCCTGGATTTAAAAAAGGAAGAAGGAAAACAAAAACTGCCCTCATTTTCTGAGGATTTTTGAGGCTTTGGGATTCTGAGAAAATTGGTACTGACATTTGATCCATTGACTGCACATTTTCTTTGGTGTGAGGTTGAGAAAGAAAGCATGGAAAAAAAGATTGTAATGGGGTTGGATCTGCTGCGGGTTTTGAACCTCGGCCCTCGCCGACCGTTCCGCACAAGAGATATGATTAGCCTGCTAAGCTAAAGACCATGGTCCCGGCAAAGGGAACAAACCATTGCATCTCCAGGGGCGATGTTGTATTCTGTAACAGATGTTCATGTGGAAATAACTCATGTTTCTGAACTCACATGCTACACATGCAAATCTGCACCTTGTTATGGCCTTGCATGAATTCCAAACTAAATTAAATGCATTCCAAATTAAAAGAAAAATTCCAAACGGAGTGAAAAAACATTTTTTTAAAAGCTAGTCTAATGCAATTGGAATTTTTGTTGGTCGTTTTCAGTAGAATTAATTTACAATATATTCACTTTTATATACGTGTATCTAATTAATTTGAATTGTATAATGAAACATTCAGCAATCAACAGGAGTCTTTTCTTCTCAACATTTTCTTGATTGAAGAGCAACAGGCAATCTTCAATACAAAATATTGCAAAAAACCATCTCTATTCTTGATTGTTCTCATAAGACAACTATGGCACTCACACTCACAATTAATTGCATTTATTAAGCAAATGACAATGCAGTTAACACCAGCATCTAGGAAATGGTTTATATTAAAATGGTAATTTTTCTGTTAGGAAAAGACTCCAGTTAATAGAGGCTCCTAATACCATTTTGAAATTAATTTATGAAATTAGAGACAGAAAAGGTGTGGTATATACTGGTAATCATGTCTCACAAAATTTGGAACAAGTACATTGACTGGCAAAATAATTCTTGTTCTCAAGGCTTTAAGAACAATTGGCTTAATCTGCTCCTTATTGAAAATAAATCAGAAATACTGTGGCCCTCCAGGACTTGACTCCTGAGCTAGATTATGGAAATTATCCAGTAATTTTTAGAAATGTTTTTTTCCCACTATGTCTCTCTTTGTTAACCCTTAAAGGCTATAGATAAAATATATATTTTTATATAATACAGCCACAGAGCTTGATGAAAGATGCAGAATAAAGGGCTTTAAAAGAGCGCAGTGTTTATCTCTGTCTAAGACGTCAGAGTTGGTTCCCGGCTCTAACACACTCCTGAGCCAGTAGTACGACGTTGGTACCACACCCATCTCTGTATCAGGAGTCTCAATTGGTTGCCAGATTCAGCTAGTCTGACAGTGATGGAATTTGATGCCAAGCGAGCGCCCAGGTCCACCACCGGAGCCCTCATCCAGCACTAATGTTACACCCAAGAAACCCCTGTTCCAGTCCTTAATGACAAGAACCGGAGCAAGACGAGGGTCAACCTTGGTTCGGCATTTGGTCGTTGGAGGTAGCTCAAAGAATCACAATGCTTGAGAAGCGACACGGAGATGGCCACTTTTCTACTCCACCAGTAAGCTAAGCAAGCGAACTATCAGATAGGTGATCAGGTCGATCATATAATGTTAGCTATTATCTTCCTTGTTAAGCTGGGTTTCAGACCGTAATCTATTACAGCATGACCAAAAAGAGTATTTCTATGGCATTTTGCTTTTCTCTCATCATCTCACACTGAGACATTAGCGTTAGCTAGCTTGCTACCCAGATAGCGCGCTCCCGGCGTATATGCTGTCGGGCTGCTAGCTGTTTGCACATTGGTTTACAAGAGGTCAAGCGTTGTTTCGACCGGCACCCGTTAGCGACCGGCAGAATCAGCTGGCGGCTTCTAGCTGTTCTGCAACTTGGTTTACCAGCAGAAATCTATCGGACTCAGAGGTCTGCTGGTTCGAAAAAGACCCATCAGAAAATCCGACTGTTAGTACGCCGGTCCCCCGATGCAGTGCTGCAGGCATCAAAATAGCCGGATTGGAACACCTGCAAGGCCCATTAGTGTGCTGGGCGCAAACTTCACTCCACTCACAGACAACTCACCAGATGTAATCCTCCAGCTTAAAAAAAGACTTAGCTCGGAAAAAGATTTTTAACAGACTGAGCGAACTAAAAATGACTATCAGGTTTATACCAAAGTCCAATGGGCTGTGAGACCTGTGGTGTCTAATCGGACTTCAGAAGCCTGGATTTATTGGAGCAATCCCTTTTGAATCAATACATACACAATCCACTCATAAGGCTTTTATTTATTTATTATTAATATTATCTCTTGTCTTGTTACTCCATCCTCTTTTGTCCAATATCATGTAATGCCAACAACAGCCAAAACAAATAAAAAAATAAATAAAAAATAGAACAATTATGAGGGTTCAACACAGGGGCGTAGCATGACATTCTGGGCCCCGTGCAAAGGCAGTCTCTCTGGTCCCCCTTCCCAATGCAAACTCTTTAGTACGGGCCTTCTGGGGGCCCCTCCCCACCTTGGGGCCCTGGGTGGTCAGGTCCACTTGTCCCCCCACTATGACGCCCCTGGTTCAACATGATGTGCAGCTTATGGCTTAACTTTCCATTTTTAAGACATGGCACAACACGTTTGAGCTATTTTATACAGTATATTATGATGAAAATATTTAATTATTTAAAATTTTGTTTTGTGGATGACGTGCTTCTTTCCATATACATAAAGGTGGTGGTTCTGAACCCACTGAAATCACACGGGAAAAATTTAAAAATACCAAAAGTGTTTGTTAGACTGTGCAAGACTATGGGCCCTATGTTGCTGATGGAAACAGTAAGTAATCGGCAAAGCTAGTGCAAGCAGTAATACAGTAATACTTATTTCAAATTACTATTACAGGAGCTGATTTCCTATACTTTGAGACAGGCAAACAGATTCATTGGACAGGAGCTTGTCCTTCAAAAAAAGATCTCACCTACAGGCTAGGCACCACAAACCTCTTACCTCACCTTTTCCCAATTGGAATTCATATGTCCCAAATTAATTCCATATCTCTGAAATGGATTCCATGGACATTGTGGAAAAAGAAAGATAATAGGAGATGAAGGTCACTATTGTTTGTAATACCTCATATTGGCTTGTTGTTACAGGTATAATGTAATTCTTATGGCAGCGGTATGTAGGCTTTATGACCAAAAACTCCCTAAGAGTGGAGAGTTTCCATCGCACTATCCTTATTCTTACTATGCAAGGCAGCGAATTTCGTAAGCTAAGGAGAATATGCTAAACAAGCCATAGGTACAACACATAAGCAGATGCTTTAAAACATCACTTGAAAGGGATATAGACTGGATCAAACAAGCTAGACAAAGTTAAAGGGGCACCATATTTGAATGAGACATTTTTTTAAACAGAATTCCAAACTCATGCATCACCTGTCAGCTCCCCCATAGGCAAGTTAAACCAGCCCTGGAGATCATAGATTCTGAGATCTAAGAGCTAAAAAGTTTAAATAAAAAAGGATATTTTGGAGACAACATAACTTGACATTTTGTTCGGGGCTGATTTACTTTTTTAAAAATACACATGGTAGATGATTGGTGTTTGAGGAGAGCCTTCACCTGCTGAGCTTTTTGTTCTCCACAAAGAGATCTGTGGGTATTAAACTTGCAGCCCATTTATTTTGGGAACACTTTTTTTGTTACCCTCCCCTTATAATTAAAAATATAGGATTACATATGTTTAAATATGTAATTAATGGATGTACGCTGCAACTAGTGCAGTAGCTGGTTCAGTGTAATCGTCCAGTGACTAATCTCAATCCCTCCTGTAATGTACCATTGTGTCCTGATTCACATTTTGCGAACAACTGTATTGGACCATTTTTATTATCTGGGGCTGTCCTCATTCCTGGTGCAGTTCTCCCTCTTAATCTGTCCCTTGAAATTGGATCAGAACTCACAGAACTTGAGGTTTCTTGATATGGAGCTGGGCTTTGGCCAGAGATTTGACTGGAGCAAATCTTGATCACATATTCTATAGACTCACCAGATAGTTTGCGGTGCTATAGTACAGTAAAGAGCATCCATTGCTACAGTACTGTACTTGGCTACAACACAGAATGGTTTCTCAAGAGGGAATGCAATTGGAATGTTTGGCCTTGATGGGAGGGAGAAAGAACTTTCAATGTTCTATTTTCAAATATGGAGTGGAGTATCTGCTTGGCTTTGTAGAATTATTGCCTTGAGGAAAAGGATTCAAAGAAACCCAGCATTCAAGTAGGTTCCCATAGCAAAAGAAAGCCCCCAGGAAATACACTTGCCTGGGTTAAGCATTGGGTGCAGCCTTTCTTGAGTTTTTTTTGTTAAGTTTTCAGGAGTTTATTTTCATAACAAGGTTTATTCAGCTACGGAATGTACTACTCATAGCCTTCTAAAGTCATAGCCTCCCTTCAAAGTCATGAGAAACCTGTTGGCAATCAGTAATGTCAGGAGGAAACTTTAAAAAAAAATAAAAAAAGAACACACAGACAAGACAGACAGAAGACTAAATAATCCAGGCACAGTCCACTACATTGCAATTAAAAGCGTATAGAGAAAAGCATGATGCATGCTGAAATCTGAAACAAGGCACCAAAATGCATTAATAACACATCAAACCATGAAGGGGAATGAAAAAAGAGAGAACAACACTTCCAGTCCAAAGAGAAAAATACATCTAACATACTACCACTGAGGGTGTGAGCTAGTTAAAGCTTGTGTACGACCTACTAATGTTCCTTGAATGTTCTAATTTATTTTAATTTGAATTTTGTACCAAGTTCCATGTGCACAAATCAAAGCAATGCACCTAACTTGCCATTATATTTCAGATAAATTGATAACCAATTAATTAGACTTATGTGTGAAGCCAACACATTCTTTTGTGTACCAAGGAGAAACTGTCAGGGCAAAAAATTAAAGGAGTTTGCAAATTATGACTTCAGCTACAGAACACTAATGTGAGTGGGGGTTGATGCATTGATTCACATTTGTTTCTCTAATGAGGCAAAATTGACAAATGGTGTAAAATGAACCGTGAATCCATAAAGCAGTACTGCGGTTCTCTGACAGGCTATTTAAATATTAGACGCTGTTTGAGCATGCAATCTTAAACTGATGCATTTGATCTCCTTGCTGTTCCTTAACCCAGCTTCCGTGCACTGCCCTCATGAGTCATTCTGAAGAGGCTCGCTGTGGTAATTTAAGTTTCTTGGAGCAATGTTAATAAATAAACAGAATGTCTGTGTACAGCACTATGTTGCAGCCTCTGTTTTTTGCTCTTTGTGACATCCTGGTTCTGAACCCCTGAGTCATTCAGTGTGGGCTTCAGAGACACCTCCTCTCACCCCTGGATATCGGCTGTCTTTTTCTACACCAGCCTAATTGGCCATTTGATTGGCCACATCTTTGATGTGAGCCTCAGCACCAGACACAAGAGGAAGATGCACACAAAACAAACCACAGCCTTTCAGGGGTTTGGGGTGCAGTCAGACCCCAAAACACAAACAAGTCAGGTCTCTTTCTCTTTGAAAAACATGTTGTTTTATTATTTATGACCTGTTTAAGGGGAAAAAACCAATAATAAATCCACCACCAGGGTTTGTCCTGCATTGTAAAAACTTGTGTGGGCCACCTAAATGCAATTTCAAGTAACCTAAGGAAATATTTGTAAATGTAAAAAATGTTAAATTTTAATCTGCTCAAAAATGAAATAAAAGCCTATTTTAGGGTGCAAAAGTGTATTGTGGTATGATTAAGTCGGCCACCCACACAGGGCACAAGTCACTCTATCAGTCGTGATAGGACAAACGGGGCCTGGCAGAGCAGAGTCAGCATGGCAACAGATGCCAAACCCACCAAACTAGCTGTTTAGAATGATGGACAACTGTTTCGCAGCCATTACAGTTCTGTTGTGACATGCTTGTCAGGTGAAGCACTCCAATGTATATAAGTATGGACAACAAGAATTGTTCAATTTCTGATTTATTTCAGAAATAAACATGTGGTAATTGACAGCAAAAAGCAAAGGTAAAAATGTTGAGTTAATGGAGAGGAAGAGATGAGAAAAGCATATAATGTACCATATTCATAAAGCTAGTCCAGCTAGCCAGTGGGTCGATGTGTTAGCAGATATGAGTGGTAGGTCATAATGCAATGAGTAGCAAATTAGCCAGATAACTGAAAAATATTAGCCTATATCTTTGAAGCCCAGACATTTTTAGTTGATTTCTAATAATGAATGAAATTGCAGTGCCGGTAGTTATTTTATGATAGTTTATGAAAATGATCTGGATGCATAAGCATCTAATCCTGCTTTGTGGTATTCTCCTCTGCAGCATTACTTATCTGCACTCCAGAAATAACACAAGCAATATCAGTGGTGCACTGTATTCAAACATATAATAATAATAATAATTTTTAAAAGTATAATAACACCACAAACTACAGCCGGACTTATATTAGGTTATATTCGTCTTTTTTCCGGGTATGTGCGTCACTTTGAAAAATGTAGGCTATATTTAGAATTATTTTCATTTATCATTCTCATAGCCTCTGTGCATTGCTGTTGATTTTCCGTGAGTCAATACACCAGAAAATTACCTGTATCAACTGTATTTCACATTAATTCAATACATTATGAAGAGATGAATGCACACACAGCCATCCAGAATTGAATCTTGGTGTTTTTTGGACTTGGATACGTGCGCCGCCCACATTTTTAGATTATCCTGTCATAACATAAGATATATTTATAATTTTGACATACTTTATTATAAGGAATACGTAAAGGCTATGATACACAGGCAATATTTTTAGGCAATGTAGATGGGCAATATTGCCTGCAAGAAGGATGGAGATAAGCAAATGGGACAAAAATCAGTGTGTCATGGTTTCTCAGCCTGCTCTTCTCTTGTTGGCCACTTCCCTGTGGAGCGCTCTTGTAGCGTCTCTTTTTTTTGTTTTCGTTGTCCATTCCGTGTTTTGGTTTTCTTCCCTGCTCAGTGTTTTCACCTGTGCTGCATTTCCTGTCATTATTTAAACCTCGCGTCGTCTTTGTTTGACGCTTCCATATTGCCATTGATTTGACAAGGAAAGCCGGTAAAATTGACGGTATAGGACTGACAGTTCGTTACGACCGTTTGACTTCAACTTGTTGTTACATGGGACTTGTTTCGGGTGTCATTAGAGTTAGCTAGATACTTAGCCTTATTTACTCTCTACCCTTTGTTTGTCACTTTACGTAACCTCTCTGTCTTCCTCTCCTAGACAGACCGGTCTCGTCGTCTTGTTTTCTTCTTGTTTGTGATTTGCGGCTCGCTCTTGAGGTCTTTCTTTGTATTGTCTTGTCTTAATCTCTCGATTTAGAGTCTTTCACCATAAACGGGTCGCTTTGAGTTTGGTAGCAGATTTTCTTGTTTTAAAGAGAGTTTATTATTTCTCCTTTTGTTATTTATTCCCTGTTTGCGGGTTTCATAGTGATAACATAGTGCACTCTAAGAAATTAAAGTATGGTGAAAAAATAGGCAAAAATGCCCATCTGTACTGCCTCAAAAGGTGTGCCTGTGCATGCCTGTGTATCATGGCCTTGATGAATATGAAGGCAATTGCAATGATCTTGGAATGGAATGGAAGTTACCAACCACTTATCAAGATCCCTGTTGGGAACAAATAAAGTGATGAATTAATACTGACAACCCTATGTACCTGCTCTGGTCCTCTTAGCCATGGAAAAATTAATAACATCTATTTAAAAAATCTGAAGAATACATAAAGGGCGGTGTTATGTTAGTCTATGCCAAAAACGGGTGCCTGTCAAAACATAAAACTAGGATAGAAGGGGCATATGGTGTTAAGTTAGCCACAATGAAAAACCCTGACAACAGGCAAAACAAATGAGAATTTATTTAAACTGGCTATATATAACGTTCATAAAATTCTTCTCATTACTGACACCGGTGGCCGTAAGTGAACTGCAGCCAGTTCTGTGACTGCAGCAGCAGAGAGAGGGAAGGCACTCGGAAGCACACTTAGACGTCACATCCTTCAATCACAGAATGATTTTCCCGCAAACCCCACCTGAATATTCTTTACGTAAAAATCAACCTGTAGGCTCTTATACATAACGGAGAAAGTCGGGGGTCTCATTTTTTAAGTTACGTAACAATCTGTTCATACGTTGGCATACGATGTAAAAATCTTACATATAGCCTCTTTAAAGGAAAACTAGTATGTCCCTTATCTTGATGACTATCGGTGGAGATCATTTTACAGGAATGAAATAAATAGTTTGTATTTTTAAGGCTTATTTATTTCCTCATTAAAGTGAACTGTGTTGCTACATCTGATATACAGCTAATACTGTTACGATCCGCTCCTGCCTTCCCTGTAACGATCCGCTCCGCTCCCCGTTCCTTCCTTGATGTGTTCCTCTGTTTTCCCCGAACCTAATTGTATCATGTCTGCGTTTATTACCTGATTGGGTCTACATTTCACTTAATTACTTACACCACATCTTAATAACACAACTCACACTCAATCGCCTTCACCGCATTCCTCACGCATTTTCTAATCGTTCAATCAATTCGCTGATCGCGCATGCATTTCCCGCAAGCTGTAGCTTATCAGCTCTAATGACACTAGTTATATTACCGTGCTGTTCCTGTGTTTCCTTGTCAAAGTATTACGGTTTGTTCGTGTATGTCTTGTCGTCTTACTTGTCTCTCCGCTTGCTAGTTCGCTACCCAAGCTGTACTCCACGGTCCAGAAATTGCCACTCCTGTTTCCCGGTGTGGATCCTGGTTCTACCTCCGTCCGACTCACGCCGTTACCCAGGCTGTGACCAGCCACTGGCTACTTCGCTGGATCTCCTGTGCCAGCTCTCTGCGGGTTCCACGAATTATTATTTGACTGTTTATATTTGTTTTCCCGGCGTGGTTCCGACCCGGAATATCATTAAAGAAAACCTCTTGAACCTAAGACTGTCTCGTCGTGCATTTGGGTCCGTCCCTGCCAGGACGTCACAGAATACTTTGACCAGAAATGGACCCAGCCGACGCGGAGCAAATTCAACACGCTCTCACCTGCCAGGCTACCCAGATCGCCCAGCAAAGCCTTCGCCTGGACGAAGCCATGGAGATGTTCCGGGGTATGGTGGAACAGACCACCCAATGGGGAACGATGCTCAACGAGATGGCTGCCCAGACGTCAGGACTCCGTCATGAAGCGGGGGATCCACCTCAACCACCGGCACTAGCGATGGTACTACCTCATCGGGAACCTCGCGCTAACCCTCCCGAACGATACTCTGGCGAACTGGGGAAATGCCAGCCGTTCCTGCTGCAGTGCGAGCTGGCGTTCCGGATGCAGCCGTCCTCCTACTCCGCGGATGCCACCCGCGTGGCATACGTGATCACCTGCCTGGGAGGAGAGGCGCGGGACTGGGCCGCCGCGTTGTGGGAAAAGCAACCCAACCTCTGCACCCAGTACCTGGATTTCGCCAGAGAGATGCGGCGGACCTTTGACCATCCCGTCTGCGGGAGAGACGTCAACCAGCAGCTCCTGGCGCTGAAGCAAGGCGAACGCAGTGTGGCGGAGTTTGCCATTAAATTCCGGATCCTCGCGGCGCAGTCTGGCTGGAACGACGCCTCCCTACAGGGCGTCTTCCGCTCCGCCCTATCCGAGGAAATGAAGGACGAGATGGCCACCCGCGACGACACGCCCACGCTGAACGACCTCATTTCCTTGGCCATCACCGTCAACAACCGTCTGCGCGCCCGCACCCGCGAGAAGAGGGCGTATGCGCTGACTCAACCGCCTCTGGGAACCACATTCGCGCATCCTGCGCCTCGCCATCAGGCGCCCATGGCCTGCGAACTTCCGGAGGCCGGGGAACCTATGCAGCTGGGCGGCACTACGTCCGACCCTGCCGCGCGCCGCCGCCAACGCCGGGCCGCCGGAGCATGTTTCTATTGCGGCCGCACAGATCACCTCCTTAACTCCTGTCCAGTGCGCCCAAAAGAGAAGGCTCGTCAGCAACCCTAGGCCTACTGGCGAGCCAGACCCAAACACCGAGCCTAACCTCCAGCCGCTTCCAGCTCTCGGCGGTCCTCAAATGGGGCACTACGGCCTCCGCCACCGTATCTGTGCAGGCACTGATCGACTCAGGAGCCGACTCCAACTTCGTGGACTCCCAGTTCGTAGACGAGTCCGGGATCCCCACGGAAGAACTGGAGAAACCCATTAACGCCTATGCCTTGGACGGCCACCGCCTGGCCCACATCACCCACCGCACCATCCCCATCCAACTGCTCCTATCCGGCAACCACCGTGAGACACTTCAACTGTACATCATCAACACTCCCCACTCCCTTCTGGTCCTTGGTCAGCCCTGGCTGCATGAACACAACCCCCTGCTCAACTGGATAACATCCAGCGTCACCAGCTGGAGCACCCAATGCCACACCTCCTGTCTTCACTCAGCGGAACCTCCTTCAAGCACGGAAATAAACACATCCGTTCCGGAGGTCGACCTGAAGGGGGTTCCCCACTGTTACCTGCACATGTCCCGGGTCTTCTCCAAGTCCCTGGCCTTGTCCTTACCCCCCCACAGACCCTACGATTGTGCCATCTCCCTGTTTCCGGGTGCCCCCCTACCCTCCGGCCGCCTGTACAGCCTATCCGGCCCGGAAAGAACGGCCATGGAGGACTACATCAAGTCCTCCCTCGAAGCAGGCACCATCCGTCCCTCCTCCTCGCCCGTCGGAGCAGGGTTCTTCTTCGTTAAGAAGAAGGATGGCTCCCTCCGCCCCTGCATCGACTACCGGGGCCTCAACTCCATCACCGTCCGGAACAAGTACCCGCTACCCCTCCTGAATTCGGCTTTTGAACTGCTGCAGGGCGCCCGGGTCTTCACGAAACTGGACCTCCGTAACGCCTACCACCTGGTACGGATCCGGGAGGGGGACGAGTGGAAGACCGCGTTCAACACCCCCCTGGGCCACTTCGAGTACCGGGTGGTCCCGTTCGGCCTGACTAATGCCCCAGCCGTGTTTCAGAACCTAGTGAACGATGTACTGAGGGACTTTCTCAACCGCTTTGTTTTCGTCTACCTGGATGACATTCTGATTTTTTCCCAAGACCAACGGGAACACCAAGACCACGTCTCCCTGGTGCTACAACGCCTACTGGAGAACAAATTATTTGTCAAGGCCGACAAATGTCTGTTCCATGCCCCCTCAGTCTCGTTCCTAGGTTTTGTAGTGGAGAGGGGCGACATACGGCCGGACCCGGCCAAAATCCAGGCTGTTACGGAGTGGCCCATCCCTACTACTCGCAAGCACCTGCAGCAGTTCCTAGGATTCGCGAATTTCTACAGGAGGTTCATCCGGAACTACAGCCAGGTAGCCGCACCCCTCACCACCCTCACTTCCATTAAAAACCCTTTTGCCTGGAATCCCCGGGCAGATCAGGCATTCACTAAACTCAAGACACTCTTCACCACGGCCCCCATCCTCTGCTGCCCGGAACCCGACCGCCAATTCGTGGTGGAGGTGGACGCCTCGGACACAGGCGTAGGGGCTATCCTGTCCCAACACTCCCCCCTCAACCACAAGCTCCATCCCTGCGCCTTCTTCTCCCGCCGCCTCTCCCCCACCCAACGCAACTACGGGGTAGGGGATCGGGAGTTGCTTGCCATCAAGCTGGCACTGGAGGAATGGAGACACTGGCTTGAAGGGACCACTCAACCGTTCCTGATCCTGACTGACCACCGTAACCTACAATACATCCAGTCAGCTAAGAGACTCAACTCCCGACAGGCCCGTTGGTCGTTATTCTTCGCACGCTTCAATTACTCCATCACCTTCAAACCCGGATCAAAAAACATCAAACCCGACGCCCTCTCTCGGATCCACTCCTCCCCTGCCGACCTGTCTGTCCCGGAGACCATCGTTCCAGCTTCCTGCGTCGTGGCTGCGGTCCGGTGGCCCATCCAGAAAATCGTGCTGGACGCTCAGGTGACGCATCCCGATCCTCGCCCTAACCCCTCTTCTGCCCTGTTCGTCCCCAACCCTGTCCGCTCCCAGGTCCTGGAGTGGGCTCACTCCTCCCGACTGGCCTGCCACCCCGGAGGCAACCGCACCGTGGAGCTGGTGCGCAGGAGCTTCTGGTGGCCCACCGCCCGGCGGGACACCCTGGCCTTCGTCCACGCTTGCCCTGTCTGCGCCAGGAGTAAGGCGTCTCACTCCCCCCCTGCTGGTCTCCTCCGTCCCCTTCCCATCCCGGGCCGCCCTTGGAGTCACATCGGGGTCGACTTCGTTACCGGACTACCACCTTCGGCCGGTAACACTGTCATTTTGACCCTGGTGGACCGGTTTTCCAAGGCGGTGCACTTTGTTCCCCTCCCCAAACTTCCCTCTGCCCTCGAGACGGCCGACCTCCTGGTGCAGCACGTGGTGCGGCTGCATGGGATTCCGGCGGATGTCGTCTCCGACCGGGGCCCCCAGTTTGCCTCCGCAGTCTGGAAGGCATTTTGCACCGCACTCGGCGCCACCGCCAGCCTATCCTCCGGGTTCCACCCGCAAACTAACGGTCAGGCAGAGAGGGCTAACCAGGACCTGGGAGCCGCCTTACGGTGCGTGACGGCCCGCAATCCTGCCTCCTGGTCCCAGCTCCTCCCGTGGGTTGAGTACGCCCACAACACCTTGGTGTGCTCGTCTACGGGGAGGTCCCCCTTTGAAGCTTCCCAGGGCTTCCAACCCCCTCTGTTCCCCGCCCAGGAGGCCGAGGTGGCGGTCCCATCTGTGGACGCCCACGTCCGACGCTGCCAGCGGATCTGGAAAGCCACCCGCAACGCCCTCCTTAAGACCTCCTCCCGGAATCGTCGCCTGGCGGATCAGCACCGGTCCGCAGCCCCTCGCTACCGCCCGGGACAGAAGGTTTGGCTTTCGACCTCCACCTTCTCCCTCCCCGGCACCTCCCGCAAGCTCCAACCCCGCTTCGTCGGACCCTTCACTGTGCACTCCATCCTTAACCCAGTCACTCTCAAACTCCGTCTCCCTGCCTCCCTCAAAATCCACCCCACCTTCCATGTCAGTCAGGTCAAGCCAGTGATCTCCTGCCCTCTCAGCGCTCCCACTCCTGCCCCCCCACCTGTCCGGGACATTGATGGTGCCCCCGCGTTCACAGTCTCCAGCATCCTCGATGTCCGGCGCCGGGGACGAGGCCACCAGTACCTGGTCGACTGGGAAGGGTATGGGCCCGAAGAACGTTCCTGGGTTGCCCCCCGTCTTATCCTGGACCCTACCCTCATCCAGGAATTCCATCACCGCCAGGCCCAGTCGACCAGAGCCTGTGGTCCGCCAGGAGGCGTACCTTGACGGGGGGGTACTGTAACGATCCGCTCCGCTCCCCGTTCCTTCCTTGATGTGTTCCTCTGTTTTCCCCGAACCTAATTGTATCATGTCTGCGTTTATTACCTGATTGGGTCTACATTTCACTTAATTACTTACACCACATCTTAATAACACAACTCACACTCAATCGCCTTCACCGCATTCCTCACGCATTTTCTAATCGTTCAATCAATTCGCTGATCGCGCATGCATTTCCCGCAAGCTGTAGCTTATCAGCTCTAATGACACTAGTTATATTACCGTGCTGTTCCTGTGTTTCCTTGTCAAAGTATTACGGTTTGTTCGTGTATGTCTTGTCGTCTTACTTGTCTCTCCGCTTGCTAGTTCGCTACCCAAGCTGTACTCCACGGTCCAGAAATTGCCACTCCTGTTTCCCGGTGTGGATCCTGGTTCTACCTCCGTCCGACTCACGCCGTTACCCAGGCTGTGACCAGCCACTGGCTACTTCGCTGGATCTCCTGTGCCAGCTCTCTGCGGGTTCCACGAATTATTATTTGACTGTTTATATTTGTTTTCCCGGCGTGGTTCCGACCCGGAATATCATTAAAGAAAACCTCTTGAACCTAAGACTGTCTCGTCGTGCATTTGGGTCCGTCCCTGCCAGGACGTCACATTCCCTTCCCTTTGTGTTTTCCTCTGTTTCCCTGAACCTGATTGTGTCATGTCTGCGTTCATTGCCTTATTGTGTCTACATTGCACACTTACTACTCGCACCACATCTTAATTACACAATTCACACTTAATTGCTTTCACCGCATTCCTCACGTGTTTTCTAATTGTTCAATCAATTCGCTGATTTCGCACGCATTTCCCGCAAGCTGCAGTTTATCAGCTCTAATGACACTAGTTATATTAACCGTGCTGTTCCTGTGATTTGTTGTCAGAGTATTATGGTCCTTGTCTCGTTTGGTACTTGCTTCCTGATTCTCTAGCTTGCTAGACTCTGGCTATACGAACCCAGGTCTGGATGCCACACGCCCTGGCTTCCCTGTGTGGATCCTGACTCGGCCACCGCCTGATCCTTCGCTGCGAACCAGGCTAAAGACCGCTCCTTGCTACTTCGCCTGTTCCTGCTCACCAGTTCACTGTGGGTTCCACAGTGGACATTGTCTATTGTGCCTACTGAAAATAAAGACTCTTTATTTTCAAGTTCTGTCTCGTCGTGCATTTGGGTCCGTCCCTGCCAGTCCGTCACAAATACAAAATTGATGAAATTATAGATTTGCCCAATGTTCTCCTTTTAAAACTGTATCTCAGACTGACACTGTTTGTGGATGTATAGATCTGAAAAGCTGAAACAGTTATACTGGCATACAACAGGAATTATTAAATGATCCTAGATAGCTTGCACCAGGGCTGTTCCAGGCAATGTCTGTGCGGATGGATAGCATTTGCAGCCAGACATCAGGGAGCTAAGTGTGACACAGATTTTTTTAGATTTGAGTGAATTTCAAATGAATCCATCTGGAGCTTGATTGCTTAAATTGAGGCAACCGGTGTTTCAGCAAAGAAAGAAATTAGGTAAGCATGATAAGCAAGAACACACAAAACAAAAATACACTCATGCTTTTAATGCATCCATGCACACACACACACACACACACACACACACACACACACACAAACACACACACACACACACACACACACACACACACACACACACAAACACACACACACACACACACACACACACACCTGGGAACACTGAAATGTCCTTTTGAATACAACACCCCCCCCCCCGTATATGTTTTCTGTCTAATCCCATGTATTAGACTTCATACTAAGAACTGACTTCAGATAAAGATGAGAAAATCAATTGATAAGACAGAGACACAATGGTATCCAGCAAACTTTATTCCCTTTTACTATATTTCTCTTTTTCTGGGTGTCTGGAAACCATAGTTGTCTTTTCATGCTCCAGGTCTCTTTTGAAGAGACACCACTTCCTTTTTGGTAAAAGAGGTTTCTGGTTCAAAGGCTTAAAGGGATGTTTCACCTTTGTGTGACAGAAGTAATTTTGTGGAGCCTACCCCATTATATTTGCATAGCGTGAATACTAGCAACGTCAATTGTCCCTGCTGACCGTTAACGGCATCCCCGGTAATCCCGGTTGTTAGGCTTCCCATTCACTTCCATTCATCTTCGGGACCTCACCAAAATGAATCATTTTAAAGCACAAACTAACTATGGCAGATAATAAATCGATAAAAGAGAAGACGACGGTGAAAAGGTACGTGTTTGTTTTGAGCTTATACGATGTTGTCACGTTTAAATTAACTATAATAGTGGAACTATTTTCGGCTTTGCTACTGCGCAGAAACACAACAAGCCGTAGTTAGATTTTTAGTTTTATTATGACCTAAACCTACAACTAACAGTAGCATACTAAAGTTGGTAAATTGACGTCAAATTTATCGTACGCAAGGATTCTTCACTGAGTTAAAATAACAAAGGTTTTTGCCGGATCTTTTGCCGGATTTTTACCTAAAGAGGTAATAAAACGTTGAAAATACATTAAATATCAAAACAAACACATACCTTTCCACCGTCGTGTTCTCTTTTATCGATGTATTATCTGCCGTAGTTAGTGTGTGCTTTTAAACTATTCATTTTGGTGAGCTCCCGAAAATGAATGGGAGTGAATCGGGAACCTGACAACCGGGACTACCGGGAATGCCGTTAACGGTCAGCAGGGACAACTGACGTTGCTAGTATTCACGCTATGTGAAAAAATATAATGGGGTAGGCTCCACAAAATTACTTCTGTCACACGAAGGTGAAATACCTTTAAGCATTCTTATTGTGTGGTCATCACATTCTAGAACAGAAAGACTTTGTGATTCAGGTTTCCATGGAAGCATGAACAATGAAAGTCATTAGCTGGAACAAGGTGGAAAAATCAATCGCTGAAGCTTGTTTCAGCTTTAAGAAACTACTTTATGCTTACTTAAAATCAGTCAAACTGATAAAGACTGGATTTAAGTGCAATCAATTTTTGTGGACCATGAAGAGCCTGCCTCCTTTATACTGAGGTCATCAGTGAGTGAAGGGGATGAGCCATAGCTTCATCAAACAGGTTCAATCCCTGAATTGCTTCTGACTGACAACAGTGGGAGGACTGTGATCAATCAGAATATTGAAATAATGCAGTGATACATACTTCTGAATTTATTTGGTTAGAACCAAAGTGCAGAATTGAATCTAGCAACAGCCTCCCCCATAGGTATGTGAATAGGGCAACATTTTGTGGCAATTTTAATCTCTCTCTCTCTCCGAATGACAATTTCAGATTACATTCGTTTCCGAATTCAAGACCTACTCATTACACTCCTCTTTTTCTGAGTCTTTTCCATTCATTAAACTCTCAACTGTCCGTCCTCCCTGCTCCTTATAATCATCATGGAAATTATTATCATAATCAAAAAATTTTCCATTTCATTAGATAGAGTGAAGTTTAAGACTTATTTGAATTTTGTGTTATATTTATTGACTTATACAAGCTGCATTGGAAGCACAAGCATAAGAGCCCAACAGGCTGGCTGCTGACAAGCTGTTGCAGTAATGAATGCATGTGGCGTAGAGCATGCACCACTCCTGGCATTTTAAGTGAATTTTGATTTCAGCCATTTTCAGAATAAATGAGAAGGACAGAGAAATCTCAGCAGAGTGAAATATAAAATGGAAGGGTGGAGGGTAGGAGGGGTAGGGGGGGCGGGGGTAAGAGATAAGAGCCTGGGTAGCTGCACCTAAAACGAGTGCTTTCTGCCACTGCTGTAGTAAATTCCCTTTTAATTTTCTCTTCATGTCTGTTTTCATTTTGTTGTCAATGCCACAGCATTTGCTGTTATTGGATGTTTATTTATTTATTCTTCTTCCCTAATTTTTGTCTCTGCTGTTCCTTTGATGTACACATATATACATACTTATTCAAGATGAAAAGCTGTTAAAAAAAAATCTGTTGAAAGGGGGGCACAGAGGGGGCTTACTCTGACTGGTTTGAAGAGGGTCTGAAGCCACGTGGATATGAACATGTTAGGGATGGCCAATCCAATGTTTTTCCGGGGGATATCAGAAAAGTGTGCCCCGCGAGAAGACGACAAGCAGGGACCTGTGTGGTGGAGGCGCCTTGTGGTGTCTGCAATGAGAGAGGAGGCCTGTCACACCAAATCATATATCAATAGAGGGAATGAATTAAGGAATCTCATGCTCCCATGCCTGCATGGATGAGCACACAAACACACACACGCGCACATACACACTCGTATTCACCCACACTCACAGGACTTTATTTTTCAATTTGTTGTGACGAATTGTCACCTTTTTTTGTTATTTTCGTGGCTCGATTCAATCTGTAAGATTTACAGTCACATCAGATTCCTTTTGAAGAATTGTGTGGATTCACTGGAGATGTTGGTGAGGGGGGATTGATTTGAGTTTTTTTGAAATAAAGAAAGGTTTTCACATTTGTCAGTTTACACATTGTGTATGGCACTGACAACCAGGCTAAACACACCCAATGAGTGTGCCACAACCTGTTGCCATGGTTACACATATTAAAGTGTGTATGTGGAAGGGGGGAGGGGGGGGGGGTACATGGTGAAAGTGCGGTAATGTGAAAGCCATTGTCACAGTGTGGTAACCATTATGGCCTTGACAGGGACATCAAAAGTACATTAGTTAAATTTGCTGATGATACAAAACTGGGAGGATTAGCTAACAGTTTGGAAGCTACTAAAGTAATCCAAGAAGATTTAAACAGAATCCAGAAGTGGGCAGAAACCTGGCAAATTAAATTCAACATAGCTAAATGTTAAATTTTACAAGTGGGAAATAAAAACATATGGCAAGACTACTTTATGGAAAAAACTAAATTGGAATGTGCTCAATTTGAAAAAGACTGAGGAGTAGTATTTGATCAAAGCCTTTCAGGTGCTAGGCATTGTGCTGTAGCAGTAAAAAAAAAGGCTAACATGATGCTAGGATATAGAGCCAATAGTATAAATCCAAGGATGTTATGCTTATGTTGTACAATACCTTTCTCAGACCACACTTAGAGTACTGTGTGCAGTTCTGGGCACCGTATTACAAAAAAGATATAGAGGCTCTGGAAAAGGTCCAAAGACTGGCCACTTTAGTTTAGTGGTGCAGTTGAGTTTATGAATGCGTCATATACATGATTTCACATATATGTGCTGTTAACTAATGCTTTACAAATATTCGTGTAGTTCCTATAATAAGTCATTATTAGGGAACACTTTATGAATTGTTAATAGATCATTTGCTAATGGTTGACACATTTTTTATATTAGAAACTTAAAATAAAGTGTTACCACATTGGTAAATTGGTATTGATTAATGTTTTTTTTTATATCGAGTCTAGATTTCTAAAACAACAAATAACTGGCTTGTGAATGCTACTTTACAAGGAAGGAAAACGGCCTACCTTTGATACATATTCTAAAATACAGACATTGTCATGGTCCGTGGTTTATTTTTTCTTTTTCACTGCGGTTCTTGTCCTTTCTCTCCAATTGGGAATCTATCTGATTTTTTCCCACGTTCCGTTCCGGGGTTTTGCTTCAGCTCGCCTAATATTCGTTTCACCTGTGCAACTGCCTGCAGAGTATTTCAGCTCCTCACTTCCGCTTCCCGTGCTTCTTTGTCATTCCTACTTACATTGAGCCAGGTATAGTTCGGTGCAAGCGACCTCGTGATATTAAAGATTTCTTTATGTTCACGAGGGACTTGCTTTTTCGTATAATTTTTTTACATCGAGGGTCATTCCTCGTTTAAGCTATACTGTTCGACTTACTCCGTGCTGTTCTCCCTGAGACAGTCTCTTTCGTTGTTTCATTGTCATTTCACCTTCTTACCAGCCGTTTTAGTGTTACATGCCGAAGGTGTTTCTTGTCTATTGTTTCCCCGTTTAAGCTCTAGTATTGAGCTCGGGTGACTTAGTTTTGTGCTCTCACTCATGTTTTCGAGTTCGCCCTATTTTCCTGGGGTGATTATTATTTTAATTATTTAGCTACTAGGATTATTCCTTTTTCTGTTCTATCTATTAGCGGTTTAAGCTGCCTTAGTGGTCCTAACCTTTGTGAGTGACTTGTTCTGATCACCGTTCCCATCGCATTTGATTCGCCGCTACTGAAACCATTACAGACGTGGGCTTATGCAGTGGGAGGAATAAATAGTCAATGCATCTCCTTTTTTTTTTTACTCTTCAAAAAGTTTTATTATCACTACTGCCCTTGCTGTGGGACCAGAATAATTTTTTCTTCATACAAATCAAAATACACATTTTTATATACAGTATGTCTGATATGAAATTCAAATAGTGTTTTATTAACTGCTCTTGTAGACTCTTGCAGATCATAATTATATTTTATTCATTTTATTAGCCCAGTAGGGGCTGTCACGAAACTTTTCTTTTGGAAGAAAAGGGCAGGCTAATTTAAATGTAAGACTTTTTCTCAGTTTTTTCTTCCTAATTGCATGTACCGTATCTCAGAATGATGTGTGCTGTTTGATGGACGTACCATTTTAGGAAATTCAAAGTGTACTTTTTAGGAAAGAAATACTACAATTTTCCTTGTAAGGATGGCATGTGTGAAAGAAGCTCTGAATTGAAAAGGATGGCTTGTCATTTCAATAAAATATTTCACATAATTTGTTGACCTAATGTCTTTTTTAAAAGGATCACTATCACAACAGGCTAGTAAACTTCATTCAAGCAATTACTGTATATGTACCATATAAAAGCATTCGGTTTCTGCATGTTTATTTCAAGAGTAACTGATCTGTTTAATCATACAATATTATCTCCGGAGGACATAAAAACTACCGATGTATATTTAAAAACTCCTTTCATTCAGAAGCCATAATTACAATATTTAGAGAAAGCCCTTTGTTCCTATGCTGACAATACATGGTGATAACACTGTGATCTGAACACTGTGAGGCTGAAATACGCCTGCAGCACTGTGGAGACTGAGACTCAGTAAATATGCCAACTTGGCATGGAGCAGTAAATGTGTGTCTGAAATCTAGACCCTGAGTGTTCCTCTCAACCCACACAAACAGCATGAGTCATCCTCCTGTGCTTCAGTTGCTGATCACAAATTTTTATTCATTTTTTATAGCTCGATTCAAAATCAACCAAACTTTGTCTCAGGAATATTTCATGAAGTTGGATGCAAACAGACTTTATAAACAAAAAAGAAAAGAAAACAGGACATCAACAAAGTTCAGTGAGGCATTGACTAAACAGATACATACAAAGTACAGTTAAAGCATTAGCCCCTCTACATTTGGAAAATTCAAAGTTCACTGTGCCTAACAAAGCCTTCATACATAAAGCCATCTTTACAAATAAATCAGTGGAAAAAAGTGGAAAAGAAAAAGTTGTCACTCCCGATGTCATTCAGCAATATTTAATTAAGTGTATTTGTGAGTAAGTCAGCCCAAGTAAATTTTTTAAGTGTCTAAGTAAATTCTCGTGTCTAAGTAAATTCTCTAAGTGTCTAAGTAAGTGTCTAAGTAAATTCTCACTTGTGATTCTCTTTGCTTTCAAATGGAATTTGCTACTGTTTATTTCTTCAGGGCACCAGCAGAGCACTTGGTGCCTTTCAGACACTATTTGCACTAATATTTAAGCCTCATCCAGCACTATCCAGCACTATCCAGCACTATGCAATTCTTTGGTCGACTCATTGAGAAACATCTTTGATGTCAAATCAACATTCACCTCAATTATTTATTTTCATAAAAAAGTGCAGCTTCCTGCTGCCTTTGTAGAGCAGCTGGAAGGAGATTGACCCTCTTCTAAAACGGTCTCACCACAGCATCCAAAGAACCACGAATCTCACCTGCTTTCTGATTCTTTTCTTACAACGTTTCTTCATTCCTTTCTACTTCTTTGCCATTGAAGCGGTCGGTGACCCATTTTCATATTAATAGTTTTTTTTTGTGATTGGATGACAAATTGAAGCCCAGAGTCACCTGTGCAATTCTGAATGGGTGTGCAAGAAAGACGACATTTGACATGGCAGATGCAAATTAATATGGCGATCACATTTCTTTTCAGATTATGCAGATGCCTCCTGCTAATGCATAACGTGATGTTTTATTCCCTGGAAGTAAATCAAGCAATGTCACTTTCAGCCAAAGCTGCTCACTGCTCATATTTTCATGGGCCTCTACTGTCTAACTTCTAAATAAGATTTAAATTTCTCTAATAACAGTATCATCAGCGAAATACAATACAACAGTATAATATAGAATATTTTTTACAGCCTCAAAAAGGTGTGTGCCTGTACAAAGAACATCCCCTGTGATGTTTGAATGTCATTTCTGTTATAAAAAAAATAAAGTTGTTTAGTTTAACCATTATTTTATTTAAACACAATTTTCAAATTACATGCCTACATACATACATGCATACATTTTCTTTTGCATAGATATGCACCATTAGCACCATGTCAGCATCTTTTCAAATGCTTGGGTTTGCATTTCCTTTTTTCCCCCCCACATTTACTGTAGGTAAAATGGGGAAAGAATCTATTCTAAAGCTATTTATAAAAAAAGTATGCATAATACACGTAATATCAATGTTGTGGTGAATTAATAATATTTATGTTATATCAATGCTGCTGCAGCTGTGAGCTCTGCACTGTCATTCTATGCGTAACAGATCACGTCTGTTCAGCACTAGGTTCTAATGCAGAAAAATCCTTGCATTGCATGTTGAGTATCACCCCTTTGAGCTGCTCACCCAAACCATTTAAAAAGATCCTTTAGCAACAAAGAGATGAAGTGGAAACATGATGGCAAGCAACAGGCCAATCAGTTCTCGTTTCCTCTGAAAATTCCTCTCATTTCTTCGAAAAGGCTCAGACTTCTTCAAATTCCACTGAGATGTCATATCTGAAGAAACATATTTTTTTTGCGAATTATTACCTATTAACAAAACAAAAGTAAAAACCCAGGGGGTTTATTTTTTGCAGTTGGGGGAGGGGTGTGTGAATGAGTACTTTTCCAGTTTTCCGGTAATCATCTTCCACAATCATACTTTTGTACATTGGAGGGGTCGGGGTCGGCTTTGTGCTCTTGCAAGCTCGTTTCTGGGGGGAGGACTCCTGTAGTAAGCCAGGCAGTTTCCTTAACGCTAATATGACTCTGTGCACGGGACAGAATGCTGTGCAAATGCTGCCTGCCAAAGTGGACAGTTGTGTTGCTATGGTTACAAGGGGAATTGAGAGCGGGCAGCCTTCAGGGCAGATTCTCCTAATAGAGAAACTCAAAAGTTGTCATCCCGTTAGGAGACCTCGCCTGGGACTTTCCAAATTCCCTCTTTCATTGTCATGACAACATGTCGCTATTACATTATGCAAATTCCATATCTGTCTACCAGTGGCAATGATTAATTGCCGTCTAACGCATAGCTACGAACAAAGGAGATGGCTAGAGGACAAAAGGGGGCAAGGCATTTTTTTCTTTTTTTCTCTTTGCTAGCAATGGATAAGAAGCAACAGCACGCCAGTTGCTGTTACATTGAGGAAATATCATGGTGGATTTGTGGAAGTATTATGATGGATGCATTTGGGATCAATGAGTTCAGAGAGTGGGGTTGGCAGTGGGCCTGTGCGTGTGACTTCAAGTTAGCTGCATTCTTCTTGTGCAGCACGCTAGTCACTTGCTGGCTCAGTAATAAGACAGGACAGTCACTGTCTCATTGTGATCTAGTACTGTAGTAATATTACCCGGGTTGGGGGGGGGGGCATAATTTCATTTTCATTCCAGTCAATTCAGCGAATGAAATGCTGTGGTTTGGGAATAAGAATGAAAAGATATTGAAGTGAAGATTGAAGTGATCTGTGCTCACAATTGCTGATTGGTGGACGAGAACCTTTTCCCTTTGTGCATTTAAATATAAACAGAAATCAAGAGGCCAGGGAAATGGGTACAGTACACTTCAAAAAGAACTGGAGGACATTCAGTGGAGAAAAACATTTTTTGGACTTGACCTTTGCCTGTTTTAATTTATAATTATTTTATTTTGTTTCGGATTTTTTCAGTTTTCGCCAATTCTTTATGTTGTTCAATTCCCCGTGTAGCAACCGCTTGAGAATTCTACGCTACACAACCCCGTCAGCTGGTAGTAGGAAGGAGGTTGCCACGTCCTTTTCAGGGTGCGGCGACTCTAGCTCCTGACCGCGATCCAACTCGCCCAGGGCCGCTTGTGTTAAAGTTACTTTATTCCAGTTGTATTTATTCCAGATCCTACTTCAAAGAATACTGTGGTGTGCACATACTAATGGAGTGTGCTTGCCTATTGAAAGGAAGTTTGCCTTGTTTGGTGCAAAACTTTAAAGTAAAAAAAGTCAATTAAAATACCAATTTTTATATTTTGTGCATCAGTGCATTGTTCTTGGCCCAAATCATTTTTTAATGAGAAAAAGATCAACCAAAAAAAGTACTAAATGCATAATATTGAATACCCTGAATCTCATAAGTTCCTGAAGGAAGGGGAGACAGAGCACAAGACTGAATTCAGACTATCAGGTGAATCCTGCAAGTGAAGCAAACACTTGGTATTCCACAGAGCTTCTGAGAACAAGTGAATCAAACCTGAAATGCCATTAGACCCACAAGTACATTAATACAGATATCATCTAAAGAACGGGTGCAAAATAGGTACCGTACAGAGCTCATTTCTGTACAGACGGGAGCTTTAAAGTGGCAAACATGAATGATGTAAAATAATATCTAATATTGGAATCGCTCCGTTTCCATCAGTCAAATGAAGCTGTGTAAATGTGTCTCTGACCAAGCTCATTGATTTAGTTTTTTATTTGCCCTTTATGTACAATATGTTCACATTAAGTTTATTGTATGGTTTATTTTAAATAGAGCTTAAATTTGGGTCATTTTAACTTCTGCTGATGCTGTTCTATGACTTCCGTAATGACGCTAAGTAGGGATGCACCGATACCATTTTTTTCAGACCGAGTACGAGTACTCACTTTTGAGTACTCGCCGATACCGATACCGATACCATTTTTTGTGTGTTTTTTTAAGTATGAGTACTTTATAATAATACTGTATAATAATACCACAATAATGAGACGGCTGATTTTGAAGATACTGTGTTTATTTTCTCCTGTTGATGGAGCACAGTCTATCAATTTACTGATTATTTAAATCAAATGAGGTCCAATAAAAATAAATAAATAAACATAAATAATAACAAAAATAAAACTGTACAGTCTTTTGTGCATCATTCTATTTATACTGGAACGTCAAAGTATAAGTGACCCCTAACCCTTACCACTAATATACATGGTCAACTTAACAGGGGGGGGGGGGGCTGACTGTAAAAAAACAATTGTGAAATAGGCCTACATACATTATAGGCTAACCTACTGTACTGACATGGAACAGCCTGTGTGCTATCTAAAGACTAGGTCTGTTTGACAGTCTGTGTGCCATCTAAAGACTACCTAGACTACCTTCACTTCTGTTTTGAAAACGTAAGTGGCAGGTTCTTTTTGATGAAAAGAAGCCTCTCTGCATTTTCAGCTGTGAGCCTATTTCTGTTTTCATCAACAATGTGTGACACTGAGCTAAATAACCGTTCACTTTCCACACTACTACATGGTGCTGAGAGGTATTTTTGTGACATTTGGGCCAGAGCGGGAAATCGCACTTTGTTAACTATCCAGTACTGGAGTGGTTTGTCTTCACGAGGAACTGTGCACTCTGCAAGGTATGTCTCCACCTGGATGGCAGAAGCCACTGGAGTACTGTTCAGTGATGCATGCTCATCTGCGATTTCACTGAACACACTGTCCAGACTGCTGCAGGGCTGGTCCCTCCGTGGCCTTCTGAGAGGTGGCTCCTCCTTCTGGTCTGCATCCCCAGGAGACATTTTCTGCAGCTCCCGTATCAGCATCACTTTGGCCTCCTTTGCTGTGTTGGTGTTTGAGAAAAAACGATCCTTATATCTACAAAGAGAGAGAGTGGGACAATTTAGCTGACAATATACATGAAGCATGAAGCATATACATACAAGCATATGACACATGTTGCCTAATCAATTAATATTGACACGTTTTAGGTAGGCATATTTTCCCTCCTTCAAACTTTATAGACACACGGCCATTATTATAGTGTTTAAATTAAGTGCATAATAGACTATTATTAGTTAGCATAAATATAGAACTATTAGTTAACTTAGTTACCTTGGGTCGAGTAGACTCGCGATGCAGTAGAGTGGATTCTTCTCTGCCTCAGAAAAGCGTTTCTTCACTGCTGCGAGTAAAGTGCTCTTCATGGTTCTGATTCCACGGTCCTCCTCCGTTTCTTTGGCCAGCAGTCTCTGAAGCATTGTGACGGAGGGAATCACATCTGCCGCGGATGCTTCCGAAGAGCTCACCTGTCGAGTTAACTCTTCAAATGGAGCGAGCACGGTTACCGTTTTCTCCATTAAACCCCACTGGTTCGCGCTGAGGTTGTCGGGGAGCTGATGGTCGGACGCATATATTCCAAGGGCTCGTTTCTGTTCGATAAGACAGCGCAGCATGTAAAACGTACTGTTCCAGCGGGTTTGTACGTCTTGTTGGAGTCTTCTTATCGGCTGGTTGAGTTCTAGCTGGATGTCTTCTAGCAGGGAGTACGCCAAGGGGGAATGTTTAAAATGCCCAACAATTCTCCGCCCGACTGCCACAGCATCAGCAATCGTTCGCTGAGCAAGAAGGCCTTCCTGCACAGCTAGCTGGAGTGTGTGAGCGACACACGATAGGCTTGGGAGTCCAGCATCATCCATCGCCTTGATCATGTTTTTGGCATTATCTCGGAGCACAACGTGAACGCATTCTTTTGAAATCCCCCAAGTTTGAAGCATTTCGTCAAATGCACCTGCTATTGCTTGGCCTGTGTGCGATCCACGCAACTCTTTTGCTTGCAGTACGACTCGCTGAAGATTAAAGTCCTTATCTATCCACTGCCCAGTTAGGCTGATGAGAGACATTGGACTGACGCTACTGCTCCAGATGTCAGTGGTGAAGCTAATAGCTGACATGTCGCACAACAAGCTGGTGATGTGCTTTTTCACAAACCCGTGCATCTTCGGCAACACGGTGTCTGTGATATGACGACGACTTGGGATATCATACTTGGGCTCCAAAACTCCAAGAAGCCGTCGGAATCCCACGTTATCCACAACTGACAATGGTTGATCGTCAAGAGCAATGTATTGGGTAAGAGCCTCTGTTATTTTTACTGCCTTCGGGTTGTCGCTAGACATTTTCTCGTTCCTCTTCAATGTTTGCAGTAACGTTGGTTGCTGTGTGCTACCGATGCTAGCACTAAACTCCTTGTACTCAACCTCGTGTCGAGTTTTGAGATGTTTTATCAAGTTACTAGTATTGAATGAACTAGCCTTCGTGCCACCTCTTGATATTTTCACTGAGCAGAGCTTGCATTTTGCTACAGTTTGGTCAGATTCGTCTACCTCAAAGTACTTCCAAACTTTCGACATTTTGTCTTGATTTCTCGTGAAGGAGGGCGTGGCGTGAGCGTGAGCGTGAGCGTGAGCACGCAGGTCAGGATTAGGTGTTGCTAAGGTGATAGCATTAGCGTGCGGACGTTTGGACATTGGTATCGGTTTTGGAGTATCGGTACATTTTTTCGAGTACGAGTACGAGTACATGAGCATGGTATCGGCCCCGATACCGATACTGGTATCGGTATCGGTGCATCCCTAATGCTAAGCCTACAGAGGCCTTCACTGGTTTCTCAGCACACGCTCTTGTCGCTTCTCCTTTCTGTAGCAGATGGTCATGAGCTAACACGTCTCTTAACTCCACTCCACTACTCAGTTGAAACCATTTAGAACTAATCTATAGCTGTTTCACTAGGTACATTCATTACATACTTTCCAGAAACAGATTCCAATATTTTTTCAACTCCCAACACTATTTCATAGATAAATCTGGCATGTTTCGGCAGATATTTTGCTGCAAACAATTATTCTGACTCATATTACACAACATATTTAGTGATTTTGTTAGATATGGTGGTTAGAGATTATTATAGCGAGCAGACATTACTTCCAGTCACAGTCAGCAATAGTTATGGCTGAATCATTAAAATTGTATAAAATCAGAAACAGGGTGACAGAAGCATTTCCTGATTGTATCAACCAATTTTTCAATATTGCTATCCAATGTTTTATTTTTAAAGATGTGGATGGATCACTGCAAGGGTTATTTCTCCTACAGTCAGGAGAAACCACCCTTAAAGGGATCCATCCACATCTACTCCATATCTGGCCGCAGAGTGATGGTTTGGGGTTCGTTTGATACCTTAGATAGACCCTTGATGACGTACAGCCATTTCGCCAGTCATGTGTTCCATACTGTACCAGCGTAATTTACAGCTGAATCTAGTCTCACCCCCCAATTCTCAAAGAGATCAGTTCAAATGCAGAGAGGTTATAGTATCGCTTGTAACAGTACCTGAAAATAAGATATCGAGAGTCTTTTGATGTTGATTGGTCACAGACTTCAGAAAGTAACAGCATGCAAAGTATATGCGACCAAATATTAAATATGATTTAAAAATATGTTAAAGCAAAGGGTATGAATACTTATGTAAATGAGAGATTTCAGTTTTCGATTTTTAATACATTTGCAAAAATTTCTAAAAACATGTTTTCACTTTGTCATTATGGGCTATTTTGTGTAGAATTTTGAGACAAAAAATTAACTCAATCTATTGTAGAATATGTCTGTAATGTAATAAAATGTGGAGAAGGTGAAAGGGGTGGGCAGACTTCCTGGCTTGACTGTAAATAAAAGTGCAATTAATTTAATGTTGGTGATCATTAAATATACACTTTAATTTATGTGTCAATTTTAATGACATATGTTGACTGAATCTCTGCCTTCATTTTCAAGTCATGTTTCTATAGCACAAAAGATAAACATTTAGAACATTTCTTACTAGACAACTCTTTTTTTATAGCTCCCCATTTTTCCTGCTTTAGAGGACATTTTTATGTTCCAACGCTACATGATCATTTGCAGGACAGTGTTCCTAACCACAGCACATTTCCCCCTAAGCTATAGTGTCATATTTCATCGTATTAGCTGTTTTATGTGTTCTATTCTTCTTACACCAAGTGTGTTCACTTGAGAAACAAACTGCTTGTGTTATGCAAGCACTGGAAAAATGCAGAAATTTGTAAAATGTTAAGGACATTCTAAATGACAATATACTGGACACAAGACACAAGTATTACAAGTCTAACCTGTAACACAGCTAAAAACAATAGGTTCATGAACAAAACTAATTGAGGTCAATGGTAAAGGGGAAAAACTGTCAATAAGATTAATATAAAGATGTAAAAGCACTATTTATTTCATGTCAAAACCACCTTTCTTTTCCAGGCCAGGAAAAGCAAGTGGAAATCCTAACTGGATTCCTATACAGGAAACCATTTGTGAAAATTGTCATCGAACCTGAACGGTTGATGATTGATTTAGTATGAAATGACCCCTGGTGAAACTTTAAACAGTAAAGTGAGAATGTCAGCCTGCCTTCGTGTGAAGGCTCAGTCTTTCTCTACAGTAGTAGATGTGATGGCTCGTGTGAAGGTTCAGTCTTTCTCTACAGTAGTAGATGTGATGGTCCGTGTGAAGGTTCAGTCTTTCTCTACAGTAGTAGATGTGATGGCTCGTGTGAAGGCTCAGTCTTTCTCTACAGTAGTAGATGTGATGGCTCGTGTGAAGGCTCAGTCTTCCTCTACAGTAGTAGATGTGATGGCTCGTGTGAATGTTCAGTCTTTCTCTACAGTAGTAGATGTGATGGCTCGTGTGAAGGTTCAGTCTTTCTCTACAGTAGTAGATGTGATGGCTCGTGTGAAGGTTCAGTCTTTCTCTACAGTAGTAGATGTGATGGCTCGTGTGAAGGCTCAGTCTTCCTCTACAGTAGTAGATGTGATGGCTCGTGTGAATGTTCAGTCTTTCTCTACAGTAGTAGATGTGATGGCTCGTGTGAAGGTTCAGTCTTTCTCTACAGTAGTAGATGTGATGGCTCGTGTGAAGGCTCAGTCTTTCTCTACAGTAGTAGATGTGATGGCTCATGTGAAGGCTCAGTCTTTCTCTACAGTAGTAGATGTGAAGGTTCAGTCTTTCTCTACAGTAGTAGATGTGAAGGTTCAGTCTTTCTCTACAGTAGTAGATGTGATGGCTCGTGTGAAGGTTCAGTCTTTCTCTACAGTAGTAGATGTGATGACTAGTGTGAAGGTTCAGTCTTTCTCTACAATAGTAGATGTGATGGCCCGTGTGAAGGTTCAGTCTTTCTCTACAGTAGTAGATGTGATGGCTCGTGTGAAGGTTCAGTCTTTCTCTACAGTAGTAGATGTGATGGCTCGTGTGAAGGCTCAGTCTTTCTCTACAGTAGTAGATGTGATGGCCCGTGTGAAGGTTCAGTCTTTCTCTACAGTAGTAGATGTGATGGCTCGTGTGAAGGTTCAGTCTTTCTCTACAGTAGTAGATGTGATGGCTCGTGTGAATGTTCAGTCTTTCTCTACAGTAGTAGATGTGATGGCTCGTGTGAAGGTTCAGTCTTTCTCTACAGTAGTAGATGTGATGGCTCGTGTGAAGGTTCAGTCTTTCTCTACAGTAGTAGATGTGATGACTAGTGTGAAGGTTCAGTCTTTCTCTACAGTCGTAGATGTGATGACTCGTGTGAAGGTTCAGTCTTTCTCTACAGTAGTAGATGTGATGGCTACTGCAGCATGGTTCTGTACCTCACTACAGTCTCTTTAATTTGAGTTTTTTTTTTTTTTTACATGATTGAGTCTTTTTGAAGCCTAGAATGATTGCTCATTTTGGCACAAATTATTGGAGTGCAGTCAAGTGTGAGGCTTTCCAATTATTGACTGATGTACACAATTTGATGCCATTCAAAGCCAACATTTCCTAATTATGTGAACTGTGGACACATTTTTCCTTGTTGAGTATAAAATATGGCAACGCCATGAAACATTGCGGGTTTGCCCTCTTATTTTTGCAAAAGAAAATAAAAGTCAGTCCTGTGGAGGCGTTTCCTTCAGCAGTGATGCACAGCTCCTGTTAGGACAGGTAAATGGACACTTTCTGTTATCTCTTATGCAGGTGATTTTTGTGTCTTGACAGTGTTTTGGTGATTATATTATAAGAGATTGTTCAGAGCTGTCATGTAATGTATCATTTATTACACCTGCGCGTGCATAGCGCTGTGAGCGGGGGTATTGTAATCACTTGCGTCCGTGTGTCTGTCTGTCCGTGGGTCTGTCCGTAACAGCCTTAGCACCTACAGTTCTAATCAAATTTGAATTAAACTTGGCACATGCGTTCAGAGGAGGCCAATGACCTGAATATTTTTCAAATCGGTGAACTGCAAGTATTAAAATTTTATTAATTTCCACCAGTTTCTAATGAATAGTTGGATTGACGTTACACCTTTTGAACCTTTTCCGTCCAGAGTTGCATTCATTTTTGGCTGAGATCTTGTATTAACGACGGGAGAGTCGAACCACTCCGTAAAGTCTTCTTCAGCGTATCCCAAAGACTTTCACTGGGGTTAAGGTCAGGACTCTGGTGGCCAATTCATGTGTGAAAATGATTCCTCATGCTCCCTGAACCACTCTTTCACAATTTGAGCCCAATGAATCTTGGCATTGTCGTCCTGGAATATGCCCATTGATGGGATAACCTGGTCATTCAATACATTCTGGTACTCAGCTGACTTCATTTTATTGCTGCACAACGTTGCTGAGCCTAGACCTGACCAATTGAAGCAAGCCCAGATCATAACACTGCCTCCAGAGGCTTATACAGTGGGCACTATTCATGACGGGTGCAACGACAACTTTTTTTTTGGCCAGGCACTGTACAGAAATTGTAGCCTAAATGCTACCATTCTTTTGATTGACCTGTCAGATCGAGTTCACAGTTCAGAAGTTCAGTACCGCCCTTTGGGACAACGCACGCAACATAGCCTAATTTAAACGTCCCGATGTAGGCTTACAGTGCAGTGCACATTCTTGAGTTGTGTTATTAATTTTTCAGCATCAGCGTGTGTTTTATTTTGCACCATGGCCTTCTACTTGTCTGTCAAAGTTTATTACTGTTATTACCACCTGTTGGATATGGGCAACACATGACTGGACTGATCTTGATTTTGGTGTTAAGGATTTACCGGTGTAAGTTAAAACAGCAGCTGTTCTATTTTGCATGACTGTGACCAACTGATTGTCAAAAAAATAAAAAAAATAAATATTGCGGGCAACTATTGCACTTAAAGATTGGACTGATAGATGGATTGCGAATTATGCATTGTGTTGCATAGCCTTGGCAACTGTTAACGTGGGCTACATTAGATTTCCTCCGTATTGTAGCCTGGTAAATTAACTGTAAATGCACATGTAGCTACTCTGTCTTGCGAGCTCAGGACTTCAAAATTGAAATTGAATGAACTGAAATTTAAATTGATGCGAATGCATGAAGATGGCGGATGGCAGTGAGTAGAGACGCGTAGCTCTGACTCGGAAAGGAAAACTTTTGCCAGTCCTTCTAGAAAACAGCCAAACAAAGACAATTATGCGAGGACCTACCTCAAGCTGTTTATAAAGGAGTATTGTCAAAACAAACTGTTCAAGTCTAAAAAAAGTAGAAAGAAAACAGACAAACGCCATTAACCCCGCATGTCTACCCGCAACAAGGCACTGAAGGCAGCGTCGGCAACAGACATGGAAAAGCGTCAACAAACCCTGAGTGAAGCTTGTAGAGTCTAACAGTAAAAGCTGTGGTGTATCTATTCTAAAACTTTGGCTTTTAATGTAGATAAAGTAATTAAAGATCAAAATGGTCGCTTCATACTGCTGAAAGCTACCCTATTTAATATGCCAATTGTATTAGTAAATATATATGCACCAAACATTAACCCTAGCCCATTTTTTAATGAAATTACAGAACATCTGGCCAATTTTATTGGTCTTCCAATACTAATAGGGGGTGATTGTAATGCGGTAGCTAACCCGAGTATAGACAAATCAAGTATACCATCCTCTACAGATAAAATAACCTCTAAAGCTTTGGTGGATATGTTTAAGGGAGCAGGATTGTCTGATGTCTGGAGATTAGCACACCCCTCGGAGAGAGATTATACTTTCTATTCTAACCCTCATAAGAGTAACACTTGGGAAACCAAAATACATAACATTATTCAATCCAACCATTCACCGATCTCAATATTCTTTTCTCACTCCAATTGTTCTCCCAGAAACAATAAATGGAGATTCAACAATTCCTTATTATTGAATCTTCAGTTCATTGAAGAAATCAAAAGAAAAACAAAAAAATAAACACTGGCAGTGTCTCATCTTCTACCACGATATGGGAAGCATATAAAGCAACATGTCGTGGTTGGATAATCAGCCATGCCACTCAACAAAAAAAACTAAAATTGAAAAGAATTGAGGAGTTGTCTGGAACACTGAATTCCATGGAAAGAAAGCACAAAGACAATCCCAAAAACCAATAAATCTATTTGAATCTTGTAAAGGCCCAGACAGAGCTAGGGGATCTATTAAATACAAAACTGAAATTTGCTTTATTTAGATTGAAATCAATAAACTACGACACTGGGGATAAAGCAGGCAAGCTATTGGCCCATTGCCTTCAAAAGCAGACATTTTCACACTTGATCCCTGCTATTTTATCATCTGATAAAGAGACACTCACTGATCCAATTTTGATCAATGGAAGATTTAAGGAATATTACTCAGAACTATATAAATCAGAATGTGACCCCTCCCAAAGTACTTTAGACACCTTTTTTGAAAGGATCAACCTTCCAAGACTCTCAACAGAATACAAAGAATCCCTGGTGGCAGAGATCAGTTAATTGGAGGTTGCTAATGCTATCAAGCTACTTAATAGTAATAAGGCCCCAGGTGAAGATGGATTTTCTGTAAATTTTTATAAAACCTTTGCTGATGTTTTAAAAGATCAGTTACTCAAGGTTTACCATGAATCAAAACAAGGGGGTTCACTTTCTAGAGCACTCAATACATCCCTAATAACACTACTACCAAAACCTAACAAAGACTTAATGGAATGCAGCAGTTTTAGGCCAATTCAATTACTAAATGTGGACAATAGAATATTTGGTAAAATTCTAGCTGAACGACTAAACATAAATCTTTATGCTGATGATATCCTTCTAACAGTCAAAAATCCCCAAACATCGTTAATTAATGTTCTCCAGACAATTTCAAGCTTCAGCAGCATATCTGGTTATAAGATTAATTGGGGAAAATCTGAAGCACTACCTTTAAATTTGCACTGCCACAATCCCAGTATGGCAGACTTTCCATTCAAATGGTCCCCAACAGGGATCAAATATTTAGGAATAACTTTGAAAACTCACATTGACCAAATTACCCACTACAACATGTCTAAGATGATTACAGAAATAACAGAAGACTTGGAAAAATGGAAATGTCTCCCTCTCTCTCTCTGGGACAAGATAGACACAATAAAAATGAATATTTTCCCACAAATATTGCCCTTTCCTTCGACAAAGACTGGTTCAAGTAGCTTAACACTCTGTTTACTACATTTTTATGGATAGACAAACCACCTAGAATAAGCCATTCAAAACATATTTTAGACAGAAAAAGAGGTGGTCTTGGCCTTCCTGACATTTATAAATATTACATTGCTTTTAACTCAAGGTACCCTCTCAAATGGGCATACAATGAGGAACATAATCATGCCTCCTGGGTAACCATAGAACAAGAAATACTAACTATGAGTAAATGTTCTCTATCATTAAATGCTCTATGGTATTACCCAAAGTACTGGGAACAAATAAAAAATCCCATCATACAATTCTCTTGTGAAATTGCTTCCATTTTACACAGAACCTTATGTTTTGATGGAATGAAATCTCCAAACAACCCCCTATGGAGAAATGGTGGCATTTTAAATAATGGTAAACCTTTTGTAAATAGAGAATGGGAATCTAAAGGTATATTTAATATTTCCGATCTGTTTGACTACCACAAACGAAGATCGTTCCAGCAAATGAAAGATGAGTTTGGTTGATCAAAGAAAGACTTTTTACTATATTTACAAACCAGGTCACAACTTCTTAAACATCTTGGAGACCAAACATCCCTTCCAAAGTTATCTGCAATTGAGGAAACACTTAAAAATAGAATGAAAACAAACAAACATATAGCTGGTCAAATATATAAAACCCTTAATTGCTCGGGTGGTTTGATATGTCATGCTGTGGAAAGTACTTGGGCAAAAGATCTAGGTGAACAAATAGACCCACAAGTTTGGGAATATATCTGGAGAAATATGCACAGAGTGTCCAACTCTGTTCGGAACAAATGAATTCACTTCAAAATCATTCATAGAGTGTACCTAACCCCCAGGAAATTAAAACTAATCGATGCAAATAATTCCGATTTATGTTGGCATTGTAAGAGGGAGAGTGGACAGTTTGTGCATATGATCTGGAGATGTCCGAAGCTTGTAAGATACTGGTCCATGGTTACCAAAACGGCATCATCTCTTTCAGGAATTCCAGTTCCTCTAGACCCAAAGATCTGCATCTTGAACTATTTGGGAAATATAACTAGAGACAGAAGTAAAAAAAGAATAATTTCAATAACATGTATGTGTGCCAAACGTCTTCTTGCACTTAACTGGAAAAATATTGAGGCCGTGTCAGAGGAACTGTGGCTCAAATCATACTATGAAATGTTGATGCTAGAAAAAATTTGCTGTAACCTAGCGGAAGTATATTTACAAGAAAATGAAATATGGGAGAGGATTACTATATCAATGTCAACCTTTAACGTTTAAGATCATGCATGTGACAGCGGGTATATTGAGTTTGACAAAACACGATTGAGATAAAAGTACTGTATATTACAATATTCATTTATTGTATACTACAATAATGACAAATTATTTTTATTATAATAAATAAGAGGGAAGAAAATCCAAAACATTTGTATTCAAGGGATATTACATAAATACAATAATAAAATATAAACTATACAAATGCGTCCCATAATAAAAATACTAATAATAAATACATGCAAAATAGTAATCAATCATAACAATAATTAATAATAATAACATTGGTAATAATTATACAATACAAACTAAAAATAAACTTTTTTTCTGTCAATCACTACCCCCGACTCGGACCTTTGGAGGGGCAATCCCGACCAAACCTGGTGTCAGTGAACTCGCGCCGTGAGGAGAGGCCAGGAACCCCCCCAGGGGACCCCGAGGATGGGTATTAGATACATATGAATACCATATTTGTTTTTAATTGTATTTTTATTTATTTGTTTATTTATTCCCCTCTTCTATTTTACTCTGTTTACCACCTGAACTATACATCAACATTAAGGTTTTAAAATGGTCCCCATTTGATGTGAAATGTCTAGGCACATTTGTTGTTGTTAAATGTTATTATTGGTGTATGTAAAAAATAAATTAAAATTGAAATAAACAAATTATCTTTCAGTTGCCACCGGAAGGGTAGTGCCTAGTCCTATTACTACTAGCACTAGTTATTGTGAGTTCATGATGCTCTGTCACAAGAACAGGTATTCAGTCCACTGGATCGGCATAATCAGATCACATAATTAATGTTCACAGTTAATTGTAGGTAGACTTTCCTGTTGATGTTGATGTTTTATTTTCTGGAAAAAATTTGCAGTAGTATGCACAATTCTGCGCCCCCATTGAGTTAAAAGTACGTGAGCAGAAGCCCCATTTACCCTATAGAGAATTTGTACTGCATGGTAGCAAATGTGCAGAGCCAACTAGTCCTAGTAGCCATGACTTTGGCCACCTCCTTACTTGTTCCCAGATTACTGTTTAATATGTTATTCTTGGCCGTTTTTTCCAATTGAAAGTGAAGCGGCCGGCTAGACTAACATTTTCACAAGGACTAAAACCACAACTAACTGCTCAAATATTGATTGAAAACATCAATGTGCATTTACCGTTTCAAACTTTCTCTACGCAATCAATTAGCTACAGTGCCCTCCACTATTATTGGCACCCCTGGTAAAGATGAGTAAAAATGGTTATAAAAAAATTAACCGTTTGGTGAATTAGCTTAATCTCACATTGAAAAAATTTGAAAAATCCAACCTTCAATTGAAGTAAATTAATTATGAGAAAAAAAATCCCTCATCAAGAAATAATAATTTTTAACAAATGGATGGATCAAGGGTTGTTTCTCTTGACAAATCTTTCTATTGAACTCTATGAAAAAAAAACCTTCAAGTTATCCATCTATATCTACTGTATTTCTGGCAGCAGAGTGATGATTTAAGGCTTGTTTGATACATCAGACCCTTGATGACTTAGAGACATTTAGCCAACCATGTGTTCCATACTGTTCCAGTGTAATTTACAGCTAAATCTAGTCCCACCCCCCAATTCTCATAAAGATCCATTCAAATGCAGAGACGTTATAGTATCGCTTGTAAGAGTACCAGAAGATAAGATATCAAGAGTATTTTGATGCTGTTGGGTCACAGACAGAAAGTCATGGCATGCAAAGGATATGCGACCAAATATTAAAACTGATTACTTTATTTTATATATAAATGCAGGGGTGCCAAAAATTGTGCCACACGTGGTTTTGTTAAAAATAATTATTTCTTAATGAGGGATTTTTTTTCTCATAATAAATTTACTTCAATTGAAGGTTGGATGTTTATAATTTTTTCAGTGCGAGATTAAGCTAATTCACCAAACGGTGAATTTTATTATAACCATTTTTATTCATCTTTACCAGGGGTGCCAATTATAGCGGAGGGCACTATATTAGCTTGATGCTGACTTGTTTTGACTTTTTTGACTGTGGTGTATTTTAGATGGGAAAGCTATACATTGGTCATGCTGTTAGGCTTATGCTGTTATTTTTTTGTGCTGCAACATTGGCTCCATGACAGTACAGTTTACTTTGATTGTAAATGCAGTCTTTACTATTGTAGCACCAACTGAATTATAGAAGTGGCCAGCCTCATCCCTGCCAAAGAGCTTTAGGGCAGAGGAGATTCTGTGCTAGATCAATATTTGTCTCATTTCACAGTGATACTGGCCACATGCTGGTGGAAGTCTACAGTTTCTGTCTGTGCTTGTTTGTTCACTGTGTAAATGTGCAAATCCCTTACAATGAAAATAAAGTTCATCATGCTTGTATATCACATTTTTTATTCCAGAACATTGGAAATCTATTTTTAAGAATGTTTTTTAGAAAAACTTCTAAAAAAATGTAGTTCCCTAGTTTTGTCATTTTCATTCTTCAAACCAGTTCGATCGAAGCCGGGTGTGTGTTTCCTGATAACAGGAGAGACTGCCAATTAAGAAGGAAGCTTACAAATGTTTACAGCTGTGTGCTGAGGAAGCAGCTTCTGACTCTTTGTTAACGGCCTCATTTGCCAGTTGTTTGACAATTCACCAAAGATGATATTTAACAGCTACACTGTGAATTTATATACAGTACATATTTTTAAAGATGCCATCTAAAAATAACAGTAGGAACAGTAGAACCTCAGATCCATGGACTGACCTGTCACTCGAAGAGGGAATTAACCTGGAAGTAGGATAAGCAATCATACATTTTCAAGGTAGACCTGCTTATTCTGCAATACATAGATTATCATTGTTGTTATCACTGATGTAATAAGTGAGCATTAACGGATGCATCTTTTATTTATCCAGTGTGCCTGAACGGTAAATATTGGACTCATTATGTACTCTGTTAGAGTTGAATTAACACTGGACATTGTACTGTGTGCTCCAGACATGCTGCGTCATGCTGTGTTTTTTCAGAAGAAAACAAATGTCCTAATGAGATCCGGCTTCTGTCTTGTTTGATTATTGGTTATGCGATTATGGAAAGATTTTTAGGTACAAAATGCAAGTTATGAAAGTAACCATTCCAATAAATGATCCAGATTAAAACAAGTGCATTTAAAATTGACTTAAAAAGTTGTAGCTGTTTCAAAGTACTGGATCACCCCCCCCCCCATTACCCACATGTTTGTATGTCTGAGGTTATACTCCACACCTGTTATTCGCTGACTATTGGTATTGTTGATTTTATATTGTTATATTGTTTATACCTGTATTTCTATTATGTGTTTGAGGATAATCTATCCCCAACAGCACCACCAGACTGTCTGAACTATGCCATCATTTGAGAGCAAGTGGTGTCACTGGTGATCTTGGAGATTCTATACCTAATGTACAAGGTATAGGTGTTTTTTAGATTTTTTTTTTTTGCCCCTGTCTCAACTTTTTTGGAACGCATTGCGGGCATCAAATGCACTGCTTTCTGCTCTTATGCGCATTTTACATACTTTCCCAACTTTTTTGGAATTGGGGTTTGTATTTGTGATGCTCTTTGGTCTGATTTATGGCCTAAATGTTGAATACCCACACAAACTGAAGTATGCAATCAAGGCAGTGCAGAAGATCTTTGTATCAATAGAAGGACATTTTCTAGAGTGGCAAAAAAAAAAAAAAGGTTTGAATATTTGTGTTACATTCTCCAGGACACCTGGCCTTTGGCTGAAGCATGGTGTCTTAATGTTCCTTATGATCTGCAGCATGTATGTGCAGGACATAGGCTCCAATTAAATGATATAACATGTTAACAAATTAACGAACTAATGCTGTGCTGTCAACTGGTTTGTATACTACATAATGGGTTGACATTTTTTTCTGATTGAAAGATATATAAAGTTTTTTTCTTCTCTTTTTGGGATCAGCAGGCTGATTGTTTTATTCGAAAAGTTCGGGACTTGTGAATCGTGACATGGCAAAAGAGTTTGCGGGGAAATTTTGTGAAATTGGACTAACGGTAATTCAAATTCATATATGTCATGCTCTGTTGTTTAGCCATTTCTTGTAGAGCACATTCATTGAACTGTTCTATTTTAATATTTTGCTGTCACTAACTTTTTAGTGTGGTGCTACAACATAAAATGTGTTAGCAATTAAAAAAAGAGAAATGAGAGACCAGCCATCTGTGCTGGATTTTGTTTTGTAGCATGTTAGACGGAAAGTTTAGTGTAGGCAGGTTTAAAAGTGAATGTACAGGAGATATTTTCTGCCCAAACGTTGTCTCCATATACCACCCTCCAACCAGTGACGTTATCTCTGGATTGACAGATGGCTCAAGCCAATCAGTATAGACATCAGGGTGATGCTGATTAGTCTGTTTCTTGAAAACCTGCCCAAGATAAGTAAAAGCTCCACCAGCTCTACTTGATGTGGCCAAAAAAAAAAAAAAGTTTAAATTTTACCAAAAAGTTTAAAACCTGCTGGGGCAATTTAAGTTAAAAATAGGTAGTACTCAGTAATCAGTAGGTAGTACTTGTATGCATTATGTTAAAAATGCTTTCCAAATAAAACAACAAAGTAACAATAGACAAAAGGGAAGATGACTAATAAAAACAAATAAATATGTATGAAGAATGTGACAAAACAGTTCAAAGAAATCTTAAAATAATACAGAATAATACAGTATAATAAACTGATGACAAAATACATCACTGATGAGGAAATACTTCCGTCTCAATAAATACAGCCTGCCAAAAAAAGGTCTTTTTAGAATGGTTTTTTAAAGTCCACTTAGGCTGACAGAGCCCTAAACTCCTCTTGAGTGGGAAATTAATTCATTACTATCCTCATCTACACCACACTGCTGTTACACAGAGGCCTGGGGATAGATGTCATATCATAAATGTACTCAAATTAGCAATATCTTCTGTCATTTATAGGCCGTTAGACATATAGATAGACAAGTTATCAAGTTATTGTTTATTCAGGTACTTTTGACTGAATAAACAACATCTCATTTTAGATCCAGGGTAACTGCCGTAAACCTGTTGTTTCCCTAGCTAGCTAGGAAGTAGCTAACATTAAGTTAGTGAAGATAAATACTGAATTTTGGGTCACTGGTTGTTTACTTATCCACTCAATGGCAGTCTCTGTAGACATACAATGGTCAATAAATCTTCTTAAAGCTGGACAGAATATTTGTTTTGCATACAGTATAATTTAAATGGCCCGCCGTAGAGCATAATTCTTTGAAATTAAAATTATGCGTCCTCAAGGGTGTTTGTTTACTTTTGGCTTGAGTTGCCATGAGAGTCACACGACTAATGCTTTCTCTCATGGTGATCATCATCATTAGGTGGCGTCTTCGTTCCGAAGGTTGCCTATCACTCTCCAACCCATTCTGTCCCCACTTCTTCTCTTCAACTCCGCCACCCCCCCTCTCACTCCGCTCCAATCACAGACGTCGTCTACCCAGACTCTTCTTGGTCTTCCACTTCCTCTCCTTCCATCTACCTTCCCCATCACCACCTTCTTGAACATCTCCCCGCTGGATCCTCTCAGCACGTGCCCACACAACTCCATCTTTCTCTTCTTCAACCTCCCCAGCAGCTGTCCTCCTTGCATACCCGCTCTTCTCAGTACCTCCTCATTCCTGATCTTATCATTCCATGTTATATTCAGCATCTTCCTCAGCGTCCACATTTCAAATGAGTCTATCATCCTCTTTGCCTCTTCGTTCAGCGTCCATGCCTCTGCTCCGTATGAGAAGACTGACATAACATAAGTTTCCAAAATCCTGATCTTCGTTTTCCAACTTATGTTTTGTCTCAATAATTCTTTATGGTTCCAGAACGCACTCTTCGCAATTCCGGTTCTTCTTTTGATGTCCATGTTAGCTCTTCCACCTTCAGTAATCCAGCTTCCAAGGTACATGTACTCTTTCACTTGTTCAAGTTCTTCTCCATCCACCAGTATTCTACAATCAGTTCCTGGTGTTTTTTCAATGATCATTACTTTTGTTTTCTTTGTGTTTAGCGACATTCCGTAGTTTTTACATTCTGCATTCAGCTTATTCATCATGTCCTGGAGATCTTCTTGACCGTTACTGACAATAGCGGTGTCATCAACATACCTTATGTTGGTGATGTTCTCTTCGCCAAGTTTTACTCCTTTCCCTCCTCTCAGACCTTTTTTCATCAGTGATTCACTGTACATGTTGAAAAGTACAGGGGACAAGATGCATCCTTGTCTTACACCCTTCTCCACCGAAAAATCTCTTGATTTCTCCTTTCCAATTCTTACATTAGACTCCAGTATAGGTTGGTAATTATCCTTCGATCTTGAACTGGTATTTCAAATTCTTCCATTGTTCTCATCAATGTTGCATGTTCAACTCTGTCAAAGGCCTTCGTGAAATCGATGAAGCAAATATACAGCTTCTTCTGTTGGTCTATCGATTTTTCGCCAATGATTCTGAGTTGGCAGATTGCGTCTCTTGTTCCTTTTCCTTTGCGAAAACCCATTTGGCTATCCATAAATACAATACAATTTACTGACAGCAGACATGTTTTTCTCACACAAATATAAGGAGTCAGATTTTTATATTTATCAATTTGATATTGAGCTTATTGAAAAACATTTTTGAAATAGCAAAATAAAAATTCAAAGGTTTTAAAATTCAAGGACTAATCTAATAATATTCAAATCTCCTAGACACACACAAAAGGAATTAGATTACACCTGATACAAATGCATATGATAATCTAAACTTCAGATGATTTGCTACCTGAGATGGAAGTTTAACACAGATGATGCACTCTAAGCCGAATGCAGTAGTTCCCAGCAAAGCCTCATGGGGGCACTTATTCAGAATTCGTAAACATGTACAGTTTTTGAGACACTAACAATCGGTACATATTCCCGAATTGGACATGAGATCAGGTTGACTACGCAGCCGGATTACTGAATTGATCATCACTTTGTTTTGGTTAACTGCACTGAGTAAAACCCGGAACAGCTCTTTTTACTTTAGTCCATGGGTTTTACTGAGTGCAGTTATCCAGCTAACTCAGTAATCCTGCTTTGTCATATACCCCCCAGGTAGTCTGGGCTACAGAACCAAAACAAAGTGATGATCATAAAGCGGGAAACTCCCGTGCTGATAAAGAAATCAATGAAGTAGAGATCATTGTTGATGTCTGGGCTCCAGAGAGGACAAAGACAATTAAGGCCAGGATTCAATTATCCTCTGATGCACAATTTAAAAAAAATGTTGGAAAGGCACTGTTTGGCAAGTTCAGTAAGGACATACAACTGTATTTGTGCAAAAAATAAGGTTACACTTGCTATTACATATATCAAAAATAAGGTTAAATGTTGAGCCAGGTCTAAGTCAGGGAGTGATTGTTAAATAGTGTTCCACATTTATTATTTAGTGCATACTCTGTGTTTCAGGATCAATGCACCTCTAAAAGGTAGCAAAGTACACAACTGTTATACATGATTTTCTATTGTCTTTTTAGCCTTAGGATTGAAGTGATTGCATTGCGTTGTAAACTTGTCAGACATTCTTCTCCCTTTGCTCTGAAAGAGCTGATGTGTGTCACGTCCCGTGCCTCTACGTCTTAGTCCGTTCCTGGTTTTCCGTTTCTATGTGTTTTCTGTATGTGTATTCCATTCCACGTTTTCCCTTTCTCCCCATTTCGTGTCGCTGCTTCCCGCACCTGATATGTGTTTCCTCATTATGTTTAGTCTCATCTGTTCTTTGTTGTCTCTTCGTTAGTCTGGCCTGTTTCTTTGTTCTGTGCTCGATCGTCTTGTGCCCTGCCTCCATGCTTGTGTATAATTCTTTCCAGCGGCTATTCCTGCCTGCTCCTCGTTCCTGTTTCCAGTCTTGTGCTACCTGTCCAGTTCCTGCCCGCCTGCCCTTCTCTGTCCTAGCCCAGCTCCAGCCCTTCGCCCTCCTGTTCTCCAGCTCTGACAGATTCCCCGGTTCTGACCCCTGCCTGTTTTTGGACTTCGCTTTTGCTCATTCTGCATTGCCCTGTTTGCTGGACACTGACCCCTGCCTGGAACTGACCACATATCTGCCGTGCCTGCATTGCTTTGTTTTGCTGGACATTGACTTTTTCTGTCAACCTCGAATAAAGCCTTTTCCCATTACTTTTGGTGTCTGTGAGTGGTTCTCATAAGTTAAAAAAAACAAAAAACTATTACTTATTTATTCCATGGGGATGTTGTATAACATCCTACATGTCATACCAGAGTGAGCTATAAAGCTAAATTTCATACTGCCCCTGGGCAGGGGACCCAAAACACATATTTTTAAAAACTCTTTACTTTATACTCTCCAGATATCCCCAACAGACTCACTGTGACCTGCACCCCGGTACCCACTTAGACATGACTCTGATAGCCTCTGAGGGAAACAGACCCCCTCTAGTCATTGAGCACAGCAGTGCTCAAGCGGAGGTTGGGGTTTCTGTATGTAGAGAATTATTCTGGAAAAATGTTTTTGATACGTTCAGGCTTGCAGAGCTGCTTTGCGCAATTACACCAAATCTTGTCTTGTTGTTATAAGAGGTGCTTTTTTGAAGACATTAAACAGTGTTAAAATGCCGTTGCCTGGAATTATATTGGTGTTTTGGTGGTAATTGTGTTTGTGGTGAGGTAGATGAGGTTTTCATCCACTCTTTCTTCAGTGCATACACTGTTACGTAACTATGCACATGGTGTGATGTAAATGTATGGTTATGATGCATTTACATATACTATACATTATGTGTATGTGCACTTGTCAATCATAATATCTAACATCTAACCGGTTGTGCAAACAACAGGGGACAGATGTGGTGTAGGGCAAAAAAAAACTCTATATTTGCAAAGCGTCCAAATTTGTCCTCTTACATGTCCTCTTACAAATTCCAAAGTTGTTGAGTGAAAAGCGTTGATAACACTGAACATTAGCGACCTTTCAACACTCTCCTCTACTTCTTGCCTCATTACAGCCATTATTTCACTTAATTAATCCAATGGATGAAAGCATTATGTTAACTCCTGCAACAGATAGAAACCGAGGAGACATAGATTTATGCAATCTTGGCTTATCTAATTGTTATTTCCTATGATCATTATGAGATGTGGATGAAGGAGACAAAATTTAATCTTGAGAAATAAATTATTTCATTTATTGACCGTAAGCCATTGTGCAATATGTACCGTTACCTCTTTTAATCACACTGTTTGCTCATAAATTATTACAAATGAGGGCTGCTTTAATGACACTTAATACTAGCCTTTATTTATTGCTTCAAAGCAATATGAAGCTATGGATGTGCACAATACTGTATTAGATTATCCCAATTAACAAAATAGCCTGCCACAATTGCTCCATTTTAAATCTTGCATCTTTAATTGCTCTTAGCCATGGTTAAAGTGATAAGCTACATATTGCCCATTTTAATATGGAAGGTGATTAGTGTGATATTTTCTCTAAGCTGTCTAATTATGGCCCCTAATAAAGTGTAATTTTCACAATTATTTTTTTTAGTAACTGCAAACACAAGGTTGGCACATTGACACAAATATAAGAATTCAACAAAAACCTTCAGGATTTTAATTTTAATTAAAAATTAGTTAATCCTGAATTACATAAATACACTGTCTGGCCAAAATAAAATGCGGCACACTCACATTTTGTTGGACCACCTTTAGCTTTGATTACGGTGCGCATTCGTCGTGGCATTGTTTCGACAACCGTATGCAACGTCACAACATTTATTTTTGTCCATAGAGGGGTATACGACGAGTATTGACGACGAGAGAGTCGAACCACTCCAAAGACTTTCAATGGGGTTAAGGTCAGGACTCTGGTGGCCAATTCATGTGTGAAAATGATTCCTCATGCTCCCTGAACCACTCTCACAATTTGAGCCAAATTAATCTTGGCATTGTCGTCCTGGAATATGCCCATTGATTGGATAACCTGGTCATTCAGTACATTAAGGTACTCAGCTGACTTGCTGCATAACGTTGCTGAGCCTAGACCTGACCAATTGAAGCAACCCCAGATCATAAAACCGCCTCCAGAGGTTTGTACAGTGGGCACTATGCATGACGGGTGCAACGGCGACAACTTTTCTTTTGGCCAGGCAGTGTATCTGTATTTCATGTTTTTGTTTTTTACAAAACTATTTGTGCCATAACCTACATGTGTATGCCCTTTTTCTCACTATATGACAAAGACAGTCTAGATTCAATCAATGTTTTCTTTGGCAAATTGTGTTTTGATATTGTATTGATATGCAGATATAATGTCATCCGAGTTAATTGTGCGCTTGATGCAAGACCATTACTAAGCCTCATAAAGGCCTAGAAATGTACTGTCAATTAAAGTTTTATGCTTAAACTGAATTGTGTCAAAGTTTGATTTATATCCTCTCTGGGGGAAGCATACTTTCCACTTTGTTTTGAGATTAATGTTGCATTCTTAATAAAAAAAATACCAACAATTAGATTTAATTGCCAATTGTAATTTTTATGCCTTATGTTGGATGTATGATTTCCACTTCATTTTGAGAGTAACATTGCATTCGTAATAAAAATTACAACAATTCAGTTTCATTTTAAATGTCATTTTCATTAATTGGCTCTTTTTGGTTAGAAAATTATCAACAAAAAAAAAATTAAACAAAAGGGACAACTATGTGACTATAATCTTGCAAGCATTGCAATAGACAGTGTAAATCCTCAAAAAACATTCTGCATGGCATAAAGTGAGGATATGCTCAATTAATTCTGATTCAGTATATCCTCAGTTTATAGTTTATGCCATGCAGTAAATAAAATGATACACTCTGATCAGGAGGGACTAACAATAGAAAAAAACACGAGTGCACCCCCCTGAGTAATATGAGTAACTCTGCCAGACCTGACCTACAACATTCCCAGGCCAGCGAGGATATATTCAACATCACTAAAACACTAAATGCAAGGGAACTGTGCAACCTACAGCCATAAAAAACTTTGACCCTTTTTTATGTGCCCCTATGTTGACATTTTATTAGTCGATCAGGCTGCTCAATGAACAGATGAACTCACGTAATGAGTCAAGACACTGGGAAAGCGCAAACGTGGGATGCTGTGCAGAAAAAATGGTAGGTGCAATATTTCTGTGAATGGCAAGTTTGCAATGATGGGCTTCAGGGTCGTGAGGAATTTGTGTCATCTGGTTTTAAGAAGTTTGTTAGACAATGCTGAAGTCCTTTGTTGTTATGTGATGCAAAAACTATTTCTGAGGAAACAGAGAATGACATTTTATCATACATTGAGACCGCATGTCTATGTCTATATTTAAAGGTTAAAAAATTATATTTTTATGAAACTTTTATTTAACCTGGTAGGTCAACTGAGAACTTCTCTTTCTCAGTGTTGACCTGGAGAATCCATGCGTTCTAGGGAATGCATGTGCTCTAAGATATTGTATAGCCATTCAAATGTAGGGGATGATTAGGTGGGCAGACAGTAGCAGAGGCAGGATTTAAATCGTGGGTGGGCCACGGTCATTTGTGAGTAGGCCATGTTAATCGCATTAATTTAGTGTCGCATTCATCTAGTTCGCTGGTAAAGTAATAATGTCATTTTCATAAACAGAGTGTTTAGACATCCTTTCGTCAATTTGTCAAATAATGGCTATGAATGACCTGTCAAAAAACATAAACTATTTTGAGGTGAAAACGCACATACTAACATAACATCACAAATCTAAAAACCCAAATGTAATCAATATCATTGCAACATAAAATAACAATCAATATAAATAAATATAATATGGACATTCTGGCCTAATTTTTTAATCAGAACAGTTCATTCAGTCTGTTTTTCCAAATAAGATTCAGGAAACAACACTTCAGTCTTTGTTTCTCATTTAGGCTACTGCATTCTCATATTCATTAACAGTGATTTAAATGTAAAGTCATTATTGCATCACAAAATAATCGATAAACATGACAGCCTTAATCTTTTACTTAAAACTAGTTCATCCGTGAAATCACTTAATTTCAGAAATATTCACGTAGGCCTATGCTAACAATTTTTGCTATAACTTATCGAAGTGCTTTCTTATATTGACTTTTAGTAGCCTAGACTGTAAATTGTTTTTGATAACATTCTTTGAATCACTGCTTTTGTCCACATTGACACATGACTGCAACTATAGCCAACTGTTAATCGCTTTTCCATTAACAAAAACGCTACCACTGCTTCATTTGCCCGACTTCACACACTACAGAAATATTCACGTCACACTTACAATCGCTTTTCCACATTTTTCGGGTGGTGATGGTGACTCGCTCTCTTAATTCTTTTGGAATTAAAAATAATTATGGAAAAGGGAGGACTGCTTTTACATTTTACGATACGTTAAGTTATGAAAGGCTAGATAACATTACATTAGCTACAGGTTTGATATTTACGTCATGCAGGTTTTCTAGCCACCTCTATCGTTTAGTGCGCGTAGCAGGTGCTTCTGATCTGCTGTGTTCAGCTGTGATTAGCTCAGTCAGTGGATGCTACGGTTTTTGATAGGTCAACAATTGTATTGTGTACATCTCATAGGCCTGACAACAGGCATAATAGTGTTTAATTGGTTATTATGGATAGACATTTTCTAATTAAGTTAAAAAAGGATTGTGCTCCAATGATAAAAATGGATCATCCCCGCTGAAATGTATCATGATCTTTAATGACCACTGTGAGTCAAGCCTTGGTTTATCATCTCATCTAAAAAGCCCACACATACCTTGCAAGGTAATAATAATAATTTATTTAAAAAAGGAACTGTTTTCTTTCTGGTCATGTTCTCCGATTCTAATCGTACGGTTTCTCAGCCTTAGAGCCATTACCAGACTTTTATTTGAGAGAACGAGAAAAGCACAGACTGGAGAAAATGATGTTGAGGAAATCATAGGGTGATGAACCATAAAGAAGCTCAATAACCTTTAATTACACTGTCTGCCCTTGTTATAAAACTCTTAGCAGTAGCACAAGTTTTTAATAACGGGCTATTATTACTGCCTGTACCATAATGAAATTTGCCGATTACTGTGAAGAAGCATATGGCGCAGCAAATGTAAAACATGTCACTGGTCTGATATTTATTCCACAGGTTTGTGAATCCGTTTGTTGTAAATCAGTGTGCTGAAAAACCTGGTTCTGGCAGGATGTACCAGAGGCCAGCGATGGCAACATAATAAAAAGAACTGAACTAGATAAATGACTCTGCCAATTGAATATGATTTTAAAGGGTGGGAGGAATCTGCAATCTATTCAATAATGTTTTAGCAGTAAGAAAGGCATTGACACCTTGCATTATGGATTACATTGGGATATTCAGGAGTATAAATTATCCATTTCATATGTAAAGTAGTTAAACGCATTTTCGCAAGAATGACAAAATTACTCACTAAATGCAAAATTGGCAATTTGCAGTTTTGTGGAGGGGTTTCAGCGTGAGACGGAAAGTGTGTAGAAATAGGCTGTGCGGATGATCATCTCAGTAGACCTGTAGAACCACTCCATCAGGGTCACTGTGACTGAAAAAAAAACATATTCACTATATTTTCAGTATATTTAACAGCGCTGTTTCCATCCACTTGAAAATCTTTCAAAAATATTTCAGAGCACTTTTCTCCCTCGTTTCCATGGGCATACCTATTTGTTTAATTTTTACATTGAAGTGTCTCAGAAAAAAACACTACTAAAGAAAATAACAAATCTGAAACTGCAATATAATTTCACAAAAAACATTTACAACACAGTTAACACAACAACCATTTAGAAACACAATAACATTCCACAAAACAAAATAACCCAAAAACAAAACATGTCATAAAACACATTAACGGCCACGCAACAGCATTTCATGAAACACACTCACAACTTAGAGAACACAAGTTCAGCAAAAAGTAAAAAAAATATATATAATTTTTCAAAACAATAAAAAAATGCGATAGAAAGCTCTTGTAGTAGCAAGGACTTGTGTGGGATGAAGAGTAGCTCCATCTTGTTGAGGTTGAACTTCAGGTGATGCCGAGCCATCCATTGAGATATTAGAAAGGCAGGCAGATATTCTCTCCTTAAACTGTGTGATTGAGGAAGGGAAAGAGTTGTGTCAATTCAGGAAACCTGAATGGGAATGGGATGGGATCAGTTGGATAGGGTCCCGTATGCCTCGCTATCTATAGATTATAGATTGCAGTCAAAGCCACATAAGTGACCCGACGCGTGGTTCAGATACATGTCTCACACGCAACTACTTCACAGGAGAGGCGAAAAATGTTACAAAATTACTATCCCGTCAAAACTGAGTTAATATCAGAATCACATTCCTGAAGATCAAATCTACCATTCACTTAAATTTATACATGTTTTTCTCCAGAAAATACACTCATCAAGTGATACCTCATTTTGTAGCTCTGATTCTGTATGTTAACGTGAGATGAACAACTCAAAAAGTCTAATTTTGAAACATGTATCTGAAGCATGGATCCGGTCTCATGAAAGTTCTTCCTCCGACTTCCCTCTTTTTGGGAGATTAGCTGTAGTCTTCGGTGTGAAAAGAAGCAGCTGGTGACACCAGGTTTTGGAGAACCGTGGATGTCTACACTCTCCCGAATCGGCATTAGGGTTTGCGCATGCACGCTACTGCGGTTGCAGACGATTGCCCATTCCAAATTGGGGTGGGAACTGGATATGCTCCAAATTTATTTAAAAAATAGTCCAGAGAGGCATCTTGTTCAGCTACTTGATTATTTGTCAGGTAAAATAACAAACAGACCCTTATATTTTATCTGGTAATATATTTTTTTCAGGTAATCATTACTGATGTAGAATTAAAAATTGTTATAAAATTGTTAACGCCTGCACAAACCAATGACCATTATATTGACAGCATGTTGTGTCCTATACGTATTTTTAAAAGACTCAACAGTTCACACACAGAGATTAGCTATTTGCATCTAATTATGTTTTTAATCACAAGCAATTCCTCCCGAGGCTGTTATGTATAAAACTCTGTTTACTTTGACACCAGGCGCCTTTGACAAAATGTTGAGGATGCTTACACCATCTGTATGTCTGTTTATCTATAATCACCCAGAGGGAGAATAAGAACATTTTAGCAATTTGTGGGAGTTGCTTTGGTGAAATCGATGTCGGGGGGAAATAAAACCCAGTTGAAACATGAAAAGGAAATGGCTGTCACTATGTACATTTAATTGATAACCTTCTCCCCCACCCCCACACACACACAAAAAAAAAACGGTTTCCTGAATTGGCACTAACAGATTATTACCTTTTATTGTTGTCTGCTTGGGAAAAAAAAGAAAAGAAAATGTGCATTGTTTGATGTGAACAATTTGTCATTTTTTGAGCTCACCTGTGTCTTCCATTAAGTATGTGACGAGCATTGTTATGAAATCTCAGATGGCTGACTGGCACCACATGACCACCTGCCCAGCCTAAAGGCTTGGCTGAGAGAAAGGGTAGCACTAATCAATCATGATGTGCGCAGCTGGGCTTGGGGAGAATGGAGATGACTGTGTGGATATTGGATCTCTTCCATATTGCAGAGACATTTATGGAAGTAGAACGGGGTGGAGAGGGGCTATGGCAGCACAAGATGACTATGTCACAGGTGTTAGAGGTGGAAAATGGACTGGCTTGTAAAACGTCTGCTGTGAGTTTAGTGAACAAACCTGAATTAATCATTTTGGCTCACTGTTGGAGGGTGAAATTTAAGTCTAGCAAATGCATTTTTTAAGGCAAAACTGTAACCATATTTGGCCATAATTATAGTAGAAGTATCAGTGGTGGTGGCCTGTTCTCCTCAATTAAGCATTTTTATGTTATTTTGTTATAGATGGGCTGAATGGCCTGTTCTCCTCATTAACTATTATTATGTTCCTATGATGTTGATGGGCTGAATGGCCTGTTCTCCTCATTATGTATTCTTGTGTTGTTATGTCGTAGATGGGCTGAATGGCCTGTTCTCCTCATTAACTATTATTATGTTCCTATGATGTTGATGGGCTGAATGGCCTGTTCTCCTCATTATGTATTCTTGTGTTGTTATGTCGTAGATGGGCTGAATGGCCTGTCATCCTCATTATGTATTCTTGTGTTGTTATGTCGTAGATGGGCTGAATGGCCTGTCATCCTCATTATGTATTCTTGTGTTGTTATGTCGTAGATGGGCATTTCTGATAATTGAAAAAGTAACCGATTTGGTAAAATATCAAAGGCAGCTAATGACAGTTTCACAGAGGGTTGCACAGATGATGTAGAGGTTTATTTTCATTGATTGGTAGCTGGCTTGCAGATAAATCTAGATTGTACAGAACATCTTACCTAGCTACTGCTAAACCATAACTGAAACTTTCCATTAAAAGGGCTGTTAGACTGAGGGATCCATAAGTTGTAAAGATAAGTGCATCTATGCAGTAAATAGAACCCCCCCCCCCCCATTTATAATTATTGACTGAAGCTGTGCTTGACTGAAGTTAGAAAAATGTAAAAGCGATACATATAACCTATAAGTAAATATAGGCAAAAGTGTGATATTTATGAATGAATTTGACCGCCCAGTTGACAGTTGGCCAACACCCCATACCCAAACAATTCACAACATCTCACCATTCATCATTTTCAAGACTGTGAACCCCATCAATCTTCATTAAGCATAGATTATTCATTATTTTTGAATAATGAATACTTTAGATCTTTTCTTTTTTTTTGCAAACAGCAGTTTACTACAAACGCTTACTTATAGCAATTACTTTGAAACGGCATGTTTGTGATTGAGGCAGGGTTTTAATCAAATGGAATGGGCCGCACTGGCCAGAAAAACAGATACTCAATAAACAGGCATTCCGATAGCTGGGATTGTATTGACTGCTGTCTCTCAAGCCGATGAAAGCCATGTCAGTGACCCTTCCACTTTTATTGGCAGCGAATTGATATTGTTTTTGTGTTTTTTGATCTAATGTGATTGGACGTAGTATAGGTGCATGACTATTACTCTTGCTCAGTGGCGGCACCACGCCGGTGCTCAGTTTAATTCTGAAAATAAATAAATAAATAAATAATTTTAAAAACATGATATCGTTTTGACTATACGATGAATAAATATAGACAAAATTTTCTCAAACGAAGTCACCCGATAATTCGTTCTACTCCTTGATCTTGGGACTCTCGAGAATGAGTCAGGTCTTGAACTTGACCGCATCTATCTAACGTTAACTTAAGCTGAAAATGGAGAAATATCTCTTCCCCAAATGACCAGGGACCTCAGAAACACCAGGGTCAGAGAAAAAAGTTAAGTCTGCTGTCTCCAGCGAAGTCGAAAAGTAGGACAACGACAGCCAGGATATTGAGTACATCTACATTTGTGAGGAAGATCGGGAGGAAGAAGAGTCACTGTCCCCGCCATCTGATCAGCAGTTAGTCACCACCGCTAGCTGCAGCAGGCCTACCCCCCGCAGCACTGGGCCTGCCGATATTAGTCAGACTCCAGACGAAGGACAACGGTGCCTTATTCTGCGAAAATATCCAGCTAAGAAGTGCAGAGTTAAAATGCGATTCTGTGAACACAGGAGAAACAACCCTTCAAGTTATCCATCCATATCTACTGCATATCTGGCAGCAGAGTGATGGTTTGAGGCTCGTTTGATACCTCAGACCCTTGATTACTTACAGCCATTTAGCCAACTATGGGTTCCATACTATTTCCGTGTAATTTACAGCTTAATCTAGTTCCACCACCAAATTCCCATAGAGATCCATTCAAATGCAGAGAGGTTATAGTGTTGCTTGTAAGAGTACCTGAAAATAAAAGAAAGAGTCTTTTGATATCCTTTTATACCCAGTCATGAAAGCATCACCTGTTATGTGGAATGTTCCAAACAGGTGTTTTTTGAACTTCCCAGTCTTTTTTTGCCCCTGTCTTTTTTTGGAACGTGTTGCAAGTATCAAATTCAGAATTAGCGTATATTTACAAAAATCAATAAAGTTGATAAGGTAAAACATTAAATATTTGTTCTTTGTACTGTTTTCAATTAAATATATGTAAAATAAAATGTACAAATCACTGCTTTCTGCTTTTATGTGCATTTTACACACTGTCCCCACTGGGAATTGGGGTTTGTATTTTCCACATGCAATTTCTCAGATAAAACTGGGAGTTTTAAAAAGGTGAGTTTGCAGTGTGCAGTAAAACCAATATAATATTTTACTAGAGCTTTACTATGAAATCCCACAACACAGTGTTTGTACCGTATTTAGGCATCTCATCAGATTTTCATAAATGAGCTAGCCATGACAGAACCTGAGTCACCCTGTCACCCTTAAAGATGCTGGACTATTTTATAGCTAGATTTCACCTAGATAGACTATTTCAGCTCGATTGTCGTTTAAAGCTTTGAGGTTTTCCAGTTTCCAGTTTTTCCTAAATTGGCTAAATTGTGGATTTTATCTGCTTATTGAGCAAAAAGTCCATTGTGAAGCACTGTGTGACAACTCATTTAGTGCTGTACAAAAATAAAGATTGACTGATTGATAGATCTTAGCAATTACATGCATGACTAAGGCAAACAAAACTATTCTGAGATTAAAGCATTGTCATCAAGCAGCAAGTTAGAAACGTCTATATCAGAATTTGGAAAACATACTCTACTGCTCTGACTGATAGTTCAATATATGATCATTATGCATTCCTAAAGGGGTTACAAGCCGTAAATCTGCACAAAACCAGTGGGGAAAAGAGACAGACTACGTCCGCTGTTTTAGTCGGTCTACTAAAACTAGGCCACACCAATGCTGCAGTGCAGAAATATGGAGTTTGTGCAAGCCAAAACACACCTTATATGTTCAGTAATACATAATTATTGCTAAGCTGTAAGTATGATTAAATTCCAACCTCCTTCTCCTTTCACTGTCTTTTTTAATTACTTCAGTTAGTTCAGAAGCATTTCTTCATTGCTATTGAGATGGAATTCCTCCTCTGAGTGCAAATTGTGTTCTTGGCTGTCAAGAGCAGAATGAAGCCATAATTATTGATTCTAACGTATTGCATGATTAAAAAGTAAAGAAACTAGCTACTTTCTCCACACATTTATCTTTCATCCCAAGGTGGAAATGTAAACTCATGATGATTTATTATTAAGTACACACATTTAAAATCTTTCTAATTATAAAGAGAATAAGATCAGACTATCAAGGAAGCCCGCAAATTTAGTTACATCCCATTGATAGAGACATCATAATTTTTGAAGAGAAAAAAACAGACTGAAACATGATTTGACCACAGGCCAGTTAACATTCCAGTCACACAAGTGATTTCACTGCATTCCACTTTACAATTTTTTTTTGTCACAATACAATGATTATGCAATCTGTTTTGTTTGCATCTTTATTCTAATATTGCTGTTGAAACTAATTCTGGTTAAATACTCTGTGTAATAATGAAGCAATTTTCTAGAAATATTTTCAGCTCAGTCAAAACATGAAATATTCATAGAAATCACAATCTAGTAATGCCATGTAATTATTTATTTTTCATTTTCAGCATAATGAATGAACTAATAAGAGACATTTTTATCTTGATATATGAGTCACTATGCTATATGATTGTTGCTGCTCAATGAAACAGTTAATTTAGGTATCAAAAAGCAACTCATTTTGTCCATACATTTAGTGTAAGTTGACAATGTAGAAGCATACTTTAAAATTTTTAAAAAAGCAATAGATCACGAGAGGGAGTGCGTTATTGGAAATATAAGCACTGCTTTGACATCGCAGTAACGACACCGCAGGTCAAGTTGCAAAGTACTCTCAGCAGTGCTTATATCCAATAACGCACAAACCTCGAGTGATCTATTGCTTTTAGACAACAATGTTACCATAAGCGTTTAGTAAGTAATAAAAAAATATATTGAAACACTAACTTTTTATTAACTAATTTTTTATTTTGGATTCGCCCACTTGCTAGCACCCTGTTGCTGTTGCTATTGTTGTTGTTTATGCTTCCTAGGCAACGCTCTATAGAACGTGTCTACGCACTGGCAGTGCGGTTATGCTAAATACCAGCACTGGTGGAATGCGTCTCGGCCAATCATGTTACTCGTTCAGATCTCATTATTGTATAATGTAAAGTAATATGAACATTGTTTCACTATACAGTACTGTAACTATAAGTTAAAAGTGGTGTTTAAAATGAGCACAGCTTTGCTCAATGATATTATGTTAGATACAAATTCACTCATTCCACAGAATAATAATAAGAATATATTGCTTGAATAATATCATCCAGGACAAAGTGGGTTACACTGGAAGTGATGTTGGTATCGGGTCTTCGAATCTGAACCTTTTTATGAGTGTGAGTACATGAGCACAGTATTTGACCTGATACCCAATACCAGTATCGGTATCAGTGCATCCCTAGTTAACATTATGGAATGTGAGTGGTATGCATGCCTATAAAAATATATATTATATTTAGTATGACTATTCAGTGCTAGCTCACAAAAAATAACATATTCCCCTCTCATGCCATCCCCTCAGTTCCTACCAAATGTTATTCTCATATGTTATGACTGAGTAGAGAGTAAAAGAAGAAAGAAAAATCTCAGAGAATAACAAATAGACTTCCCATCTTTAGCTTGGATGGCTAACTGGCCTGTTTACAATTTAATGAGCTCCATTTGAAGAATAATAATAATAATAAAAATGATGACTGTATTACGTAAAGACTGTTTATGTAGACACATCAGACTTGAATTAGACCAGAAAAATGAAGATCTACAGTCCCCTCCCTGCTCGACAGGCTTTGCTAATGCTTTCTTTAGAAAAATAGCTTTAGGCTCCTACACGAGAGCTGAAAGATTGCACTGTGGCAGAAGGAAGATGAAAGAATCATTGTAATGCAGGTTTAGGAAAGATAACATGTCAAGGTGTAGAGGCAGAGGGAAATGTATTGCGTGCATTGTACCTATATGGCATGGGGGTAAAAGTAATGTTCTGGAGAAAAATACATGCATGCTACATAATACATGCAACATTTACTTTCATTCCATAAAACAACATGTCTATTCACAAGAATGATGTTACGTATAACCTCATGCGGAATGTCATTCCACGTGAGCACACACAATAAAGGAAAAGGCAGCCAGTTTAGGTATTCTTCTCACGCCTGTGATCACTCATCAAGTGGAATCATGAATATGTGATCTACAGAGGATTAAATGTATCTGAGTTTAGTGCTAATTGCTATATGACAGAAAAAAATGGATGAGTTGTGTTGATGATTATCAACATTATACTTTTAAATCACAGCACTGCTTTACTGCACAATGATTACACTGGCCTTGTTTACTGAGGATAAATAGTCACATTCAAATTAATGTTTTGAGAACAGGGAGTTCTCAAATAGATAATGAAAATTGAGATTTTTAGCAATCATTCAAGTCTTGCTGTCTACACAGAAACTCTGGACTAATAGTAACCATTCTGGCAGTGTACCATGTGTAGACAGTTAAATAAATTTTCTGTTCTACTAATAGATATAATATGTTAAATTATATGCAATAGCACATTGCTATTGTCATAGAAATGGCTTATTTAGTAGTTTAGTGCTGAAGTTATGATTTCCCAATTAAACACATCTCCTCAGAAACAGCTGGCCAGCAAGGTAATAAAAGTGCTTTTCAGGAATATGTGGTTACGAAATCTGAACGGTGTTCATTTAAAGACGCACACACCAACTAATATTTAGTCACAGAAGCACCATTCCATTGATTCCTGTTATAAATATTTACTCCATCTCAGCTTTAGTTATTTTCTAGATTTTTTGTCAGGTCAGGTCCTTGACTAGAAATAATGGCAGGACACACACATACATGGTATGTGTTACCGGAGGAGACTCGGTACAGCTGGCTGTCAGATCACAGTAATAAATCCATCTACACTTAAGCTTGAATACATTATTTATTTACTTGTGGAGGGGGGGGGAGGGGATTCACCCCAGCTCTCAATATTGACAAAACATGAGCGCCTGCTTCCATGCCACTGTAAACTGTAACTCTGTAAGAACATTCATGTGCAGACAGGAGGGTTGATTTATGCAACATCAATAAACCAGACATTTTTTAAAAGTAAGTAACATAAGTTATTTCTGGAGTGTTCTCGGGCCTGTCTTTTCAAGGTCTTAATAAATATCGAATGTTACATAATTTAAAAATGCTGTCAGTCAAGAATAGCCTTGGGCATCTCAAGCCATTAAAAATATTAATAAATATAATCAATTGCTAATTTGGCACATTATAAATGAGAATCATGCTGGGAAATGTAGACGATTCAATAAAGACTGCATCTAGGGCCATTTGATAGAGTTGGTTTCAGTTATGGAATTTCCAGAACAGAATCAGATAGGTGACCTGAAGCGAGCTTGAGATACATTTCTCGAACTCAACCATTTCACGGGAGAGGCGAGAAATTTAGCAAAATCACTTCCCTATCGAACTTGCTTTAATGCCATAATTGTATTCTTGGAGATCAAATCGTCGCATAAATACGTGAAATTTTGTTAAATACTGGAACATCCTGTATCTGACAGATAAAAGATATCTTAGACTCACCGTAATGTTGGAGTCCCAAACAAATCTTTTGCGTGTTCCAACATGTTTGTCATTGGTATGGTTTTACAGATGGAGATCATAGCCTACTTTATTGGTTTATGTGATGACAAGTTGCAATATAACGTAATAGATCTACTCATGGTCTAGTGTTATGAAGTATTCATTCATCTATTTTTTTTGCCCTCTAGAGGCAATTTCCACCTAGTTTCTACTTGTCTTATTTAACCCTATTAACACTGGCCCTCCAGAGGCAATTGCCACCTAGGTTATATTAGTCTTATTTAAGTGTCAATATCTCAAAAAATATTCACTACACATCCGTGGCTTAAAGTTCAAATAGAAGAAGAGGCTGTATCATTCAGAAATTTGCAACAGAATACATTTATGTCAGAAAAGTCACATACAGTATACACATAAAATAAGTAGCCTAATGTATTTAAATATGTTTTAAAAAAAACATTAAGGGGCGCTAGCGAGCAGCAATGGAGTAGGCTGTGTTTCTGTGAGCTCTGCTGGAATCCGCGCATAAATATATATTATTGGCATGATATTCTCGCAAGAAATCGCCAATCGATGTCGCTTATTTGTTAGTATCTCTTTGAGCACGTTTCTTGGTTGGTTTTCTTTACGTAAATGGCCTCTGGACTGAGAAAGTTTACATATACGGGACCTGCTAGCGAGAGACACGCGGGAGCTACTAGCAGGATTGATACCGATGCTAGCAAACAAACTAAAATGGCGGATATTAACAAGTTGAAGGCTGAGGTTTTGACTTCTCTGAAAAGTGACATTGCCACTCTCATTCGATTTGAATTGAAGTCCGTGCTCGCAGAGGAGTTTAAAGACGTCAAATCCGAGCTGCAAGCGGTCAAACTGGAACTCTCTACCAATACCGCTATGCTTCACTCCGACCTGGATAAAGTGAAAACAACCATCACCGACATGGAGCACGGTTTATCTGCATGCTCGGATGACGTGACTGTTTTACAAACCACGGTAGGCAAACTGGAGTCAGTGGTGACAAGTCTACAAGAGAAATGCCTTGACCTAGAGGGGCGAATGAGGAGGTCTAATATCCGTATACTCAATATCGCGGAGGGACCGGGATCGTCTTCCCCGGCGGCTGTTTCAAAGCTGCTGCGAGAGGCTCTACACCTGGACAAGGACCTGGTAATAGACAGATCGCATCGTAGTCTACAGCCAAGACATCCCAGTGGCAGACCTAGGGCTATCATAGCCAAATTACATTACTATCAAGATTGTGCTGATATCCTTCGAAAAGCCAGGGAAACCGGACCGTTGCAGTTTAATGGGACGCCAATCCTGATCTTCCCCGACTACCCTCCAAGCGTCGCACAGGCAAGATCGGCGTTCAATGATGTTAGGAAACTTCTGCGAGGACGAGACGGAATACGGTACGGCATGTTCTACCCTGCAAGACTTCGGATTACACACAATGGCGCTGAGAGGCAGTTTCAAGATCCAGTGGAGGCAATGGCGTATGTAAAGGCGAATATCTTGCAACCGGCTGAGGATGGGTAGCCCAATATAATATGGACTGTCATAGATCGAGCCAATCAACCCACTAAAACACAGCAATCACTTTTTGACGACCAGATCTTGACATGGGATCACTTTTTTTTTTTTTGCAAACACTTTGTGGAGAACAATTAGCCTACTTCTTGGTGGATTGACACTTTTTGGCAGGCGATCGCTTCTTGGTATCACACCGGCATACCATTATCATGACAATGACTCTTTTCATCATCCTTATTGCTCCGATGAGTCCACTACCATTGGCCATGTCCGGTGCGTTAGTGCAAACTGCATAAGAGATGGCTGCCCGATATAATCTTCGTTTTCATCATTCTATTGCTCTGGTGAGTAGGCTATATGCGCAATGACTGGGAATGCTGGTTATAAAGACTGGACTAATTATTGCTTACATAAAACGGCTGCCCGATATAACCTTCGTTTATTATCCCTTTGCTCAGAGGAAGCTTACAAATGTTGAATGAGTACGGAGATAAGGGGAAAAAGAAAAAATGTTAATAACCGCAATTATCTGTTAAGATTATTTTATCTTGACTAACGCCACTATTAACATTACAGCATAGGCTGCCATTTCTGAAGTGTTACCAATGCACCTTCAGGGAGGCACAGAAGAGATTTTGTTTTGATATGAAAGCTCTATTTCTGTGAACAAAAGATTACATAACGTTAGATATTCACAAGTGTTAACTATTAGTCTCATAGAGATAAAATAATAAGGCTGCATACAAGTTCTACCATATTTGTATGTGTAGATGTACTCTTTTCTGGATAGACGTCTTTTGGCTATAAAAATCTCCTTTTTAAAGAAAAAAAAAAGGGAGAGGAAAAGAAAAGAAAAAAGTGCCTTTTCATTTGAGCCAACAGCAGAGATAGCTGTTAAGGTTAGCGTTCCTCAGGTAAACACTAATGTGTGGATGCTACTTCGAGGGGTTAGAAGTCACCATGTTAGGGGAGGTGACGGGAAGGGATTCTATTGCACTGAACTCTTATTTGGTACTCGTTTATTTTTGTTTTTGTACTGTTTGTTTGGAGATGTGGTTATACTTACAGAATATGACTTCACTATGTAAGTACATTGCTGGCTTGTATCTTTCTGAAGCAGAACATGGCTGAACTACATTCAAAGAGGTCAGGACCAGGTTGTCAGGTGACTTTTGTTAGCTGGAACGTCAAATCAATGAATCAGCTGGTGAAATGTAAGAAAGTGCTTTCACGCTTAAGTACACTTAAGGTGGGGATTGCTTTTCTTCAAGAGACCCATTTGCGCAATTGTGACCATTTTAGGATTAGGGGGGGATGGATAGGCCAATCATATCACTCAAATTTTCATTTTAAGTCCAGGGGGGTAGCTATTCTCATCAATAAAAATGTTCCATTTACAATGTCACAAATTGAAGTAGATTCTACAGGCCGTTATGTTATAGTAGTGGGCAGATTGTACGATACACCAGTAATTCTAGCCAATATATACGCACCCAATTGGGACGACAGTACATTCTTTACAAAAGTTTTTTCACGCATTCCAAACATAGATACACACCGTCTTATTCTGGGTGGGGACATGAACTGTGTGCTGTCGCCTTCTTTGGACCGCAGTTTAACCAAACAGATGGGTCTAACCAGGGCGGCCTCTACAATACGTTTATTTCTTGAAACTTACGGTATGGCTGATGTATGGCGCTTTCAAAATCCCACATCTAGAACATACTCTTTTTTCTCACCGGTCCACAAAACCTATTCGCGTATAGATTACTTCTTTGTGGACAAGAATCTTCTTCCATTAATAACTGAATGTGACTACCATGCAATAGTAATTTCCGACCACGCTCCATTGGTGATGATTTTGAACATACCAAATTCACATTTCAATTACCGCCCCTGGCGCTTTAATACATTATTACTTTCAGATGAGACCTTTGTTGAGTTTATCTCCACTCAAATAAATATATTCTTAGAACTTAACCAGACCCCTGGAATGTCTTCCTCAGTTGTATGGGAATCAATGAAAGCATATTTAAGAGGGCAAATTATATCCTACAGTGCACAACTTAGAAGGGCCCAGAATGGACGGCTAGAGAAATTAATAAATGATATTTTAAATATAGACATGCTTATTGCTCGTACACCGACGCCTGAATTACTTAAACAACGTTTGACGCTCCAAACAGAATTTAATCTTTTGTCAACAAGGCATGCTGAGAATCTTATTAATAAAACGCGATACAGGACTTATGAGTTTGGGGAGAAAACTGGTAAAATTCTTGCTCATCAACTACGCCAGAAAACCGCAGCCCAATCTATACCTGAAATAAAAGATAAATTTGGCATTACACATACAGACCATGTAGAGATTAATCAGTGCTTTCAAGAATACTACTCAAAACTATATGCATCTGAATCGCACAATAACAAACTACTTTTTGACTCCTTCTTTGACAAATTAACCATCCCCTCAGTAGACGAAGAGACCGCGGCTAATCTGGAAGGCCCGTTCTCCGTACAAGAACTCACCACTGCAGCTAAATCTATGCAAAATGGGAAATCGCCAGGTCCAGATGGATTCCCGAGTGAATTTTACAAGACATTTGCTGATCAATTGGCCCCCATTCTGCTATTGGTCTTTGATGAGTCATTTGAATCTGGCTCGTTGCCCCCAACAATGCGTCAAGCGGTTATTTCTCTTATTCTTAAAAAAGACAAACCGCCCCTGGAATGTGGTTCATTTCGGCCCATTTCCCTACTAAATGTAGAAGATATTGGCCCGACGATTGGAGACTATACTGCCCTCTATTATATCGGATGATCAAACGGGGTTTATAAAAAATCGCCACTCATTTTTCAACTTACGTCGTTTGTACAATATTCTGTATGATCCCACTCCACCTGACACCCCTGAAGTAATAATATCACTTGATGCTGAGAAAGCGTTCGACAGGGTGGAGTGGGACTACCTTTTCTATACCTTAGATCAGGGGTGGCCAATTCCAGGCCTCGCGGGCCGGTGTGTATGCAGGTTTTTGCTGCCGCCAGTTAACAATTATTGAATTAGCCCAATCGTTTACACGATCTGATATTTTAATCTACATATCCGCGATATGAAAAGCAGCTGATGAATGTTCTTGTGCCGGTATGCGTCAATGCGTGTATTGTAGCATTTTATCGTTCTGTAATTTACAAGTGAATCGGTGATTGTGTGTATGACTAATTAGCTGATTGAACCGTGGTAACTGGTGGCAGTAAAAACCTGCATACACACCGGCCCGCGAGGCCTGGAATTGGCCACCCCTGCCTTAGATCGATTTGGATTTGGACCAAAATTTATATCCTGGATTAAGATTCTTTACTCTTCCCCCTTAGCTGCAGTACGCACAAACTCCACCCTCTCTCCTTTTTTTCCACTCAGACGCGGCACTAGACAGGGATGCCCTCTGTCACCTCTTCTGTTTGCTATAGCGATCGAGCCACTTGCCGCAGCAATGCGTAGTGAGACTAGGATCAAGGGTATACGAAGAGGGGCTATTGAGCATAAAGTATCACTCTATGCCGATGATATGCTTTTATATATCTCTGATCCCTTAATTAGTATACCCAAAACTATTAATCTACTAAAGGAATTCGGCAGGATATCTGGATACAAAATAAACTTGCAGAAGAGCGAACTTATGCCTATAAACTCAGCAGCTAAATCAACCCCACCCAATCTAATTCCTTTTAAAATTAGTATGCACAAGTTTAAATATCTAGGTATCTGGGTCACACATCACTTTAAGGATCTTTATAAGAATAAATATATTTTCCCCCACTTATGGCAACTCTGAAACAGGACCTAGAAAGATGGGACATCTTACCTCTGGCGTTGGGAGGTAGAATAAATACAATTAAAATGAATGTACTTCCCCGGTTTTTGTATATTTTTCAATGCCTCCCTATATAAACTAAAAGACTAAAACATTCTTCATGTCCATAGATAGGCTAATATCTTCCTTTATCTGGAATAAGAAACGACCACGGATAAACAAAAGCATATTGCAACGGCACCGTTTATGCGGTGGACTAGGATTGCCCAATTTTCGATTTTATTATTGGGCGGCCAATATCAGTATCATGTTACATTGGAAACGTTACTCTCTTGATAACACTCCACCTAAATGGCTACTATTGGAGGGCATCTCTTGTAGATCTGCTTCACTACATGCTCTACTCTGCTCGAAGCTCCCGCTTCCTGAATCTATATCTACATACACTGTCAACCCAATTGTGAAGCACTCTCTTAAAATTTGGACACAATTTAGACGATCCTTTTCACTCAATGACTTATCTATTCATGCCCCAATAACAAAAAATAACATGTTTGCGCCCTCTATGACTGACGAAGCATATGGTAATTGGGCTCAGAAAGGACTAACCAAATTAAGTAACATGTATGATGAGGGAAATTGTATGTCTTTTGAACAACTTCGATTGAAATACGATATCCCCCGTACTCATTTCTTTCGATTTCTACAGCTTCGTAGTTTTTTGTCTTCATCCACGCCCCAATTTCCTTCGCTACCTCCTGATTCTTTTATCGATTCACTACTAAATCTTGATCCCAATGCAAAGCAAGTTATAGGAACAGTGTACTCTTTACTTAACTCGCATGATTTGCAACCTTTGACCTTGTTGAAGGGCCAGTGGGAAGAGGACTTGGGTATACTACTTTCTGACGAAGCCTGGCAGGATGTTCTGGACAGAATACATTCCTCGTCAGTTTGTCTGAGGCACACGGTTATTCAATTCAAGATAGTACATCGATTACACTGGTCCAAAGTAAGATTAGCTAAATTTATACCAGATATTGATCCGACTTGTGACCGGTGTAAACAAGCACCAGCTACTCTTTCACACATGTTTTTGCAATGCCCAGGGCTGTCTTATTTCTGGATTTCGATATTTAAATTTATTTCAGAAGCTTTAGAGATAACTATAGAACCCTCTGCCATTGTTGCAATATTTGGGGTAAGTCCATCTGATACTCTAATCAAGAGGCATGCTAAAATAATAATAGCTTTTGCTACCTTTCTGGCGAGGAGATTGATACTATTGAAGTGGAAGGATACTCTTTCTCCAACATTTAGCCACTGGATCAAAGACCTAATGTATCATCTAACATTAGAAAAGATCCGTTGCTCCACAAGGAGATATTCTCTTAGTTTTGAGGACATATGGCAACCTGTACTGACATGTATAGAAAAGATGGACGCTTCTAAGATTTCAGCCAATAATAATACACCATGAACCACTTCCTCCTTTCTTCAAGTACTTCTAATCTTAATTAATCTGCTCCTATGTATATATATATATATATATATATATATACATTTTTATTTTTTATTTTTTTAAATTTATTTTAATGTATTTATTTTATTTATTTATTATTATTATTATTATTATTTTTTTTTACCCCATTTATTTATTTTTTGTATATGTATGTATCGGGTCTAATTTTACTAATTACTAAATGTAAAGTGCTAGTGCAATGCGGGTGGGGCTCTGTTGGAGAACGAGGGGGGGTAGGGAGAAAATATCATAATGCAGAATGATATTGTCATTTGTATGTCATTTGTGAAATAAAAAGACTTTGAACAAAAAAAAAAAACATTAAAAAGCATGTGTATTTACTTAACAACAGCAACGCGTTTCAGCCCTAAAAGTGCGATAGGTGGTCGTTGTGGAAATGTTGGCGAAATGTAACAAGATAAACTCTTCAGGGTTAATCAGAAAACAGTTGTATCTTCATGTACAGGTAAGATATTTGGTTTCATATACATATTTATACAAGAAATTTTGGATAAAATTTTTTGGTGTCTTCTAAAACTAAAATGCATCAGGTACTGTATATAGTACAGTAAGCAAGGGGAAACGCAGAATTCTTATTTGTACAACATTTAAAAAAATATTATTGTTTCTATATCTGAAAATAATTTTCTTAGCGTGTATAAACGGTGCATTTTATGCATTTTACAGTCTGTGGCTGTGGCAAAATAAGGGTCATAAGCGCTTTGGGTTATTAATAGCATCCTGATATTTTATTGCCCTGCAGTGCAACTGGAGAGGCTGAGGCTTTCACAAGCAGCGACCCTTTCAAACAATCCTGCGGTAAAATTTATGGGGTATTCTTAAAGCTGTAGTTTATTATTTCAGACAAACATGTATACTGTAATTGGGACGGATACGACTACCACTAGGGGGCCAACGTGGATTGGGTAAATGATGGAAATGGTATTCTTTGTTCGTCTATTTTCCAAAATGCATCCTTTTTTCTTCTTCTGTGGTTGACACCTTTATTCTATCGTAGAATAATTTTTATTTTGTGCTGCTTCCTGAAACAGAGAAAAGTGATCAGACTTGGCTAACACTAGCGAGTGGCTAACTAATGTCATTCTATCGTTTATGTTCACAGTGTTTGTTGGTGGAGATTTAACTTTTGCTTGGCTCCAAAGATTTACATGTGTCCATAGGACTGTTGTGTCTTGCTGTTCGTCATTTTTACCTGCCTTACTAAAGAATGCTAATGGCTAAAGCATAACTGAAGCCAGAACAGCTGTTCAGCTAATGGCAATGTTTTTATCATTTAATTATACCTAATCAATCTTTATAGGCTGAACCATAGGTCCTGTTTTATATCCCAAATAATTATCTATATTATTTTCCTACACAGCACATGTGTAAACACCTTGAATCAACCAGCATTTGAAACTGGACAGTCTTGTTCTTTATGTCCCCCTTGACAAATGTGCTCAGCAACTTAAAGATATACAATGGGTCCATTAGTCCTCCAAGATTCACATGCAAATTAGTGTGTCGGCAAACTAAAAAGACAGCAGGCAGCTATTTTCCTCCTAGCATTCTTATGCAAGGTATTGTGGGATAGCTACCTAGCCAGAAGTATGTACCTGTTGATTTCAAAATTTAGGGGCACTCCTTGAAGTATTATTGTTGTATTTCAATAGGGAGGACAGTTGTCAGTGTTTTTAAGTTACGTGATTATGGGGGAGTCATGCAAAATAATTAGGGAAGTGGAAAAATGAAAAAAGATAAAGCTAAATCAGAAATATGTTTTTTTCCCCCCTAAACTCATAGCAAGCATTTGGTTAGGGAATACACAAATATAACAATTTAATTAAATATGTCCTGCTTTGAGGGTGTCTTTTATGATGAGAAAGGGCAAAATTCACAACACAATTTTAAAAGTTTTTTTCAAAACTGAGAAAAACCGTTTTCTCAAAAATATTCAGTCATATATTCAGAAATATTTTCTCAAACTCATCAAACGATACCTAATTTTGGAACTAGGTATTTTGGAACTTGATTTGTACCTTAAAGGGACAGTTCACCCAAACATTTTTTATATGTTTCTACATACCCGGAGTGCTATCTATCCATCTAGGTTTTTTCGCTGAGAACTCACAAATTTTGTAGATAACCGCTGCAGCTCACCATAATATCACCCTGATAAAACGGACCTCAACGGGTAAAAAAGCCCATTCTTTAGATGGAAGTAATCCTCACTTTACAGAAAATCTATTCAAGTGAACAACAAAAGTGTCTACCCCGTTACTCAGTGTAGAGGTGAAGGTAAAACAATTAAGTATTTTGTTATTATTTGTACTGAAATTGTACCAGATATGTGTCTTGTTATACTCTAGAAACTGTAAGATGTAATCACTGCCTAATCACATAATTAATCAAATGTTAACAGAACCCCCATTGGCTTTCAAACATGTAGAGTGTATAGGGTTCTTGCCTGACAAGCTTATTTTTCACCATTCAAGTCCAGTGTGTTTTAATTTAAAATGTAAAAATAATTGTAAGTGAATTTCAAGCGTGCATGCACCCACACTCACACACACACGCACACACACACACAAACACAAATTATTGTTTGTAATTACAGTGTATTGCATATGTAATGCTATGTACAGTGGGGTGCAAAGATTTGGGCACCCCTGGTCAAAATGCCTTTTACAATTAATATCCAAGTGAACAGAAGCTAACCCGACCTTGAAATGGTACAAAGTTAAACATGACACATTTCTTCAAATTTTAAAGCAAGATTGCATTTTATTAGAATTTTCTATAGTTTCAAAATAATAAAACAGGGGAAAAGGCCCTGTGCCAAAGTTTGGGAATCCTTTTGGATTATTCTTTGTTACTTTTTAAAAAGATGATTACTATCCCATACTATTTATTCTGAAGTAACTCCATGACTAAATGCTACAAAGTTAAACATGGTGCATTGCTTAAAATTTTTAAGCAAGATTACTTTTTATTAAAATTTTTAGTTTCAAAATAATATAAAAAAGAAAAAAGGCCCTGTGCAAAAGTTTGGGAACCCTGTCAGTTAGTACTTTGTAACTCCTCCTCGGGCAAATATAACAGCTTGCAAATGTTTCCTGTAGACTAGTATAAGAAATGTGTCATGTTTAACTTTGTACCATTTAGTGGTCGGGTTAGCTTCTGTTCACTTAGATATTAATTGTAAAAGGTATTTTGACCAGGGGTGCCCAAGCTTTTGCACCCAACTGTATTTTTTTTTTCATAGTATTCTCATGTGCTTTTTTTTCTAGGTAGAAAGAGGTTTGAGCATTTTTGATATATTTATATTAGGTTTGTGGAAACTAGATTTAGCTGCATATTGATAAATAAAAGTGTTTAAAGCAATCTTATAGAGGGGGTGTGGAAGGTTGCTTTGTTTGAGTTCTTTGCCATTTAAAAATAGGTGATATGGGTAGAGCCTCTTATTTTCAGGCCCTGAGATATAATTGGCTTGTTATTGATCTAAAAGTCAGGGTTGGACAAAATGGGGGCGCCATGGCAAAGTGCAAGATGAGTGCTCTGTATTTATTGGTTTTCCACACAAAACTTTTAAAGTAGCGGACATGGGATATTCTTAATTTTCTGAAGTGGTACAGTTTTTATTTATTTATTACTATTACCAAGTGAAATAAGACTTAGGGGAAAGAGCTTTGCATTTTTTTAAATTATTGAACCAGGAGTGGAATTATTTGAAATGTGTTGTTTGTATATGTACTGTAATGGTAAGTGTGAATATTTAGTATTGGTAACCAATGAGATTTCTTTATTTATGATGAGGTTTAAGATCTGGTGGGTGATTCAATGACACAGTCTATTGGGTCTATTTGAGGAGTCACTACAAATATTTTGCACACATTTTTTGGAGAAAACCATGGGTTTTAAGAAATGTCAAACAAATATGATGTCTGTTTACCACAATGTGAACACATATATTTGCATAGCTTCTTTTTCAAATGCAGTTTTTTATAAACAAAAAGCATATTAAATAAAAAAACATAAATGCTAAAATATAATATAATAATTTCCTTCCAAATATTAACCCCTTCATGCAGAGGCTTAATTTGACCCATTTTCATCTGTTTTGTACCATTCTGTTTAAAGCTTTATAACTCCAGATGTCAATGTTATACAAACACCAATAATGGCTTAAATTAAAGAAGGTGGTACCCTTAAATGGTACTCTTGTATGATTTATTATCATGCCTTAAATTAGATTATTTTCATCACTAATATGTAAATTATGGGAAGTTCCACCACTCTGGTTTACAGTGAACCTGAGAGTCAAATATGTGAATAAGGTTAAACTTTACATTTTGTCGTTTGCAAACATCCTGTCTGCACATGTACAAAATATTAAATGTATATGTATTACTGCTCGATGCACCTTGGTGTCCAAAAATCTATCCAAAATCGATAATGGTGCATCACAGTAATTCAGGAGATAATCAAACATTTTCAACAGATAAACTCTTTTGACTCATTAGAAATACACTGCTCAAAGAAATTAAGAGAACACTTAATCAACACAGTATAATACCAAGTCATTTAAACTTCTGGAAAATTGATCTGTCCAGTTAGGAAGCGTAAACTATTGTGAATCAATTTCACCTGCTTTGGTGCAAATGAAAGTGACAACAGATGGACAGGAGAGGCAACAGCAAGACAACCCCCAAAAAGTAAATGGTTTTGCAGGTGGTGGCTACAGACCATTTTTCTCTCCTTATCCTTCCTGACTGATTTTTCTCTAGTTTTGCATTTTGCTAGTGCCCTTGTCACTACTGGTAGCATGAGGCGGTACCTGCAGCCCATTCAGGTTGCACAGGTAGTCCAGCTCCTCCAGGATGGCACATCCATACGTGCCGTCTCAAGAAGGTTTGCTGTGTCTCCCAGCACAGTCTCAAGAGCGTGGAGGAGATACCGGGAGACGGGCCATTACACGAGGAGAGCTGGACAGGGCCGTAGAAGGGCAACAACCCAGCGGCAGGACCGGTATCTGCTCCTTTGTGCGAGGAGGAACAGGAGGAGCGCTGCCAGAGCCCTACAAAATGACCTCCAGTGGGCTACTCGTGTGCATGTTTCTGACCAAACTGTCAGAAACAGACTCCTTGAGGGTGGCATGAGGGCCCGACGTCCTGTAGTGGGACCTGTGCTCACAGCCCAGCACCGTGCAGCTCAATTGGAATTTGCCAGAGAACACCAAAATTGGCAGGTTCGCCATTGGCGCCACGTTTTCTTCACAGATGAGAGTAGGTTCACACTGAGCATGTGACAGATGTGAAAGAGTCTGGAGACGCCGTGGCGAATGTTATGCTGCCTGCAACATCATCCAGCATGACCGGTTTGGTTTAATTGACTTTGTGTTATACTGTGATGATTAAGTGTTCCTTTAATTTTTTTGAGCAGTGTATATTTACATCTATATCATTACATAATTTCCAACTTTTGTGAAAGATTAGGGGTGATGATGATTATATGGGTCCAAAAACCTACCCAAACCTTTCCAAACCCATGAAAACCAATGGAAACATATGCAAAGTATCCAAGTTATCTAACACTATCCAAGCTGTCCAAAGCTACCCAAAGCTATCCAAACATGAACACATTAGTACGTCCTATAAGGGGAAGTTATTTGACCTGCAGAGCGGGCTGTGATTGCATTTATCGAAATGCTCCCCCTTTTCAGTGTCAAAATTAAATGTACTCAACTGTCCAATCATAGTCTGTGGGCGGGTCGGGGCGTGGGGACAAAACAGCGCGGAGGAGAAGTCCATGATCCTCGATTTTTTTTTTCTTGCAAGTGAACCGATTACCTTGTGTTGATGCGCCTATAAGGTTTTTAAAATGTATCTATTTTGAAACCAGAGATTGACCTTCTCCTGGTCAACTGACACACCAGTGGCATTAATTATATGGCCCAGAAACTTCACAGACTGCAAAAAGTGAGCTTCAGATTTTTGGCCTTCAGCCGAGAGAACACCATTTCCAGACGCCTCAGGGCCTCTTCCTCCGAAGGTGCAAAGACGAGCAAATCGACAAGGTAACATGGGCTCACTGTTACTGGAGGAGATGAGCTCCGAGTACTTCTCAGTCTGTTTCAGTTTCTGTAGGACAGACTTGATCACGTTGTTGCGAATAATAAATTTGTCTCTCTGACCAGGCACAACTAGTTTTGGAACAAAAAACCTGGAGCCATAAACTTCAATAGTCAAATACACTTTGGTTGTTTAGTTAGGCCACCACAGCCAACAAGCACCATGTTACTGGGCACTGGATGAGCACATGGGAGAACATCAACAGTTTGCAACTTTGCCTCCTCCCTGAGTGTACATGCCATACTTCCTGAATCCAACATTCCCCTCAATGTACACTGGCTACCGACTAACACAGGAGCAAAGAAGGGAAGACTGGTGCACTACTGGAGGGAGGCACAAACATGGCTAGCGGCTGGGAGGTATAGGGCATTTTTTTAAAGTGGCCAGGGCTGAGACAGTGGCGGCACAGCCTTTGTAGTCTGCAGTGCATGTAGGTTGAGTGGTCCCTGCTTCCACAGACTGCACCGGAGACTAGGCTGGTTGCGTGAGTGGGACAGTTGGCTAGGCTGTGCTTGGCTGCTGAGGTGAGAGAGGCAGAGCACAGTGAGATAACTCTATCCAACATATCAACCACCTGATGAAGGCCGGGCTCCATAGCGACAGTACTGGCAGGAGCAGGAACAGAAGTGGTGGTAGGAATGAGAGCAGGTGGTGTAAAGGTGAGAGGCTGTGGTAAGTGTGTCACCGTGGGGAGCGGACATGGTTCACTATGCTTGCACAGGAGGTGAGTTGAAGGAGAAAGGCTGCGGTGGATTTGCCATTGTCATGGGGCTCTGAATGCATGTGGGCAGGGTCACTGCGCACTGGGTTTTAGCGCTGAACCTCCTCAGGTCACACTGGTAGCCATCCAGCCGTTCCTGGTCCTTTGCTACGGTCCATTGCTCAGCAGATCTCAACTGGAAGGACATGGCAAGACTGGGGTCTGGGCAGTGAGAAATGAGCATCATGAAAACCTCAGCACCGAGGTCCTCAACACACCGACCCCGTCGACGCAGACACTCGTCTGCAACATCAATGGCCTTATTCAGGCGAATCCAGTCATCCATCACAGCCTCACCCGTCTTTGGAACGGTGCCATAGAAATCAGTCATAGGCAGACTGGAATATGTCAGTTCACTGAAATTGCGCTTCAGGATGTCAAACACAGCTGTGGGGAGCTTACTGGCGAGCAACTCGGGCTGGCTGCGCAGTGACTTTCACCATGCCTCTTGCCTTCCCATTATGAGCTAACCGTAACTACTGCAGTTCAGTTCAGTTCAGATGGCCCATCATCATATCCTCCCACTCTGGTATGGAAAATGAGTCTGTATGGTCACCACTAGAATGGTGGCAGTCTGGTGTCTGGATGGACTATTACTTTCTGCTTTGATGCGTCATCGTACGCAGGAGAATATTGGGACTGGTGACTGGGAGATCGGGGCTGGTTACCACTGGCCTGGGTATGGTGTGAAGACTAGCTGTGATAGATTCACAAATCTGTTTAGCTAAGCCTGTAATGAGCCTCTGTTGTTAACACATGGGCAGGCTGAGGGGATCTGTGTGGGAAGGAAGTGGAGGAAGCAACTGTACCAACTGGGGAAGCCAACACTGACTGGTTAACTGTGAAATCTTGGTTCAACTCTACAGGCCCTGCAGGTCTACCCCTTCCACACCCACAAACTGTGACAGGTTGACCCCTCCCCATTTAATCCATAGCACTCTGCTCAGCAGGGCCTTGACTGGAAGCTTCACAATCAACACTGAGGCTATCTGCATTTGACATATAGATCATGTACTGAGAAAAGAAAAAAAAACTGGATCAATGACAAATCTACTAATATAGCTGCTACTGTTAATTAATCTAATTAACCAGAAGTAAAAATATAAAATAAATACAAAGGTGAAAAGTCCCCCCTCCTTTTCTCTCTGAGCTCCTTCAAAATAAAAGTCCCTGCATAAATGTATGTGAAATTAGGATGTGGTGCAATTTTAATGTGTATAATGACTTTGCTACAATTGTACAAACATGCACTGAAATGAAAACAGAATTTCTACAATAATAATTTATCTAGGTCACTTCCAGTTCCCAGTTCCATTAGCTTCTTTAAGATCTGTATAATTATTACATTGTAGAGATAATTACTGAGTTTGTAGAAATGCCCTCTTAGGTGGTTGTCAGCATATTGTTCATGCTCTAATTGTTACATCATGCACCACACCATACTTCAGCATAGCTTTAGTATCTGGCACTAATTACCCTCTTTCTTAATGAAAATCCAGACTTAACAATATAAACAATATACAATGATATACAGTGAGCACCATAATTAATTGGACAGTGACACATCTTTTGTTAATTTGGTTCTGTACTCTAGCACTTTGAGTTCGAAAAAATACAATGACAATGACGTTGAAGTGCAGACTGTCAGTTGTAATGTCCATATCGGATGAACCGTTTAGAAATTATAGAACCGTTTGTACATAGTCCCCCCCATTTTCAGGCATCAAAAATATTGGACAGTTTAACATAATATAGAATAAAGTTTGGTTGCATATCCTTTTCATGCCATGTCTTCCTGATGTCTGTGACCTAACAACATCAAAAGACTCTTGATATTTTATTTTCTGGTACTCTTGGAAGCGATAATATAACTCTGCATTTGACTGGATCTCTATTGGAATTGGGGGTGGGGCTAGATTTAGCTGTAAATTATGCTGGAACAGTATGGAATACATGGTTGGCGAAATAGCTGTAAGTCATCAAGGGTCTGAGGTATCAAACTAGCCTCAAACCATCACTCTGCTGCCAGATATGCAGTAGATATGGATGGATCACTTTAAGGGTTGTTTCTCAAAGGGTGAAAAGAGAGTGAGCAATGGTTGTCGCTCAGCTTTATTAACTAGGTGGGGGAAGGGAACCTTAACACCTGTTCGCTGTGTGATGAGAGTTTTAAATGCTGCATGCAAAGATAATGTTATCAGATGCACTTGTTCTGTGTTTCATGTTCTGTGTGTAAGGCTGTTGGTCCTGACACAAACACACACACATGCATATATGCATGCACTCTACTATCAATAGCTATCAAAACAACTACAGAAAATGTAGAAATGTACATTCACTCGCCGAAGCGTAATTGTTGTTATGCGGTTTAATTTAGTTAAAAGCACCTGCAACACCTGAGAATAAGCCACCAGAATATGGCTTCTGTCTCACCTTAGAAAACGCTAAATTAGCCTGCTTGTTTAACGAATTTCATTTGATTATACAATAAAGCATTGTCAAACATAAATTCCATGAGGCTGTTCTCATGGAGTTCTCGAAGTTCAAGCTTTATCCGAAGTTCATTACATGCATTCTGGGCTATTGATTAATGACATAAATACCATACTTTTTTCTTAATGATGACACTAAATACACTAAAGCTGTCGGGTTGGAAACCCATAGGTTCACACATATTTTCCCTTGTTTTATAATGTTCTGCTTATGGAAATGTGACCAACGCATTTTACTAGTAGCTTAATGCTTTAAAAACAAGCCCACTTTCCCAGGAAGACCGTGAAAAGTGTGATTTACAGCAGGTGAAACGGACCTGCTCGTGCATGAACTTAAAGCACACATACACAGAATGGCATTCAAATTATTGTGAATTAATTGTGTAATGTGCTGAAAACTTGTTTTCGTTTCTAGACTCTTAGTTCTCTTTAAAATAGTTTTGTTCAGTTATGGAATAGGTGAAATCAGCAGGGTTTTAATAAGCTGAGAGTAAGCCTATGGAAACATGGTCATTGTAATGAAAAAAAAATATGAAGCATGAAGAATAAGGTTATAAAGCAGTCAAAATTGTTAAATTTAAATTAATCTCCGTTTTTTAACCATAGGATATCAAAAAACCTTATGCACAATGAATCCCAGGGACTGTAGCCTAGGCTATTTGAAAAACAATAAATGCAATATTCACTGGAGAAGGTTTTGAACTTTTTTCAGTCAAAACCATTCTATTTACTTACAGGCTGTCGGCCTATATGAAGAGAGCTGTATTGTAATGACATATGCAGCACATTTTCATTGTAATGATATCTGAAGCACCACAAATCTCTATTGCAGTGTGCGAGTTTTTCATTGAATGACAATTCACGCATTAGGTGTACTTGACAATTCGCGAATTTTTTATATAGGTAACATAACAGAAGATTGTCTCCCCCGGAAGATTGGAACTATTGGCAAATATAGGCTAAGTCATAGCTTGATCCAGGATAATTGCAAATAGTCTACATGTGTAACATTACCACGTACCATCGCACATTGAAGAAAGTAATGGCAAGAATCCACTGATTCGGAATATTTCGAAAACAAACCAGATGGAACCAATCTGCTTAATTGCAGTCCGGCGCACATAAAAGAAACACGCAGCGCCACAGTGAGCAAGCGCCGCACTAAGATTACAAACAAATATCGCGCGAGGAAAAGATGCTGGAAAAAGTTCTTAGCAGTTTATGATCTGCGGAAAGACTGTGCAGGACTGAAACATCTACAAAATTCGGAGAGGCAGCCGGTAAGATGCATGCTGAACTTTAAAGTAATTTGAGAGACTGTTTCCCTAGCGAAGATCCAGTTTGGTCGCGCCAGCTTTATACCGCCGGGGTCGGAAGCCCGTTTGTGTCTTGGCTCGATAATTTAGCTCTTTAGTGTTCACGTGTGCAAGATTGATTGTCTATTTTCTATGATCTATTATCCATTAGTTGTAGTTCTATTTACGAATCTGATGATGCTTGTCAAGTAGAAGCACGGAAATGGTGATAGAAAGTGTTGATTGTTAACCAATTGCTTTTGAAGTACCTTCTGGTTTATTTTTGGTCACAAGTGTGATGGAAACTGTAAATAGTAAAACTGAATAGTAGTTAGTTGCCTAGGCTTTTAGCTACAGCATGTTATGGGCCCCAAAGAAAAGGAAAAAAAAGGTTGTTTCAAAGGACTGCATAATTTAATATTACTACTTTATCTTAAAATGCAATAAAAGACATACATTACCTGATGTTTAAACCAAGAGTTATGATGGCAGTGTGCACGATGGATGCGGCATTTTAATGCGGCATTCCCCTTCGTTGAGGGACAGGTATGTGGTCTTTGACATATTTTGACACCCTTTTATTATTATGCATTTTTTGATATAGCCTACACAATAAGTTGGGTTGAAAAATTCACCTTGCGGTCAGATTAAATTGGAATTATGCGTTGTCGGCTAATATAAATATGTAATTTGAAATATAAATTTTATTTTAACTATTAGGTCTCTGCAGTAGGCCTGATATAGCCTACACTTTATAGTAACGTTATGCGTATTGCTATTTGTTATATTCAAGTTAAACCTACCCATTGTCACCTAGAAGCCATCCATCAGTAATACAAATTGCTCACACAGTTGCTCCAAATGTAGCTGTCGTGTGTGCTCCCATTTAGTTCCAGGGCATCACATACAACTTGTAGGCAGTGTTTAACGTGTACTACTTTTCTACACACGTGTGTTCGTTCTCAATAGATGTCCTAGTGGGTATTTGCGACCCATCAATTGCACCAAGGAGTTTTGGGAGACCACTCAGTGCTGCACATAAACGTCTCCTTTCACTTGACGTCTGTGTTGCAGGGTGAATAAAATCAGTAGGCTATTAAGAAAGCGTAGTGCTGTCGTCACTTTACGGACGAATTGGACGTTTCGTTGCTTATTCCATAACATTGTCCGATGTCCGACAACCCAGAGAAAGCTGCCGGGTGCCAGGAAGCGCAGAGCTGTCACTATTTGAAACAAGACAGGTCAGCAAACATGCTCTGTTACATGTTATGTATGGCATAAAAATGTCACATAAGCGCAGCCTAATATTCCATCCCTTACAAAAAATAAGTTTATAAAAGGCCTATGTCTTTACACTTTTTCTGAAAAAATGATGTAAATAGAAAACAGCACAAAGAGACCGAAATGATGAAGGAATATACCTCATCTTTAATATACTTGTTTCCAAGATTAGATAATGATTTGGTATTATTGGGCATAAATAAAGTTTTCCTCGTATAAGATGAGGGGGGGTGGAGATGGGTTTAAAATGTAATACAATTATCGTATCCACTAACATACTGATTAGCCTATGCTTTAGCTTAATATGAAAGCATCTCAAATCTCATCTAGGGCTTTGGGGAAAAAAATAAATCTTCAAATTTTATTGTAGAAATGCAGGAAATTTGTTTTAAAAGGCTAAAAGAAATTTCAGGGAGGATCTAGACCACCAACATCTCCATGCCCCCCCAATCAAAGCAGTCTAGAAACACCCCTGTTTCTCAATCATACAGTTTTAATGCCGCGGTTTCCACTTCTGCTCGTTATTATTAGCGCAGAACAAATCGTATCTGCTTGTAAAATTGTGGCTGAAATGTAATGAAGTTCTATTTTTGGTTTCGCAGGGGATAAATTACATAAGCCTACAGGTAAATAAATTTGTTCGGCTACGGTTTCAGAACAAGGGCAACCTGCACCTAAAAAACTGAAGGGGCACAGAGTTGATAGGAGTTGTAACAATATCCTGTTTGGAGAATAGTTTTGAGGGAATATACAGTCATCTTACAATATTTTTGGATGTATATTAACATTTGGAAATAAAATTAAATTGACTTGTTTATCTGTAGATACATTCTGAGAAAGCTTCATCTGAAATCTGGCCAAATTGGGGGCTTGTTGAATGGGCAGATCACCATCACCGTTTCAGAATGAAGGCAGATTTTTTTACTCTCATAATTAACATAAAAGATCGCTACTACTTTGCAGCATTGCTTGAGTTCATCGGTCCAGAGCGCATTTTGAGGAGACAACATTGTTTGCAGTAATTATCTATTTGCTAGCTACATCGATGTGAATGTGGTTACAATGAACACTGTTTACCATTCGGACACTTCTTGCAGGTTCTTGAACCATTTCCTGTTTCTTCTCCATGCCTTCAACTTCAGGATCCGACTGTGGTTTGATCATGTTGGGTTGCCACCCATCCCTTATAATATGGAAGCGTCCCGTATCGAAGAATAAAATGTTACGTTCCTTCCATATTGATTCAATACGTGACACTATTTTTTCCATATTTTTACAATAACTCTATCATTCTGTGATATGGAGCTGATGAATGTTCTTGTGACTGTATGCCTGTACTGTAGTATTTTATTGTGGCCTAATTACGAGTGAATCAGCGTAGATGTATATGACTAATTAGCTGATTGAGCCAGGGTAACTAGTGGCAGCAAAATCTGCATATGCACTGGCCCTCCAGAACTGGAGTTGCCCACCCCTAATCTAAATGATGTTCACAGCTGCTGGATGGTTAATTCATTTAAGGCACCATGCTGTGGTGCATGGATGAGCCTCACGGCCTTGGAGCGTATTCAGATGGTGGCAGGCCTCGACTGCACCCGGTAGCTCCACAGGGTGCCTGCGTTGCCCAGGGTATGGTGGCCCAGGGTATGGTGACCCCCGCTGGCCGATAAGGGCGCCTCTAAGACAGCATGTCAAAGTCGCATATGAAAGGTCTTCATCCAATGCTGCTCTGTGAAAAGAAGCAGCTTTTGGACGGTACATGTTTCGGAGGAGAACAGTGGATGTCCCAGCACTCCCGAATTGGAGGAGTGGTTCACAGATGGAACATGGCTGTGGTTGCAGACAGTTGGACATTCCAGATTGGGGTGGGAATTTGATGTATACAGCCCCCGGTTGAATACGCGTATCTTGCAGACACATCTCGTTTTCATGAAATCGCCACCCCACGCGCGTATATAATGGAGAGACGCTTAAAACAGCGGATAAGTGAAATGTCTGAATCACTAATTTGGAGAATAAGTGCCATTTGCGCGTGATTACCTCGACACTGAATCTGGCCCTAACAGTGGTTCCCAACCTTAGTCCTGGGTATTTTCCCAAGCACCTTTGCAATCGCAGAATTTTAACAAGCTGTTAATATTAATATTAACTCTTAATTAGTGCTTTTCATGTTCAGGGGGATTACTTAACCTCTTAAACCACATTATGTCAGAAATAGCTTTGCATGCAATGAAGAATATAAGTCCCATGTTCACATTTTGCCAAAGAGGTACTCTGACATCACGATTGGGGCGGGGGCAGAGTGTAGAGCAGAAAGGACATTTCAACCGTTAGGGGCAGCACAAAGATGCTTTTCTACCAGTTTCTTATGATATACAATATTATTTCAGAATTGTTGAAATAACGGAATGCATAGATAAGTTTCATTATAAGGTAGGCATACAAACACGTTTACAGCGGGAAAAAAAGTAATCTAGAGTGTACTTACCCTTTATGGAAAAAATTATGAAAGAATTTCATTCTTTCATAATTGTGTTCAACAACCTAATTTGCAGCCTTTTGATTCACCTATTTAATCAGCTTCAGATGGATATGTTTCAGCAAAGATTCACTGCTCAACATTCAAAGGCCAGTCTTTCGAACATCTCATGTATTGTGAATATTTGTTTCTCGCATCAGTGTATGCAAATGTATGCAAAGTATCCCCAAGTTTGTATACTGCATTTATACTTATTTAGACACTGTATTGTATACTATTTGTACACATTCAATCTATATTCTGTCCTACATTGGTCTGAATATCTGGTGAAGCAAATCACTTATCTTGATGAAAATGGCTGTTGTGACTGTTGGCAGTTCTGTGTTTGTTTTCTTCAGACCATATCACTGGGGCTTCGGTTTCTACACTAATGTACTTCACTGGCTTAGACCGGCACACTCACAGAATTTATATGAGTTTGACAAGTATCGCATGTACTCTATCAAAGTAATGTGTACTCTATGAGAGAATTTTAAAACGTGACTGGGCTTGCTAAATTTCTATATCCTCTACCAAATGTTTTGCAGATGTATCTCTCCAGAGGAGCTCTAGAGTCCTCATGTCCCCCAATTCACCCTCCTTACCCCCAACAAATATCCTGAGCATAGAGGTGAAATAAAATTCTAATGGAATATGAGAGTTTCTCTATATTTACACTCAAAAGTACAGAGCTCAAAATATTGTGTATTTTTTCTTATCCTTTATTTTAATAAAGGATACATACTGTATTATCATTTACTCAATGACTCCTCTCGGTTCCTACAAGTGACACAAATAATATTTATACTCAATAATTATCAGACGATGAACAAAGTAAAAAAAGACAACAGCTCAGATAAAACCATGCACATTCCACAATGACCGGGTCTTGTAATACCTTTTTGAAATGACCCAATGGGACCAGGATTTCCAGCTTCAGTTTATTGTTAAGGGAGGCGCTGCTGAATCAGCACCCTCTAAATCGTGGATTGTGGACAGAACAGGTCCCACAAAGCACCCCAATATAGAGCCTCCATATTGTGTGAGCTAGCGAGCCCTGCAAAAATGATCTTCACAGATGGAAGTGCGAAGGGCAGTAAGGAGATAAATGAGGCAAAAGACATTGGTTTTGTCCGAGAGCTGCTGATTTGTTTATTTATGTGCATTTTACTTATCAACTGTAAAGTTATTTTTGTCATCGTAAAGGTGAATAAATAAATATTCTGGTTAATTTGCTCGTAGGAGTTCTTGGCAGCTCTACTGTGTCTTACATGATCAGCTCGACCACAAGAAACAGATGCACCTCAAATGTGTGCCTTGAAGTTTGGTAACGGTTTTATTCCACTGGTGTTTGACAGGTGTTGACAATGGAGGTGGGAATGTTGTTCACTAAAATGGCGGTTTTGCTGCCAGTTGAGGTAGAAATGTCTTCAGTTTATGGTCCCTTGGCAAATCTAAAAGGGATTCTCTCCACATGCTCTGATCGGTTTGAACAGAAGGTATGTTGACTATGTTGTTCTTTCACTGCTGTGGATCCCATTATCATGCCAGATGGATGATAGTCACAAGGCTGCCAGATAAGTTTCCTTGTTCATTGTAATTCAACTCACAATTCAACTTCATTGGCTGTCAATGGCAGACTTCGGCAGTTACCTCCTTAAAGGAGATTCAGTACAGAGTTGTGATCCTTGGTTATTCATCGCAGGTTACCTCACCAAAATGAGTGCACAAACTAAACATGCACTTTTAAAATTGCCTAATATCCTCTGAAACAAACTTAAATTCAACATGTAAATGCACATCAGAGACCCAATGATGTAGCATAATTTTGTTCAACAGACATGCATTCAAATCACAAAGTGAAGTTTGAATGATCCCTTTTGAAGTACATTTGAGGTTTAAGTTTGAAATACTGGATGCATGTTTATAATTGTTCCAGCTGGATATGCAGGTTTTTTCCAGGCTCAAAATCAGGCAATGGTGTTATCGCAACCAAAATCATGCAGGGGTCAAACTCCAGCCACAATCCCTAGGGAAAACTCTTCTCATAGACATTCATAGACACTCATAGATTCATATCGTAGACATTCTGAGGAATCCATTTCACCATAGTTTTACTGAGTTTGAATCCTCTGCCTTCGCAGGAGCGCAAAATTTGTGATCTCTTATGTGCAAATAAGGGTGGATGTATGGTAGGAATCCATTCCACCCTCTTTTACAGAGTTTGATGAGGAATAATGGTTATTTGTTCCTGTGATATGTGGAAATGATGTGATGTAAGCGGGTCACAAGGTCAAGGGTAGTGTTCCCTGAGCGAATGTTGAATAAAAACGGTGGATATTAATTACGGTCGTGGTAAATCCCTACATGCAATAGCACAACATTTAGAATTCACTTTTGCAGTAGAAAATAATTAGCAACTTCCCTGACAAACACCCAGCTATACTTATTGTTGCTAGGTTCACAGAGCTTTACAGCAGCAGAGTATCTTTCTTTGTCGTCATTGCCCTACCCCCGAGGTACGTTATAGTGTAAGCTACAGTGCCACTCTTGTGTAATGCTGCCATTATGTTCAAATGATGGTAATCCACTGTGCGAAACGCTTTTGAAGTACACTTTATTGTAATTTTTGTGACAGTAATTTTTGTCAAGGTGACCGCCTTGGAATTCTTCATGGAGGAAAAACACTGCATTTTAACGTCAAAAAGAAGTTCCATTCGAGACGGCAATGATGTTGTAACCGGCTGCCGGCTGCATCTCTGCTTTGTTCAAAAGAAAACTCCACGATATTGCTGACCCAGATGATGCTTTGCATGAATTATGGGATCAACTTCTGTTAACGGAGCCAGTTGACTTGCTCGCTAACAAAACAAATTTAAAACGCGGTGCCGTTGTCATCCCCCTAACCTTCTGCTATTGATGTACGGGAGGATGATCTTAAAAAGTGGCTGAGCATTTTTAGCTACTTTGTCCAGTCCACTGCTAGTGATGGGGAGGCGATGAACAACCTGAAGAGCTCCAATATTTGCAAAGCAGCTTGTACTGATTTCTGACGTGTTTAATGAAATCAGTACAAGATTTTGTTTTCTTAAGCTGATGTTGAGCCCCGCCATAGCCTTAAAAATCCACATCACCAAGCTTGAGTTATTGTGAGCAAGTCAGGGGAATTTTTACGTGCCCGCTTTCCACCGCAATACCAAACGAGAAGTATTAAGGTGCTGGCCACTGTTTGCAGTTAACTCTTTGCTCATTGCTCATTGCATATTGCTATTGCATGCTTGCACATATAGTTTGATTTAGTGTTTTTCTGGATAAGGCTGGTGTTCCACTACTACGGACTAATATCCATAGTCAGAGAAACACACTAGATATATATTTTAGCTGGATGTGTACAGTGCTGAATGGAACATAATCTTAAAGATACTGAGTGATACACTAGAATAGATGCAATAAAGGTCCCTCCCCTGAGTCCCCTCTATATACATCATTGCTTGCATTTCAAACTTGCCACTTTCCAGTTTTCGCCAGATGCCTGTCTCTAATCTTACGCTTGCAACTAGGCATTGTTAGAGACTTGGAGCAGGAGTACTATCAGTTGTTTGTCTTCTGATTCTAGGATATTCATTGTCAATTGTATTGCTTTGTTTTTATTTCCATCTTTACTTAATCTAGTTTGTTGTGTATTTAATTACTCCCCTCTATTGCAGGAAAGTTAGGCAATGGCAAGTGGGGCTAGCTTTCGCTTAGCTTGGTTGCGGTGGGACCTTCGCTTGTCACTGCTAGCAGGCCGCCATTTTATTTAAAGTGGGAGGAGTATACAGAATGGACAACATATTGAAAACACCCCTGAAAAATGGCTAACTTTGAAGCCTCTAAACCACAATTACAAAAGCATATACACAGGTGATTCCTATTAATATGAATGGTAATTAGCAGCATGTCTGCATAAAAAAAGGTCTAACCAGCAGCACTTTGCTAAGTAAATCTCCAAAGCAAGATGAGAATACGAACAGAGTCCCAAAGGGGCCAAATAGTTGGTGCCCAAATTGCAGGTGCGTTGATCAAAAAAAAATTATTTAAGGTGGCAAGGGGAACAGTGTCAAAAATGGTGACAACCACAGTGGGAAATTGGCACCCGCCACCCGCGGGTAGATTTCAGAATTGTTGGGTAAATTGGCATGTAGCAAAGTGGATACAAGAAAAAAAATAACTTCGATAAAAACTTCCGATTTATTTTTCTGATTGGCTAAATGTAAGACAGAAAAAAGAGTTAGAATGTCCTGAGGCGAGCCCGTCGTACAGTGGAACTGATTTGCGTTCGATTTACCATAAAGCAATTCTAGCAAGACGACCATCACACAGTAAAAGTAACTGATAATAAAAATAGCATTTTATTGTAGGTATAAACAGGAGTATGCATTTTCGATAACGTATCTGAAACATTATTTTAGTGTAATTTAAAAAAAAATAATAATAAAAAAAAAAAAATTTCAAAGGTGTCTGGTAAAATTTTGGGGTGGCTGGTAGGTCAAACTTAATTTCCCACCCTAGTGACAACATATGCACAGCACCAAAAAACAGCATCAGCAAAAAAGAACTGTCGCCGTAAGTCAAAGCTCTCTGACAGGGACAAAGTGACTGATGGCTGACATGGTCTGATGAGTCATATTTTATTCTTTTTAACTCTATAAACTTTGCTCCTAGTGGTTGAGACATATCCGTCTCAATTACAGTATTCATGTTAGTCTGAAATGATAAATTAAGAACCCCGTAAATTTTGACACAGGATTGTTTAAAAGAGTAGCCACTTGCGAAAACTGCTGGGCAATAAAATAGGAGGGTGCTAATAATAGCCCAAAGCAAGTACGACGATCCTCTCGCCACAGACTGTAAAATGCATAAAACGCACCGTTTATGCATGATAAGAAAATCATGTTCACATAAACAATAATATTTTTAGAAAACGTTGTACAAATAAACATTTGCAATTTTCCCTTGCTTACTGTACTATATACAGTACCTGATGCACTTTTCGTTTAGAAGACCTCTTTTTTTTTTTTTTCAAATCTCTCGTATAAATATGTTTAGGAAACCAAGTACTTAGCAGTATATTCAGCTACAGCTTTTTCCTGATTAACCATCGAGTTTATCTTGTTACATTTTGCCAAAGCCCCATGCAGTCTATTTCCATGCAGTCTATGTCCATGCAGTCTATTTTCATGCAGTCTATTTTCATGACATGAAACCATTTTACAAGACTAGGTGCACACTATGGTGGAAACACTGTTCCCTCATGATGTCCCCATATTCCAACATAATGCCCCAAACACACTGCTAAAAACATTAAAGAATGGTTCCAAGAACACAAGGATGATGTCAAATGCCTTCCATCACCAGATCTAAACATAATTGAACCTTTAGAGGAAGTTCTGGAGCGCAGTGCAAACTAGATTTCCACCTCCTTCATCCCTCAATGAACTGGAGACTGTTCTTCTTGAACAATGGGCCAATATCCCACTACATGCAGTTCAGAAATTGTATGACAGCATTCCTAAAATGATTTAAACTGTTTTGAAGGCAAAGGGTGGGCCTACTCGTTATTAGTTCCTAGATATTCCGTTTTTGTAGGTATTTCCGATATTTCCACCCATTACATTACATTGCAATCATTTAGCAGACGCTTTTATCCAAAGCGACATACAAGAAGTGCATACAGAAGGTCATCGAAGCAACTACAGAACAGATTAGACAAAGCACATCCTTCCCATAACATAGCAGCTATCCCTAGTAATGAACATTGGACCTCATTCATGAAACGTGAGCAGAATGAATTTGCACGTAAATAGTTCGTATTACCAATTATGCCCGTATTTTGGCCATTCGTCAATGTTTTTGTATCTGAGATTTGATCGGACGTACTAACAAATTTTACATCTGCTCAAGAGCATGCGTGCTGCGTTCGTAAATTCAGAATGCCAGTAAATGTAGCTTCTGAGTGATAATGAGAATATGAATACATTTTTATTTTTTGTTAAATTCGCTAGACTAAATGTAGCCTTTGAAATACACATTGCAAACGTAATAAAGTATGATTATAAAAAGCAAACACTTTAGATTACGCCTATTAATCAATAGTAGGCTATGAAGCTGTTTAATTAGACCCATAACGTAGGCTAATAAATGCTCCCAGTAGCCTACAATTTTTTCGAAATTGCTAAAAATCGTAATTCTACATGACCTTACATAGGCCATGCTAATTAAAACACATTTAACCAATGAACCGAAATTTGCTTTAAAGTGGTTTACATGTCTGTCGCCAGGGTTGCAATTGTGGTCAACAGCTTAATCCAGCTAATGCCAGTGTAGGCTACATCCAGTTCCCCTACAAGATACAAAACCAGGTGGAAGTAAAGTGGGGTTTTTATGAAATTGCCAACCTGTCCAATGTTGTCGTGCCATAGACTGCACACCCCAGGGAACGTTTTTGTTGAAAGGTAGGTGAAATGTCGTCTCGCATTCAGGGGAAAAATCGGATAAACTTGATTTGAAAGTGAAAGTCTTTTATCCAGTTAGAATGTAGCCAGGCTATATTATAATATCCCGGTACGTAAACCTGAGCTCGATTCTGGCTTTTGCTCAGTGGGACACGCGCATCAATGTGACCGCAATTAGAACGCGCCAGAGAGATTCTAAAATAAGGTAGCCTATGTGATTACCCCATTTCAAACCACATCTGACATGCACAGAACCACAACAAAATGACAAAATGAATAACGTTTAATTTATTTCCAGGCTGCGATAAAGCAATGCGCTCGCTCGTCCGATGCAGACGTAGATGCGCAGCTATGCGTTTCTTCGCCTCCAATTTAATGTCAATCCATTTTTATTTTATTTTACTACTTCAAGAGTTCATGTGATGGGTGATCCTGCATTGCTGGTAGATGCTATCTCCTGCTAGGCCTTTACTTTACCAGTTCATGACACCGGTACTGACCATATTAAGCTATATTTTTTCCCTTGATTGAACATCTGCTAATAAAACTTCGATTTCATTGTCTAATTATTTCCTTTGTTTTTTCTGGGCCATTTTGACTAGGTATGGACTTTTAAATGGAAGTGACAGCTTATATATAAGGTAATTCATGGGCGTGGATTTATCCTAATCACAAAATAACGTGGACGCGCTTCATACGTGAACTCGAAAAAATCTACCTTCCACACGGTTTGATGAATCTGACGTAAATTTTTCTACCAACTCAATGTAGTTATGTACACGTATATTTAGGAATGCTTCATGAATGAGGCCCATTGAGTGTAGTTCACAGTAAGCTATGGGTAAATCGGCTATACCATAATTCTATTCTAAACTACAACATCAAACAGTTACAAACTGTACACCCACTGTCCATACATAGTATAAATAAGTGTCTAGTATTGCACTGAAAAATGTACATCATATTGCACAGGCTGTGAGAAGTGAGAATATATTCATTATGGATCTTATTATTATGATGTTATAGTATAATATAAGGCACAAATGTTTGTTCCAGCTGTACCCATATTGAGTTACTGCTGAGGTTCTGAATGATTGTGAAGTGCAGTTTGACTGTCCATGAGTGTGATGGCAATGTGGGAAGAAGCTATTTCCATTCCTGATGGTTTTGTCACCCATTGATCTGAAGTGACTGCCAGAGGGTAGAGTTTAAAATATATGGTGGCCAGGGTGCAAGGGGTTGCTGATGACTTTGTCGGCTGGCTTCCTGGCTCTGGAAGTGAACAGGTCCTGGAGGGTGGGCAGGTTGCAACCTATGATATTTTATGCAGTCTGGATGATTTGCTGAAACCGGTGCCTGTCATGTTTTGTGGCTGAGCCAAAACAGATGGTTATGGAGGTAGTGAGAACAGATTTAATGGTGGCAGTGGAGAACTGGACTATTATCCCCTTTGGCAGGTTGAACTTCCTGAGCTATCGCAGGAAGTACATCCTTTGCTGACCCTTTTTCACAATGGTGTCAATTTTGGCCTCACATTTCACATTTCATGTCTGGGAAACGGTGGTTCCCAAAAATCTGTAGTTCCCCACAACCATCACTGTCGTGCTATGAATGGTGAGGGGGGACAGCCACGGTGGGCTCTATCTTAAGTCTACAGTTATCTCCATTGTCATGTGTGCATTCAACTCCAGGTTCTTGTGGACTGAGCATGCTTAAGAGAGAGAAATTGGTCTTATCCGAGACCACGGTCTTGCCCTGAGACCATATGCCAAGGCTTTGAGGGTCGAGATCAAGATCCAGACCAAGAGTTTGTGGTCTCGAGAGGTCTTTGAGACCAAGAATCCATCGCTGATATACATAAAGTATTCCTAAAATCATGTATGCCTTCTTTATATTATCTGAGAAATACATTTAAAATAGATTTTGTTTGTTTCTTCTTGGTATGGGTTTTCTCCCAATCTGCTGCAGAAAAGGAGGAAGTTTGCCAAGTTAAAAAGTCTTTCTCACATGAGTTTTACCTAGTGCCAGTGTCATAGATTTCTAAAGTTGTACTTAAATACTGCAGGAGGCTAAAGCACAAAAGCCACCCTCCCTCCCCACAAAAGCCAATGACATTGCAAACGGTACCCTGAAGGCATAGAAAAACAAATCAATAAAACTCTAAGTTCTTCTACTTAAACAAGTTATATTTAAAATAAAATAAAGCAACACAAAAAAATCAGTGATATAAGCAGTAACGGAGGACTGCATAGAAGTAAGCGAGGCCCAGCACAACCAACCTTTCACCCGTGTTGTTGGGTGGAGGTGTAGGGTGGTTGTGGCAGGCGTTGGGTATCTTGAAAAAGTACTTTACACAGCCCTTTTGTTGCAGATGTTATTAGCTTGTCTCTGGCGACAGAGAGAAAGTCTCAAGCAACAGAAGAGCCGTAATAGAATTTGGACTTCTAGACAGAGACATAGGGACAGGAGGCCAGCATATGAGTGCAGTCAGAAAGGGAGGAAGCTGATCTCTTAATTTAACAGCTTTCTTACAGTACACTTCTCATTTTCTGTTATCTTCCAGGCTGTACTTGTGATAGTGGTGCAGGGTAGGAATGGTGACTTCTTTCCTCCTTTGTCTTTGTGTTGTGATTAATAGCTTTGTTCAAAAGAGCTGCGCAGGGGAAAAAAATATTTGCCAGACAAAAGGCATCTAACCTGGGTGCTGAAATGTACAGCGTAGCTGTTAAACCTTGATAGGAGCCTTTGAGCTGTGATGCCTACAGTCAGTGACGACCCATTTTGTTTTGTTGAGTTACCTTCATTCCAAAAAGCTGACGCAACCTGTATTTCAATGCAGATTAGCTGCTGTCTAATTAACATTGTATTCGTTGTATTGATCCAACTGCCCTTTCGTAATTACAAGTAGATCTAACATTGTCACCTGGCCGTATCTATGTGACGAACTAGAACATTCCTCTAAAGAATCATGCAATTTTCCACTATCAATAATGAGACCCATCTGGATAGCCCATAATGCTTCAGGTGTTATAACCTGCTAAAATACAAGACACATTTCTTATAACAAATAAATTCAAGCTACTGGGTTAATTTTACACAGAATTTTACAAACATAAATGATGTGAGAGAACCCGACTTCCAGTTTTTCTTAATGACAGGCAAGATCTATGGGACAAAAGAAAGCCCACAGTGCAATGCTGGTGAGGTGCACAGCACTCTAAAGCCCCTTTAGGAGCTGCTTCCCCTTAGTAGTGAGAGGTTTGTGTCCCAGCACATCAGGGCACTCTTGGACCTAATCAGCAGGGATAATTGCTCACTCCTTCTACAGTAGAACAGCCTTTTAACGCTAAACGCAAGTACTCTATCCACAGGACAGGAATGCTGCGAGTCCAAGCTCTCAACACAGTGTCAATTACTTTGGGTCACATTCAACAGCTAACAATAAACAAAGGCAAAGGCAGGGAAGAAGGGAGGAACTGTAGCTCGGTCCTAGTGTGTGTACTTTTCACATTTGGGTCATTCTATTCCAACTTGACCAGGGCCACTGCCCGCCCATCTCAGAATTTTCTAGAAGAAATCTTTTCACATTCAGTTGTACAATTTCCTGTTTTTTCTCTAAAGCATCTTTGTGATGCTCTCATAAGAAAGCAATATACAAGTAAAATTGAATTGAACTGCAGACTGATTCAGTTAAATAAAATTTTAGCCATGGTCAAGCACACTGATGGTGGAGGTGAATGTACACATCATAGACATGAATGAAGAAAATGGAAATCATTAAGTATTTTAGTGAGTGCTGTCCTTTTTTTACGTGTGCTTTTTCTAAGATTCATCACCCAGTTTTCTCATTTCTTGATTTCTTGTTACTAGTTTTGGCATTTAAGTACAACAATTCTCTTCATAATTTTTTTTACCTTGGATCTGTTGTCAATTATCAACAAAAAGTGAGAATAAAAGTAGCAGATAAAACCTTGTGCAGTACCTTGTGTGCGGTACCTCATTTGACTCAAAATGAAAAGCATATTCTGCAAACGGATTACCTGGCCTGTATGTTTGATCAGTTGTTTTTATGAGAAACTCCATTGTTAAATTGAATATAGAACTTTGAAAAGTGTGATTATGATATTAAGTATAGCGTTGTGAAAAGCACTGGCGTGAAATGAAAAAGGCTGTTGTAAATGTATCATAATGAAAAAGGAATTTATGAAATGAAATGGTAGCTTGTGAGATGGAAATTGAGGAGGCTAAAATCATGTATTGTTGCTCTCAGTTCTTCCATTTAAATGTGTTTTTTATTTATTTAAGTCACTTCATTACCTATCAATCAATTAATTAGCAACCAACAAATCCCAATTGGGTCTCAATGCTGTGTTATGGTAGAAATATAGAAAGAGTTTTTAGAACATGTGGATACGTTTTTTTTCTGTCTTCTGTGCTGCTGTGCATGGAAGGTTATATTTGGATAAAAATCTGATTATAAATATTTACAATTAAAGGATATTCTTTGTTATTATTGAATTGCTTTCATCATTTAAATGGAATCTTAACTATCTTATCATAAACCCTACATTGTGTGAGACACAATTGGGGGGAAATGGAATTACCTGCCAATGGTATTGGATTATTCAGGGTACTGGCACACTTGCTAATCAAACAAAACAAAGGAAGTTGAGAACAGAGATCCTTTAGGTAAAGTTTCAGCATCCTCTATTTTAAGCTTAAAAGCCACCAGTGATATGCAGGTTTATAACCAGTTTCCCTGATATTTTTGTGCTTTCTGCCTGTGAGATCTCTGAAAAGCAAGCAAAAATGAAAAGAGCTAAATTGATATACAGTACCCTCCATAATCTTTGGGACAAAGACATATTTTTTTTTGTCTGGCTCTGTACTCCACAATTTTACATTTGTAAATAAACATGTGGTAAAAGTGCAGATTCTCAAATTTTATTAAATGGTATTTTTATGCATTTTACAAATTACAGCACCTGATTAGTCGGGTGTATTAAATTGCTTCCTTGGTACAGGTATAAGATAACTTTCACTATCTAGGCTTTTGATAGTCTTTGGAATCTGTTATTGGCGTTTGTCCAGGGCTAGACTGGGACAAAAAATCGGTCCTGGCATTTTTGGCCCAGACCGGCCCACCACAATTGGTCGGACACCAACCACCAGTAGCCTACAGCCCTACACCATACTTGCGGTCCCCTTAAATATGCGTACCTACTGTACTATTCCCCCAAACCACTACAAAGCTGAGTCGTAAGTGCCGTGGACAAGTGTACTCACTCGCACTTGACTTGACTCCCTGGTGATCAGAGCTGGCCGTGGAGCACACAATCTCCATACTCAAGTAGAAGTACAAGTAATTGTCAAAGAAAAAGCTCTGCTAGAAGTAAAAGTATCATTTCAAATTATTTAATAAAATGTAAGTATACAAGTATAGTACCAAACAATTTGAACTTACTGGAGGTAGAGAGCTACCCCACAGATGGTAATAACAGTAATCCATACCATATATATCCTAATAGTTACCACCATACCTAGCTGAAAATAAATATAGGACAACTTTGTTGCCTGTTGTTGAAAATGAAAATGTTTTTTTCTCTAGGCTAATACATAAGCAGGCATACATTTTAGCACAGTAGACCTACAGGTGTTGTGTTATACAGCCTTTTCGTGCATCTTTATCAAGGGAACCCTTAGCCTAATAATTTAAAGAATATTATGATACGATATAGACCTAGGTCACTCACAGCAATGTGGGATTAGCCAACGCGATGCTGACAAAATAACGTTTGCTAGTTAATGTTAGAATAGTCAGCCAAAGTTGCGACTGCATTAGGGTACTATGCTAGCTACAAAAACAATGCCAAATAGCTTATGCTGCGCTATTTGACATTGACTGACTGAGTGACCACCAGCAGTAGGTGACGGTCTCACTTTATGATAGCGTTACGATTATTATCTTATCTTATCGACATTCAATTAATCCATCATCGTCATCATGGCATGGCGCACACACACTACCTCCGTGCTCCCTCCCTGCAAGTCCCTGTTAATCATGCTTACCGCTTCAATTACACTCCTTCTGCTCCTGCTCACTCTGTCCCTCGGCCCTGTCATGCTCACTCTGTCCCTCCTCGGCTTCCCTGTCACACGCCTGCTCCTCTGCCTGGCAGTGGCCATGGCCAGCTACCTCTCCTCCAAGTTCCACCTGTTGCTGTACAATGTTGGTTACTGTAGATGTTGAAGCTACTGCAGCCCCTGCAGCAAACGTGTTATTTTTACACATTTGGCGGTATCCGCCTCTAGATGTAAAAATTTTTGGCCAGCAACTTCTCCGCACCCCCCTTGCGCTTTTGTTTATTTATTTTGAAGCCCTCATCCATCCACAGATTTTTGGCTCTGAGCCACGGCATCTGACACGAGAAACAGAGGACAGAGGGGAAGGGGTAGGGCCTAGTAAGAGATGTGATTGGGCCAGCCCAGTTTCAGTATAGAAAATGAACCAATGGGCTGCTGTCCCTGCTTTATGGGCCGGTCGTTGGTCAAAAAATGTTATTTAAAAATTTTTTTAAATGAAAATTTATCGGCCCCAAGGTGCGTCGGCCCACCGGGAAAATGCCCGGTATGCCAGATTACCAGTCCAGCGCTGCGTTTGTCAATATGAGGACCAGTTGTTCCAATGAAAGTCAAGGAAGCTATTGTGAGGCTGAGAAATAAACTAAACTGTTAGAGACATATAACAAACCTTAGGCTTACCAAAATGAACTGTTTGGAACATCATTAAAGGGGAATACCACTCATTTTCAGCATTGAAATGGTCAAAACTATACCCCTTCTTTGTTTTGTCCATAGAACACATTCCCACTCTTCTGTGTCTGAGAACAGAGCACACAGGCTCTTTGAGCGGCTGAGCTGTGACGTACCAATGTGGTATTGACGTACCAATCTCTTTACATTTATCCATTCATACAGCTGGAAGTCAGGTTAAGTACCTTGCTCAAGGGTACAATGGCAGTGTCCTACCTGGGAATCGAACCTGCAATCTTTCGGTTACAAGGCCAGTTCCTTAACCATTATACTATACTGCCGCCCAATGAATTGAGAATCTCAAATAGAGTTGAAGCATTGTGACTTGAAGATGACTCTTCATTCACCAAAAGTGCAGGGGGGTAACTTCACCTTGGCTGTGACGTCTATGCCCATGTTTGTAGTTCTACCTTCCCAGGCTATATTCACTGGCCGGGGAAGGTGGAAAGTGAATAAAACGATTTCAAAAGTGTTCATTTTATTGTTATAACACTGCCCAATTACTGTTACCATACGTAGAGGACAATGCATGTTGCTAATGCATGTTCATTTCATCTTTGCTTGACATTTTTCACGTGTTTTTTGCCCGTACTATGCTATCTCTGCCTCAATGGAAGGGAGTGGGCAGGGTTTAGAACAGAGGAGGAGACTTTTTTATTGTAAACACAGGACCACGGCAAGGCTAGAAATCCTGCATAATGCACCTTTAATGTTCAAATTGTTATTTTATTGTCTTGTTCTTAAATGTATTATTCTGCACTGTATGCTAAAAGAAATTCCACTGTCTACTATCCACGTAGGCCTATTCACCACAGTGCTAAGCAGAAGTTACATTTATTAGCCTCTTTTTTCAAATCAATCAGTTGGTTCGCCATTTTGGTTGTAGTTTGTGGCAGTGCTTTGACATCTGTCAAGAGGACCTGATTGGACAGATAAATAATATCGCAAATGAAAACTTGCAAAAAAACTTGAATCTCGGTACTCTGATCGGTGCAACCCTAAATTGAAAGGAATCCAATTTTGTAGTTATAGGTTTGGATAGAGCAAAATCCAGGACCATCTCTGTCACTCAAGGACCAAGTGTTGCCTACTCCTGGCCTACAGGCGAGATGAGCCAGTGAAGTCTGACATAGGCGCAGAAGCAATAACCGAGAAAGGAATGGCTTAACAGTGCCTATTATTGATGCAACACATATCTACTATCTACTAATCGACATTGATAATAAAATAATGAAAATATCTGTTACAGTTAATGAACAGGAACGTGAACAGAACATATGATTTGCAGATAGGCTTAACTTGAATGCGCCTGAAGACATTGAGATTACAATAAGGTTAAAAGTTAGGCCAAGTATTCTTTTGTAAAGTATGACTACGTCAGGCTTATTTTCTTTGAAATGTGCATCAAGCTACCACTAGTGTATTATCAACAGGCTTTATGGTGTGCTCTCTGCTACACATCTGGTTGCTAAGGTTAGCTAGAAGGCAAATGTGTTGCTTGCTCAGAGATACAGTGGAAGTCATGCATTGTGCAAAAGGGACAAAATGACAAGGTTCAAGAGAAGGCAGTTTCCTTTCTAGTTCTTATACAGTTCTATGGTTGGACTCCAGACACAGATGAAGCCTCCATTTGTGGGCTGCATAGCTTCCTGCACTCTGAAAGCCTATGGGAGTCAGTGGGTGGATGAGTACTGGCAGATGCCGTGTTAAATACATATTGAGCTGCTCTCAAACCAAGGAGGTGCTGACACTGTTTGGAAAGTCATTGCATTTCATTGAAGCCTGAAATTAATTTGAAGAACAAAAAAAGAGGAAAATCTACTGAAGTGAAAACTGGAGAGCTGGTATGGCAATGGTATGGGTCTATCATGGGAAATCACCCAGTCAGACTCAATAAAAGGGAGAGGAAATGCCATATGAAATTCCCCATTCTTTCACAGCTGTGAAATCATTGTTAATTTGTTTGTACAGCAAACACCACAGGCAAACTCTCTGAGATTCAATTGAATTTGCACCATATTCTGTATTTAGTCCATAGGAAGCTGCTTCCTGTGAATTCTTTTAAATATTGCATTTAACCATTATGTGAAATGTGAAACGGAGCAATTTCCCTTTGGACACACCTGCAAGCTTCTTAAACCTTAGGACTGTAACTTGATGTACACTTACTGATTATGCATGTATTTTAAAAAATTCCCAGCGATATTATGAGGACTATCAATGGATTTTATTTAGCCTGCTAAACATTTGACAGAATGCATTTTTCAAAAACAAAAGGAGGTAAAGGATACAGTATTTTGAGGTTTGCCACCGGTCCAGGTTTTCCCTCGAATGTCCTTGTTCTTGACTGCCTGTCCCGGAAAATGTATTGCATTAAGGACACCAAATGTTCTGGTTTTTATAAGATATAGGTTTTTTATGTGTATTTATGTTTCCATTATCACAAAGTATATACAGTGTTAACCCAGTAGCCTATCTTGCAGAGCAGGTTTCTTCTAGAGCTAGTAGCAGACTTTGCATGTCTTGGTTCTCATGTTAGATGAATGAAACTTCCCAAAACATGCTACGGTATGTCATTATCGCGGGGAAATACCCTCAATATAAAGATTAATTTTGGACGGAGAATAGGCTACGTGAATTATTTGCCTAATAAAATTTGTGTAATTTTTTTATAAAACAAGCCTTTCAGAATAAAAAGGAAGTGCAGCCTGGCAGACAGCGCGGCATGCGAGTGCGTTGAGTCTGAGCAGACTGCCAAGCATATAATTACCACTTGCCCCCTTACAGCCGGTTAAGGCGGCCCTGCGTGTGGTTTGAAATCAGGTAATCACATACCTTATTTTAGAATCTCAGAATTTCTGGAGTGTTCTAATTGCGGTCACATTGTCGACTCAGTGGTGGTTCATCTGACAACATCCCTAGTTCAGGTGGATTGGGGACGTCTGGTTATAGGAAGGGCGTTTTTCTTGGCCATGTTGTACAGGACACATCAGCCAATATTTTTTTGCAAACCGTCTCAGGTTTGTAGAAAAGTTGAGCGGCACACATTTCACATTACATATGAGCTGCTGGAGTGATAGCCCATTCTATTCATATCCGCAAACGCATCATTGGATGGAGCCTTGATGCGTATGTGTGTGCAGTCTACAGGGCTGATAACATTGGACAGGAAAGATCAGCCATTGCAATGCTGGCTACAGACCTGAAAGGCAATTCAAAGCAAATTTTTTTCATTAGTCAAATGTGTGTTTTAAATAGCATATTTAACATCATATATGCTAGCATTTAAATTTGATCAATTTAGAAAGATAGGAGGCTACTGGGAGCATTCATTATGTTATGAGTCGAATTAAATAAGTTCATAGCATACAATTGATTAACAGGCATCATCTAAATTTTAATAAATTCATAAATTGATATTCAGAAGCCACATTTAGTGGCACGTATGAGGTACGTGTGGTCCTGAGCAGGTGTAAAGTTTGTTTGTACGCATGAACAAATCTCAGATACAAAAACGTTGATGAATGCCAAAATTCGGACAAAATTGCTAATACGAATGATTTACGTGCACATTCGTTCTGCTCACGCTTCATGAATGAGGCCCATTGTCTGGACATTTACGTGTGATGCTGATGCTGCAGAAAGCAATGCTACAGTTGCCAAATGTGTCCTGTCATTCTTGCGCAATATTGTATCTTGAGGCTAACTTTGATTTCGATGACCAAGTTATCGCACACATCGGTTTTCTCCGTCTGAATGAAGGAAGCTCAGTGCAGTGCTCTGAGCTTGAGCTTTTAGTGGAGAAACTAGCTCTGGATGTCACTGAAGACGAGCTGTACCAAGATGTAACCATTCTCAATTAGGTGACTAAAAGCATTTCCATAGACCTTACCTTAGACAAGAAGTGGGCCTATTTTTTCAACAAGGAAGGTGGAGCTGGAGCCACTGAATTATTCAAAATTGTGTAATTAATTTTTTCTATACCAGTCAGCGATGCCTACGCAGAACGTGTGTTTAGCCTATATGGAGGATGAATGCTCCGACAAGAGAAACCGTCAGTTGCCATGGTTAAGTCTGAGCTCCAGGTCATATTGAACTTTAAATTGCCCTGACTAAATGCACCGACTTCATGTCATTCATTGAGGGACAGAGACAGCCAACAGTTGTAGCAAAGGGAAATGCCAAATACAAATGGAAAAAGAGGTAAGATATTGCAGATAAAATAAGCCTAATTTTACTAGGTTATAGATTGTATACCACATAGAGTATGCCTATATCATCTTGAAATAGTAGGGCTATATTATTATAACAATTTAATTAAGCATTCTGCATCCTAGTATGTTTTTGGAACAAAAATGTAGCAAGCAACTAAGTAAATACAAATTGTTTAGACCTGTTTGCCTTTCAACTAAGTATATAAAAAGCAACTCTAGTATAGACCTACTTATTTCTTTGTGGACTAGGAAAGCAGCGTGATGGAGCGAGTGCAAGCGCAGCAAGTACATCGAAGCAGTAGGCAAGGAGATTTATTTATTTTCATTAAGATTCTGCTGAGATCTCGGTGCATATACCCATTTACTTTGGGTAATTCTGTATAGGATTACATGAACATGGAGTCTTTTTGTTCATGGGCAACATAATTAATTGGACAGTGACACATTTTTTGTTATTTTGATTTTGCACTCAAGCACTTTGATTTTGAAAGGATACAATGCCACTGCCGTTGAAGTGCAGACTATCAGCTTTAATTTGAGGGTATTTCCATCCATATCGGATGAACTGTTTCGAAATTATAGAACCTTTTGTACATAGCCCCCCCCAATTTCGGCCATCAAAAAATATTGGACAGTTTAACATAATGTAGATTAAAGTAATAATTTGTACTATTTGGTCGCATATCCTTTGCATGCCATTCCTGATCAACATCAAAAAACTATCTTATTTTCTGGTACTCTTACAAGTGATACTATAACCTCTCTGCATTTGAATGGATCTCTATGGGAATTTGTGGGTGGGACTAGATTAAGCTGTAAATTACACAGGAATAGTATGGAACAGAACACATGGTTGGCAAAATGGCTAAGTCATCAAGGGTATCAAACAAGCCTCAAACCACGACTGCTTCCAGATATGCAGTAGATATGGATGGATAACTTTAAGGGTTGTTTCTCCTGACTCATTTTCCTATTGATGTTTTGAGAATGTTCCTATGTGAAACAACCCTTAAAGTGATCCATCCCTATCATACTGCATGACGTCACGTGGCGCTGTAATGGCGACATGTAGTCCAGCTGTCTCTCGTGTTTGTTAATTTGAATGTGTTTTGTTGTGTCGGGCTTTTGTCTTTGTTTTTTTTATGTGTTGTGTGTCTGTAGTGGGACGGGGAAGCAGGTTGGAGATTTTTCAGGGCCTCCTGCTGCTCATTTTGATAATATTGACAAATTGTCTAGTCAATATAATTTTGTTTGTGGTTGTCACCATGGAGACGCATTCGCAACATATACTCGGGAATGTCCGTTGGATCTGCAGACTGCATCAACAAAGTTTTCCATCGCTCTTCACCGGTGGCAACCAGAGAAGAAGAACATAATGCGGGGGAAGAGTTAGGAGACGACTGGGAAGATTGACGCGGTTCGGTGCTCCGTTTCGGCGGTGAACAGAGACCGCGGTGCTGCGAGTACGGAGGAGAGTTGTGCAGGCAGAGTTTGTGTGTTAGACTGCTTGGTGATACTGGACATCTCGGGACAGCGGGGGCTATTTTTAATCATGGCTGTATTGCACTCTAATTCACTTCATTCACTTGATCGATGTAATGATTCTGTTGGATGTCTTTGTTTGATATGTTTGTTTGTGTGTTGTGGGTCTGCCCCACTGTCTGTCTCTTGTTGTTGCTGGGGCTACAACTGAAGTTCCCTAGTGGGAAAATAAAAGTTATTCTATATCTGGCAGCAGAGTGATGGTTTGAGGCTCGTTTGATACCTCACACCCTTGATGATTTAGCTAACCATGAGTTCCATACTATTCCCATGTAATTTACAGCTTAATCTAGTCCCACCCCCTAATTTCCATAGAGATTGATTCAAATGCAAAGAGGTTATAGTATCGCTTTTAAGAGTACCTGAAAATAAGATGAGTATTTTGATGTTTTTGGGTCACAGACATCATACATATTAAAAATGTATTCTACATTGTTAAACTATTATATCAAACTTGACATCCACAGATTAGACAGTGAAAACCAAACAAAGTACAAAAGGTTTTATCATTTCTGAACGGTTCATCCGATATGGATGAAAATACCCTCAAATTAAAGCTGACAGTCTGCACTTCAAACTCATTGTCATTATGGTGCTCACTGTATTTATTTCGTTTATGAAATGCGGTTTCCAGGGTTTTTGTGAGTCAAAGGTGGCAACCCTATATTTCATATATGCAAAATTGAAGGGCATCCAAAGACAACCGAGAACACTGTTTTTTAAAGATCTGTAAATTAATGCCCTTATCTGTAAATGAATGCCCTTATAATGTTTCTCAAATTAAAAATCTTGCCCTCACATTGTAACCCGGGAAAGCTGGATGCCTTGAGAAACACATAATCAGTGACATTGAATTCCCAGCATATTGACTTTTTGCTGTGCAAGCCATACACAGCTCCAAGTTGAATTCATAAAGCAAATAAAAATTCAATGAACTTCAAGCACAAATATCTGAAAAATGTAAGCATGTTCAAAACCTTAAATTTTCCATTTTCAAAATAAATCAAGGAACCAGTGGGAACCCTGAATGAGAACGGAAGGTGACTATCACCTTTTAAAAGTTGTGCACGAAGGACGGCAGCCATTCTCACAATAATGTAGCCATTTTGGGTGCAGATCCTACAATGGTGCCAAGTGGGAAATGCCCAGCCATTCATCGCTAGCTGGCCTAGAACAGTTAAAAAACCCAAACACAAGACTGAATCAACATTTGTCTTTAAGACATATTTTTTATTAAAATTTTTTTTTATTTCATCATGGGTCAAGGACATTGAATACAGTCATCCCCCTTGGTTGTTGCATACATTGCATGAGGAGATTCCAAGCTTACCCCTTTGCGCAGACCCCCTAGTGGCCATGGCGCTGGTGCCATGAGATTTCTCAACTCAGACATTCATTGCTCCTGCAACCAAACTGAGTGGAAACAACAAACTGTGTTCTAGCTTTATTAGTGCACGATTTGTGACAACTCTTCCGAATACAGAGTTTCTAAGTGCCACTATTGTCACGTAATGTAGATAGTCGATTTAACATGTGTGACTCTGTGGACAACAGTGTAGTGAGGTTTGGTAATGAAGTGTAGTGAGACACTGAATTTGGGTTTTCATTAGCTGTAAGCCATAATCATCAAAATTATAAGAAATAAAGGCATGAAATATTTCACTGTGTAATGAATCTATATAATATGAGTTTCACTTTCTGACATGAGTGACAAAAAATATTGAACTTTTTCACGATATTCAAATTTTTTGAGCTGCACCTGTATAACACCAAGTCAATTAAACTTCTGGGATATCGATCTGTCCAGTTAGGAAGCGTAAACGATTGTGAATCAATTTCACCTGCTTTGGTGCAAATGAGTGACAACAGATGGACAGGAGAGGCAACAGCAAGACAACCCCCAAAAAGTAAATGGTTTTGCAGGTGATGGCCACAGACCATTTCTCTCTCTATCCTCCCTGTCTGATTTTTCTCTAGTTTTGCATTTTGCTAGTGCCCTTGTCACTACTGGTAGCATGAGGCGGTACCTGCAGCCCCTTCAGGTTGCACAGGTAGTCCAGCTCCTCCAGGATGGCACATCCATACATGCCGTCTCAAGAAGGTTTGCTGTGTCCCCCAGCACAGTCTCAAGAGCGTGGAGGAGATACCGGGAGACGGGCCATTACACGAGGAGTGCTGGACAGGGCCGTAGAAGGGCAACAACCCAGCGGCAGGACCGGTATCTGCTCCTTTGTGCGAGGAGGAACAGGAGTAGCACTGCCAGAGCCCTACAAAATTACCTCCAGCGGGCTACTCGTGTGCATGTTTCTGACCAAACTGTCAGAAACAGACTCCATGAGGGTGGCATGAGGGCCCGACGTCCTGTAGTGGGACCTGTGCTCACAGCCCAGCACCGTGCATCTCGATTGGCATTTGCCAGAGAACACCAGAATTGACAGGTTTGACATTGGTGCCCCGTTCTCTTCACAGATGAGAGCAGGTTCACACTGAGCACATGTGACAGACGTGAAAGAGTCTGGAGACGCCGTGGCGAATGTTATGCTGCCTGTGACATCATTCAGCATGACCGGTTTGGTTTAATTGACTGGGTGTTATACTGTGATGATTAAGTGTTCCCTTAATTTTTTTGAGCAGTGTATATAAAAGTAACCTTGATACGGTGCAGTGATAGGAACTGTTCATGTTGCAATTACAATGGCAAGACAATATGGCACAGCAAGGCAATTAAGGCCTCAGTGCACCCAAGTGAGGAAACTGTGTCCAAGTTATAAAATATATCTAATGGGCAGCAACAAGTTGTGTACACTGATGCACATACCCAATGCTGTGTTGCATTATACAGTATATGGATAAGCCCACTGTTTATAGCTATAACATCAAATTATAATTTTGCCTCAGAAGGCTTTGTTTCACTGAAATTGTTGCTGAAAAATCAATCTCCCAGCTTAATGCGACACATCAATGGACAATAATCGATTTTGTAAGGGTGCTTTGACCATGCTACATGCAAACAGCCTTACTAGGCTTGGATTTCAAGCTTCTCAATCAGAACCCCAAACACCTCTTTGATAGGACATTTTGATGTGGCCATCATGATAAGCAGAGCCATAAAGAAAAACACTGCCATGGCAAGTACAGTAGAATAATAGTTATTAATCGTGGGAATTATTGTCACTGGTTGGTTGGGTGATCTCGCTTCCATCATTAACTAATTTTTATGAGCTAGCTGCATGTACAGCACAAAAAAGGCACACAGTTTACCAGGTCATGTAGCACATTTCATTTTAGTCTGAAGTTGTGGTCTTAATTTAACATTGCTTAGCGATTAGCGCTTATAAGTTGTTTCTTTTTTTGTGTTACACACTCCATATAGTTATCCACTGGATAAAACGGTCTGCTTGGCTCTGTGCTTCTATACGTTTCAATAAATAGTAAAAAAAATTTGGAAAGGTTTTTGTCATCACAGAAGGCCTGTAACAGTAAATGAATCATTGCATGGTCTAAGATAGTAAACATTGTTTTGTTTTTAACATGTGAGATTACATAACGGTAACTGTCGTGTTCATATTCAAAGCCCAGCATGAAACCAGCACCACAGTAGATGAAATGAATGTGGCAGCTTGCAAGGTGCTGAGAAAACAGGACCTGTTGAGAGGGAAGAAGCTTTTTGATTGGCTTCCTTATTTTCCTCAATGAAGCCAATGACATTTGCTTGACACATATCAAAGCTCCTTCTATGAGTGTGTGAGAGGACAGCAGAGCCTTCCCATTTTTAAAAGGAAAGTGGGTGAAAGTGTCAGAACTCAGTCAGTGGGCAGTCGGTATAGTTTTCAGGTCAGTTTGAACAATTGTGTGGTACATGAAGTAAAAGAATAAGCCTGAGGCATATGCAGCACACCTGTGAAAAAACATACTATGGCGTTGATTTACTACAAATAAGAGGTGTTATTTAGCGGGCGCAACCAATGTATTTTACATTTAATGTGGGTGATCAACTATAAGGGTCATTATGTAAATTACTCAGCCGCAAAAAAGCCATATTTTAATGAGATTGTCCATGTGTGGAATGGTTAAACTATCCAAAAAATATCTCGTAAGAAAACGGTGAAAAGACGCAGCAATATTTAATGAATGGGGTAAAATTTATAAATCCGGTCATTTTAGAAGATGACCATTCAATTGTTATTCTCTGTGACTCTAACGAGCCTCAAACCATCACTCTGCTGCCAGATATGGATGGATCACTTTAAGGGTTGTTTCTCCTGGAATACATTTTTCATATTCAGTATTATCACATTAAAATGTTTAGTCTATTGCAGGCATTTAGCGTAGGATAATAGTGGATTGGGGCGCAGTGGAGGACATTGGGAAGGAACTCTTAATTAGATGTTATACACTCCATAAATAAATGTACAGCATTTAGTTTAGACATACACTACTATAATAGAAACGAGACTTAAATTAGATAACACTACTATGTGTAGAAACTTGTAGGATGAAGAACAACCCCCATAGTGGTTTGATTGATACCTCTCTCTCCTGTTGTTTTTAAGTACTTGCCAAGGCACACCATTGTTTGTTAATATTTGATATGACTCACCCAGAATGATGCTCACATGCAGATAATGCTCATATGGGAAGCAAATTACTGAGGAGATTAGACAGCTGCCTGCCACTGCACTGGGTACACTTTTTGTCTTTAGTATTTGAGATTTCTTCCCCAAGCATAAACTGCCAGCCCCAGCGAGAACTGGATCGGGAATGTAGTCAAGATCAAATACATACCAGACGCAGCTCTAGACCCATGGTACGCACATTTCCTTGTGGCAATGTTGGGGAAATGACTCTGAAAGCGTAGTTGCATAAACTACCAATTACTTCATACTGAATATATTTGAACTACAGCCAAACTGCCCTACAGAGAAATGCAGCTGGAGAAACTACAAAAAAAACTTTTGTATTATAACAAACACAATACAAAATTAAGTGACTCAGGTTACCATCAGATGAGCTTGTAAAAATACCAAACATATTGTGAAGTCAGTCATTTCTTTTATATTTCAGTCAGGACCACTGTAAAAGCTTTTATTAACATGCTTAAACAATACATTTTAGGTTTAGCGTTATGGTTCTGTTCAAAAAGCCCTCCCGCCAATCCATGCAAGCAAGAATGGATATAGCAGTGAGGGCGGCAGCAACAGCCCCCAATAGGGTTACACTTAGAACAGATCCGGCAGCACTGTGAATGGTTTTAACATCATCACAAACAATTTACAAGGGACCGGGCCTAAACCCCGTGAGCATGCTTAGGGCGACAGTGGCAAGGAAACACTCCCTGGGTTAGCAGGAATAGACCTTGGGCAGAACTTGGCTCTGATGGGGGAGTCCATCCGCCACTGACTGGCACCTTGTTAACTGAATCGCTGATTACAGATTAGTAAGAGGTGAAGACGAAACATTATGGAAATGTCAATATATAATGAGCCGGTGATGGGAGACTGATTGAAGTCCAGCAGGTGGTATCAGCTGGGGACAGGCGTGGAGCTGGAGCTGACCAGCTGCTCCTGGAGAACGATGCTCGTTGATCTATAGCTACCGATCCCGGCAGTTGCCGAAGCGGAAAGGAGAGAGAAAAACAAATCAGGAGGCACTCGAAAATGTTGGTGAGCCATGCAGGAGCGATATGGGCCAAGTATCTGTGCGCAATAGGGGAACTGAGAGGATGGAGCTGGGGTGGAGGTTGGTTTTATTTTACTGGCAAAGTGCAGCGGACGTACAGGCAGAGGAACCACCATGTTGGGGCGAGGCGGTTAAATAGACTGCCTTGTTATGTGGACGGACTGTGATAGGTGGATCGTAACTACTCAGCCTAGCTGTCAGCTTATTCAACCGTGGCCAGGTTTCACTCTCGTGACCTGCCTGAACTAACGCTATGCTCAATTACTTTTATAGAAGAAAAGTTTAATTAGCAGGCCGACAGCACTACGAAACTCCGAGGCGCTCGGACCCAGATTTACTAAAGGATTGTGACCTGCTTTTCCAGTGCAAAAGCAATCTCTGCAAGGTCTCAATATCTACGTTGGAGTTTCTAAACGGTCTCAATGGGTAAAAAGTGCTATTTGGATGTCATATGCGGGGATTACATCACTCTGCGACTTTCCTTATGATGCATAGTTAAATGTTCATATGTATCGGCTACCTGGAGTGAACACGCTAAAACAGGGTGTAGATCAGTGGCGGCTGGTGATCTAAATATAGGTTGGGGCGCTAGCATTTCTAAAAAAAAAAAAATACATCTGACTTTGACTTTAAACAGAAAAAACAAGCTACCGTGTGTCTCAGTTGCATAAGACAGTTTGATTGGCAACAGTGGAGGACAGTTTTTCAAGTAAGACATCACTGAACTAGAGTGCGGATCGGGCCGCATATTTCTGTCCGAACCCGACCGAGCCCGAGATAGTAGTAACCGAGCCCGACCCAAACCCGACAGGAATTCTGCTTTTTATGTCCGAACCCGACCCGAGCCCGACGCAGTTAAGGCACTGAAGCGCTGACATTGTGTTTCCCTGTCACGCAGTTGTTGTTACCATGGTTACAGCTTCTCTGTTTAGTGGTCACTGGGCACCTAAATGACCGTCAAAAGGCATTGTTTTATTGGTAGATAACAGACACACACAATATTCGGTATCATTTTTATTTATTTCACACTATATTTTCACCAAAAACAACTTGAAGCACCATGTGAAGTAAGCTAACCCATCCCAATTAGTACAGTAATACCTTGACATACAAGTTTAATTTGTTCCGTGACCGAGCTCGTTACTCGGTTTACTCGTATATCAAATCAATTTTCCCCATTGAAATTAATTTAAATACCATTAATCCGATCCAGCCCCCCAAAAAACACCCTAATTTCTTTGTTACGTTGTTATAAAAATGAGAAATGTATTTATAAATTATAAATAATTAATACAAAATATAATACAAAGATAATAAAATAGAATATAAAGAAATAAACTGGTTCTAAACTTAATTGCTACATTATTATTCTTCACTTACACTTAATCTTCATCAGTGACGTTTGCATCTTTTTCATAGATTTTTGGCTTTTTCGTCACGCTTTTCTGACTGATCTGCAGGGCGTTTCGATAAAAACCTATCCATGGTGGTTTGTTTCTTCCTTCCCTTCAGAATTTTTCGGAAATGCGAATGCAATTTCCGAAATTGCATTCGCATTCGCAATGCTCCGCTTGCTCGGCTCGTAACTCGGGTCTAGGCTCGTAAGGCGAAACAAGAAATTGCTCGGAATACTCGTAAGTTAGTGCACTCGTATGTCAAGGTTTTACTGTAGTTCAAAAGTAAAATGTTCGCTAGTTGTTCGGCCGCCGTGACCGAGCCCGACCCGTTTCTCCCAATGAACGCCTTGAGAAAGGTTCTTTTTGCAAAGAAATAACCGAATTTTCTTTGCTTTCTGTTCCACTTGAAGAAGCCATTTCGAATTATCTCTCTCGCTTGGTCTAGAATGATCTACTTGAATGAATGAGTAGCAGCCGACTGAACCTATCCGTAGTACTTGCGCACTCGCAGTGATATCCTGCTAGATGCCGGCTGGGCGTGATAAACATGCCTTAAATCCAATCAAATAATATCATAAACCATGAGGACTAATCAGAAAAGGGTAGGATAGTCCGGGGCGCACAGGCTTGCGCCCGGGGACTTCCTTTTTTGGCGGCGAATCAGGCAGCAGTATCAGGGGGCTCGCCTGAAAATGAATGAGTGCTCTGATTCACCATAACGTTACCGGCGCCCCGCAGTCCCCGGAACATGCATATGTAATGTATTAAACTTTAGACAACGCAAGGCCAACATATAACATGTTTAAGCTACTAAAAAATTAAATAATAATAAAAAATAATAATAAAAAATAATAATTTTAAGCTACTAAAAAAATTAAATAATAATAAAAAATAATAATTTTTTTTAAACTTTTTTTAAAATTTGTATGTGGGGGAGGGGGGGCGGCGCCCCAGCGCCCTCTATAGGCCGGCCGCCACTGGTGTAGATTATGTAAATTAGGCCAATTAAGTATTGCGTCTAATTTACTAAAGCATGCTCTCCTTTTCGCATAAAAACTTGTGTAAGCAGGTGGTAATTTGTCGATGCTTATATAGCCTAAAGCTCACACAAAGGATGCCGGTGAAGGGTTTGGGGCTGTACGCACATCCTCTGCAGTCTTGTGGGCTGCATGCGGTGGTGATTTAGAACGAATGCATCCTCTAATGCATAGCACTCTGGAAAGGAGATGTTTCACACATATTTCTATTAATTACTCATTTCTCATTTATCTTCAGATATAATATGAAACAATTAAAAAAAAAAAAAATGTATTGAAAGGACGCAATACGTCTATTGAAGTCATCAGTTAGTATAAAAATGCAGTTCTGAATTTAAACAATTGTTGTGCCTATGTATTCACTAGGTTATGTAATGAATTGTGAATACAGTTGTACCTGCAGATGCTCTGTGGCCTCCCGTCACAAGTTCATTTGTGTCTATTCCGTGCACCGCCATGGCCTGCTCATTTTTCAGAGAATTTTCCACCTGTTGTTCTATCGGTGTTGATATTATTTTCTTAGTTGGACCACCACCTGTGTATTTTTCCCACATTATGTTGTCATGCATCGCTTGCCATCGTGCCATCTTTTCTTTACATCCTCCACTGTTCATGAATTATTGGTTTGTTTCTGACTTATGGGTGTCTCCTACTGCAAAATTGTGAACGCGGGCGTTTAAATTTTTTCGATTGCGTAATTAAGACCAGTTATAGTAAACCGGTTGTTAATGTGTCGGTATCTGCGACCGCAACAGAGCCGCAATATAGAGAATGTTTTGTGCTGCGACTGTTTTGTACAGCCCTGAATCTCCACTCAAAAAAGTTAAAAAGCCTGTATTATTTTGCTATATCATAATAGAAAAGTGAACCAATGCGTGTTGGCAACACATGCATATCATCAGTGTATCCTGAAACACACGACAGAAATCTTTTCTACATAGATAGGAACCCCACTTTCAATGAACACCTTATTTTTTACATTATTTGAAGCCAAAGCAATGTTCTATTTTTACTCTTAATTTGTATCTTGCACCTTTTGCAAACAAGGGCATAACAATGGTACAAACGATAGATGTATCAGTAACATGCCGGAGCAGAATCTTTTATCTTATCTAACATTTAATCTTGAAATTGGCCATTTTAATACTGACCTTTATATGGGTTCTTAGATGTCTTTGCTGTGGAGATGGTTAGAATTTTTGACTTGCAAAGCTCACGTGAAAATATATATATTTTTCTGTTAGTACACTTTGCATAAAGGTGCTGTAGGTAGCTTTTTATGTAGACAAATATATTTTTAAAAAATTTGAAAAGACATCCGCACAGCTTGCAAAAAGATGCAGAGTAAAAGTATTTCTCAAAATAATTATATTCACTATGAATTTGTAATTTCAAATATTTTATTGTTCGTAAATTGTGTTGTTTATGTCTGCCTGTGATATCAAATCCTGATCCAGTAGCACGCCCATCCTGAGCCAAAATGCACAGCCAGTTGCCAGTGAGAGTTACAGTGAAGAAATGGCTGACTGCTGGAAAAGGATTCTCCAAGCTGCATGAACAATGCAGAATGCTAACGTTAGCTGTCTAGCTATATTTTTGTCATAGCTAACGTTAGTCAACAAGCATATTGAACAGTATACAGCGAGCCCACATAAGACAAATCACTTCACCAAAAATCAGTTCGCAAAAGCCAGAATCTAGACATCTAGATGGATGAAAATCTAGGTTGAGAGATGTTTTGATATAAACAGATGAGGTTAACCCTAATGTTGCTCAGATTTTACCTTTAATTTTGTATTATGGGGTTTCAAATGATATATTGCTCCGTTTAATAAGGCTATGGTTATTACCCAGACATGACGTGTGTGAGCAATGCCTTCTTTTTGCACGCTTGGAGGAACCACTACATAGCTCAGTGGGGAGGAACAGCAGCGTCTGGCAATTGGCAGTTGACCGTTGGCAACTATATAGCAGAGTGCTTCTCACCAATCAGAATCAGAGTGAAAAGAGAGCGCGGAGGCAGTTATTTGGTCAAAGGGGTTTGGAAATTATTATTTTTTTACACAAAAGCAGTTAACTAGTATAGCCGCTACACATTTGAATGTAGTTGAACTATCAGCTAACTGCTGCAAAATGTAATTAAACTACTAGTTAACTACATATAGTTAAACTATTCGCCAATACAGCCTTGTGGTAGAAAAGCAGCATTAGAGAATAATTTGTAATATTTGTAGTGACTGTACTAAAGAGCTATGAACATGTAGGATTAATATGCAGTCTAAGAGGTTGCTTATTATTATTAGCAATCAAATTAGTTGGTGGATTACAGGGCACATAATTTCCAGAAATGAATTTGATTGCAGTTCAATCAAATGTAAAATGCTTCCAGCTATGTACAGGTCAATTCTGGCACGTATTGTAATGTGCCGTCATCCGTAAATCAGTACTTTAAACTGCCACTTAGCCCCAGAATCAAACTGTCCCTGTTGCTTTGTGACACAGTATCTTATTTTTTCTAATCTAGAAAGGCATTATTATGGCCTTCACGGGTTGTGGTTTGTGTACACAAAATTGAGATTTTTGAATTGGAGGTTGGGGAATGTGCGTCCAAAGCACACAAAATGTAGTAGAAATATAGAATCACAACCGCTCTCTGTTTTCTGTCAAGTTAAGGGCCATAAAGTGTGAGCAGTATAAGCAGCCGTGACTGACAAAGCAGGTAGTAACGCTCCTAGTCCCCAAATGATGCATGTTTCTCTGCACACTGCTTATGATGTTATGGTGTTCATTAGGATGAGTGAAGACTGGAATTATGGCAGGGTGTGAGGTAGCAGAACAGCCATCAGTCAGCAGTGGCTGCGTGCTTATGTCTTCAGCTGGTTCAAGACTTGGATTCTTTTACAGTGTGTTATATGAAATGGCATTGTGCTGCCAACTCTCCACCCCTGCCCCCCCCCCCCCCAAAAGAAAATACAAAAAACAACCAAAAAAACACGTGAGATTTTCTGAAATATGCCAAACATCACTTATGCATCTCTTGTCCATTTTTTGTATACGCATAATTTGTTCATCTTTAATATTTTGGCCTCTGCCAAGAGCTACGTTTTTCTTATGATTTACAATCGCTTGCATTAAACAGTAATTACGTGTTTTCCAAAAGCTTTTCATCATTTAAATTGGCTCTTAAAAGTAAGCCACAGGGACAGGTCATGTAATGGAGTCTATGTCACCAGAGTGAATTAGAAAGAAATTGCAAAATAGCTTTTTTTATTTAACATCTGCTGTCTTTGAAAATGGTGATCAGCTTTCTAAGACAGCCTTCAGTGGCATCTGGGCTGACGGCCAGGCAGAACTGGCGGTGTTGGACAGAAACAAAAGAATGAACGTCTGCTTATTAATCTCCCCATGTACATAAAGAGACGTGAGCACTATTATTGTGGAATCACTAATTGAGATTTTAGTTTTCATTGCATTTTAATTTCAATAAGCAATTGTCACAAATTCGATGTTCATAATACTTCTTTGCTCCTTACGTGATGGTAAATACTTTTCACATCATTTATTTCATGATCTAGGGGTTTTATTTATGGCTTTTATCGATTTTTTTCTCTTTCAATGCCAAGGCCATGTTACCACCCACCTAAGAGTGACTGCTGCAGGCGTCAAAAACATTTATCACTTCAGACTTAATAAATCCAGAAGTCTAGCTCTTCTCTGTAGAGGTGGGAGGACTGGGATTTGAGTGAGTGAGGGGGGGGGGGGGGGGGGGGGGGGGGGTGACAAGGATTGGGCTAGGGGGTGGGGGAGAAGGATGCACTGGCACTTCTCGTCTTTTGTAGGTCACAAGGGTCAGAGAACTAGATCCAGTCAGCTGAAAGAAGACACACATTCAATAATGTTAGCTCCACCATTTTTCGAAGATTTCTTTATTTCAGAGAAACAACTCCCTTGAAACCCAGTCTCAATTTCCCATAAAGGTGCACACATCTGTTGTTAACCCCCCTTGCGGTCAGGGGTCTTGAAGAATCTTACAATATTATTTGATCGATAGCCATCCATCCGTTCCCCTCCACAGTAGCATGCATTGTCTCCACCTGGGCCCTCTGTGTGGGCAGTGGATGAAGTTTATGGCAGTGAGACATTCTTCGGGATGGCTGAGGATTGCCTGTTTGAGTCATTCTCAGCATGTTGGTGTCAGGCACCCACCTTGGTTCATCTGTTGAACGACTCACACCCCTTCCTCCTCCTCCCCTTGGCTTTTTAAATCCTGCTCTGTCTCTCATACACTGGCCCCTGGTCGGAGACAGACACTTCTCCGAGGCTCTGCTTGCTGGACATGTTTACGACTGTCATAAAGCAAATAACAAGCAAACGTATGCCACAAATGTCTCCAAGTGCATCTGTCATTTCTGTGTTTGTATGTTGCTATTGTGTTACTTTTGCTGCTTTAATTGTAATGTGCCTTACAGATGTTGTTGAATTTTCCTAATGTAGGAAATCCTGTCTGCTTCTTCTGATCTTTGAAAACAGGTTGGTTCATAAGAACATGCCAACCTCTGTTTGTATGCTTGTTTTTCAGATAATAAAATTAGGAAAGATGGCTGCTTTCTGGAATTAATTTCACAATAAACAAAGCTGGTATATTTACAAACACCGGACTGACGACATTGTATTGCATATTAATGGGGGTATGTTATAGGTTTGCCTGTTATTATTAACATTTTAGTACTTAGAAATAAATGTGTTGATGTGCCTTTCATTTGGGTCTTCTTTAAGTTTAAAATATAAATTGAAATAAAATCACCTCAGTCACAGTGAGCCAAACCTTATTATGTATTTTCAAAAAGGTCCTTTTCCCCTGTCGCCAGTGATGCAGTTTCTAATTTTGTGCTTATCTTGTTTTCTTTAAATGTGGTAAGGTTGGGAGGCTGTTCTCTATCTGTGCTTGGTTGGTGTACTCTCCTCACTTCAATGGGCAGAGATAAGGCCAGAGTTCCAGTGGGAATGTTCTCCACATTCTGCTTTTTTTTTCTCCTGGGGCGCGGTGGTAATGACGGGCCTGAACAGGCCTTGCCACAGCCTGGCTTGCAGCCCCAGTGGAAGAATTGAGGGCCTGGCAACAGTGGCGACACTTAACAAACAGTGACAAACAAACGGCTGGCCCTATTAGCCTTGTGCTATCGCCTTGACACCAGGATGGTTTTTCTACAAGTGTATGTGGCTTGGAATTAATTATTTTATTCACACATCAGTGCGCGGGTTTCTTTCGTAGATTTTTTTGGGTTAGGATTATGTGAAGAGCGCAAACTAATTAAAAAAACTTCACTTTGTTCAAGACGCATCCCACATCATGCACTGTCTTGCTGCACAAAAAAGCAGTCGTGCACTTTTTTGGCTACTTTGAAGAATCTTTTTTGATTTGTTTAACACTTTTTTGGTCTTTGCATAATTTAATTTGTGTTCTCATAGTTTTAATGTCTTTACTATTCTAAAATGTGGAAAACAGTAAAAAATAACAAAAAAACCTTTAAATTCAAACTCGTATTTTATTTTAAACAACCCAGTTGCTCGAAATATTATTTATTCGTATTTGTTTTGTGTGCAACTCATACGACAGGACAGATTTTGTTCTTATCTACAAGGAAATCCAAAGTAAGAGAGAAATGGTGAATGCAATAAAATTGCGTAAACCGTCCTTATCTGCCACATAAGAACAGGAACGAATTTGTGCGGACGAGCGTTTCTTGCATGATGCTCATCATCTTTGTGGTGCAGCTAATGTATTCATTTGAGAAGTTCTTAACCTGTGTACGTAATTATTATTATTATTTTTTGTAATTTGCCAGCGCATACTTATAGATGTGTGTATAATATACCATGCTGGTGCTAACCTTGCAAAGAATGTGCGTATTGCCATTCTTTCATTCGTAATTTACAGCTGAATCTAGTCAATTCTCATAGAGATCAGTTCAAATGCAGAGAGGTTATAGTATCGCTTGTAACAGTACCTGAAAATAAGATATCGAGTCTTTTGATGTTGATTGGTCACAGACGTCAGGAAGTAACAGCATGCAAAGGATATGCGACCAAATATTAATTATGATACTTTAAAAATATGTTAAAGCAAAATATTCTAATTTTCTGAGACACTGAATTTTGGGTTTCATTAGCTGTAAGCCATAATCATCAAAATTACAAGAAATAAAGGCTTGAAATATTTCACTATGTGTAATGAATCTATATAATATATGAGTTTCACTTTCTGAAATGAGTGACAAAAAATATTGAACTTTTTCACGATATTCAAATTTTTTGAGCTGCACCTGTATACTGGATCAAGTATCATATATCCTTGTTGTCAATGTGTTGTGAAAACCGGGTGTAGAAAGGAAGATTTATTTTTTGGATATAGATTGGACACAGCTTACTTGTTTTTATTCAGTTGTCTAAGTTTGGGTTTGACTGGGGTGTCAGTTGAAAGTGAGGGAAGGAATTTAATCCAGATGCTTTGTTGTATGAAGGAAAATGGATTTTTGTTTTTGAAAAGTAAGAAATCTGAAATAAACAGGAGGCTCCATAGCGATCAATTATTTCAAATTTTCTTACATCTTTAAGGCCAAACTACATATTAGGATGATTCAAATATATATTTCCTGTTGGAGGTTTAGCATCAGACAACATTTCATTGTTTGTTTGCTCTTAGTGACCTTGAATTGACTTGTGGTAAATTATCTGGCAAATATTAGGTGACCTTGAAACGTCGGTGCTTTATCCATTTCCGTGACTGTCAGAGGATTAAAAACCTTAAATAGACCCTTGATTTCCATCTTGTGTGTTTGAACAGAGTTTATTCGCTGCTTACTGTAGTGTAGTCTCTTGGTTGGATGTTTTGCTTTGGTAAGCCCCTTGTGGCGACCTTTATTGCATCAGTTAAAATCCTTTGCTTACCTTGCACACTTGGGCTACTCAAACAAAACGGCAATCAAAGCAGTAACTAGTAAAGGTGCCAAATGAGTTGCTTAGTGGATTTGATTGGACGTAGTTAAATACCTGCAGCTTTGTACATGAGATTTTATGTCAAATGAGTACAACTGACTATTCAAGGCCTATTTTGTGTTGGAGAAAAAGCGCACACGCACGTGCAAAAAAGCATGATAATTATTCTAAATACTGAAAGCAGATACTATTGTCATTACCTTTAGTGATGGTAATAGCTGTGGCAACACAGTGATGAGAGGCAGCAGTTTGTGGAAGACAGTGGATATGTTTTTTTATTCATTTGGGACTGATTTTTATTTTCTTGGCATTCCTTCTCACTGATTGAGGGACTAAATGATATCAAGACTCACAAGAAATCGAAAACTATGAAAGGATGAACGGTTGAAAGAATTCTGACCTCTGATGGAATTTTTTTATGGACACACACACCACACAAAGTAATGTTCTATCACTACAATTAGGTGATGAAGAATAAGTTTGATCTGCACTCGAGTGCTTTTTTTAGACAAAGTGCCGACAACCATACATACCACTCAGGCTTCTGCGATTGATGTGATTTTCAATAGAAACTGCCTACGTTTGGCAGTTTTCGGTCATTATAGGGGCAATTTCCACTGCATCTGCCAAATTTGATCATTTCAATGTATAATTGTTATGGTTATTAGCAGCCTCTGCTGTTTCTGCATTCGCTTTTTTTTTTGGCGTCGTTGGGACGCTCTATCAGATTTTTTCCGCCTCCGTTCCGGTGTTTGAATCTCGCCCGGCAATTATCACTTTCACCTGTTTTGGATTTCCTGCCAATTATATATAGCCCAGGACTTCTGTCGTCCTGCACTTCGATACTGTCTTTTGCAATTTCTTTCCTTCACCCATTTTTTTATTTTATTTTATTATTTTTTTTGGTTTACAACCTCCTGTTACACCTAATGATTTAGTGCGTGAGGATCTTGTTATTTATTCTCACGATTTATCGAGATACGTCTACATTTTTGAGGTTGCTTTGATTTGCCTTGTGCAAGGGAAGTTTTTCAATCCTTATCGGTCACGTCTGGTTCTCCGTACCTTACTATAACCTAATATCTGAAATATGCGATAATATGGACCTTCTGAGTTTTTACACCTCATGGTAAAGTACAGAATCCGAATATTAGAATAGAATATTAAATCACAGAATATTTCTGGAGATATGACACTTTGAATATTGTGATTTTGCAAAACAGTTTTGAGAACTGGCTTTAAAGATTTTGTTGGGAATTCTGCTCTTGCTCATTGTAAAATACACCCTCTATCCAGGAACTACTGTATGAACTACTATTATAAAAGGTTTGATTATAATAGTGTTTAAACCATAGTTATAAAAATATGAAAAAATTACATCAGGTTTAACCTCTGATTTTGCTTTAAACCCGGATATTTTTTCATTCTTCCACTTCCCTAATTATTTTGGCATGACTCCCCCGAGTCCCCCATTATCATGCTCAAAACATTGATAACTGCTCTCCCTATTGAAATATAGCAATAATACTTCAAAGAGTGCACATACATTTTGATAGCCCTCATTAACAGGTAATTACTTCTTGCCAAGTAGCTATCCCACAGCCTTGCATATGAATGCTTCTCTGTCCCCAAACTAATTTGCATCCGTATCTTGGATGACTAATGGCAGATTAAAGGAATGTGTCAATATCCTCCGCCTATCTATCATGTGACTGTTTAACATAAGTGAAATGATTTAAGTTGGTAACTGAATGGGGCAAACTGTTGAATACTTAGTTTGAGGCTTGAATTAGTTGAGGGGAAAAAAGCTTAATTGACAAACATTATGAGAAGTCAGATCAGTGTCATCGTAGAACATTAAGTGTAATAAAAAATAAATAAATAAAACATTCTAAATCGGTGCATTTACTTCAACAAGTCACTGATTAAAGCAGGTTCGCTTGGTGCACAAAGAAAGAATATTATTAGCCTACCAAATCCGATCAGCATTGTGGAAATAGTTTGGCTCTTCTGTGCAATGGTCCGATGTGAGGTCTGAGCCTCGTCACAAATATGCAATCTCTTTACAATGGAATGAATGGGAAATGGTTTGGGATTCATAAATTGTATGCAAATATCCGAAATATGTGATAATTCGTTATGCTATCAAGTGAATTCTACTGTACTATCATGAGACCGCAAAACTATACCTTCAAGTTTCACATTAGCGTTTTTGTTTATCCGCGTTTGTGTTTATGAGCATGCCCTCACGTTATTGGCTTCCATGTATGTCCAAAGGACCCTGGCATGCAGTTGCTTCTCAGGTTGTTACTGGCCATGACACTGCTGCCTCCCTCTGCCAGCTTTTCAAAATCAGGCATGTTTTCATGTTAATTCATTTGACAGACTTGGCCCAAAGTGGCCCCCAATGTGCTTCCTGCGCTCTTGTAGAGGTGAGAGATTTCTTTTTATAGCATTTTCACTTCTCATTGTACAGGCTAGAGTTGTATTGGTATTTCCTCTCATAAGCCTTGGGACTATTCTTATCATCCTACAGAAGACAGCTTTTTGAGAATGTCATGTACCTACAGTTATAAGTCAGTCTGAAACTGAGAACTGAGGGAAGACCGAAAGATGTGCGGAATCTTGTTCCTCAAGTTTAACTGCAGTGATTTACTTTTACATTTATACTGATCTCTTGATTTGTTCTGGTTTCATTCCAGAAAAGCAGTCATGTTTTCCCGACTGATTCCAGCAAATTGGTTTTGTTCTTAGTTTTTTGTTGTTGTTGCAAATTAGTAATGTTTAACCTTTATATTCTGTTTACCTATTAGCAACTTGGTGAAATATACTGAGAATATTATGGGATTTTAAAGGAATACAGAAATAAAATTTATGCAAAAGTACTCTGTATATATTATCTTTATCTGAATTCCAAACAATATAAACAACATACAGTATATGTTTAACGGTTGCCAGTTACTTCTGTTAAATCACATTTAAAGGCCCACTCAGTAATTTTGGTTGCTAATCAGTGGAAATTACGTGCATGGCAACCACAGAACTATACAGTTTTGTGATGGCAACTAAGTGTGTTGGTGGATCATGGTACAGTAGTTTTTCAAAGTTTTTTTTATACTGTAACCAGCCACAATACAATCCGAAAAAAACATTCCCAAGGCATAGTTTATTAAGGCGAAATGTGAGCTAACTATTCTTTTTGATATCTATCGAGTGAGCACCAAGTTTTTTTTGTGATAAAGATTTGATTTACAGTTGTGGTCAAAAGTTTACATACACTTTGTTCAGGGTTGAAGTCATTAAAACTAATTTTTAACCACTCCACAGATTTCATGTTAGCAAACTATAGTATGGGCAAGTCAGTTAGGACTACTTTGTAAACAATTGTTGGAAAAATGACTTGTCATGCACACACATTATTTCACTTTTAATTCACTATCACAATTCCAGTGTGTCAGAAGTTTACATACAAGTTAACTGTGCCTTTAAGATTTTTAATATTTGGTATCATATCCTGGCTTGGCTTGGCTTGGCTTTGCATGCCATGATTTCCTGATGCCTGTGACCAAACAATATCAAAAGACTCTTCATATCTTGTATTCTGGTACTCTTACAATCGATACTATAACTTCTCTGCATTTGAATGGATCTCTATGGGAATTTGGGGGTGGGAGTAGATTTAGCTGAAAATTATGCTGGAACCGTACGGAATACATGGTTGGTGTAATGGCTGTAAGTCATCAAGGGTCTGAGGTATGAAACAAGCCTCAAACCACTCTGCTGCCAGATATGCAGTCGATATGGATGGATCACTTTAAGGGTTGTTTCTCCTGACAAATTTTTCTATTGAACTCTATGGAAAAATAAATCAAGAGAAGAAACCCTTCAAGTTATCCATCCATATCTACTGCATATCTGGCAGCAGAGTGATGGTTTCAGGCTTGTTTGATACGTGAGACACTGATACTTACAAGATAGTATCGCTTGTAAGAGTACCAGAAAATAATATATCAAGAGTATTTTGATATTGTTGGGTCACAGACATCAGGAAGTCATGGCATGCAAAGGATATGCAACCAAATATAAAAAATTATTACTTTATTCTACATTATGTTAAACTGAAATATTTTGATGCCTGAAAATGCGTTAATTTGACCCAAGCCGAACACAAGAGTTAAAGACGGGCTGAGTATCGTAAAAACAGAAATGTCAAAAGCAATTCAACCAAGCTAGGTTTATCTAAAAAGGCATTATTTCTGAGCAAATTTACTGGTAATTTAACTATCAAATGGTGTGTACTGTAAATGTGTATTTCTAGAACATGGCAACATTTGCACCAGTATATTAAGAAATTTATAACTTAAATTTCGTCATTACTAGAATCACAGAGAACTATTTTATTTTTATTTTACTTAAATAGTGTGTGATTGTGATCATACAGAGGCAAATACCTTCATGTAAGAAGGATAGAGAATACGACTAAACCTTCTGACAGTCAATCATCATTAAAAATGGTCACAAATAATGGCATTGTTGAAAAGGATTGAACAATTATTGGGGGGGTTGTCTTTCGCCTCATTTCTTTCATTTTAAACTTAAAAAAATGTATATTAATCTGTTTTCTTAGGCTATTGTCATTTCAACACAGTTTGTTCCGCACATACTCCTTTGTAGGGCCCCTGACGTGCGGGAGAAGGGGGAAAAAGAAGAAACAGTAATGCGTTCAATCCATAGACCGTAGAATGTAGGCTAATAATAGACCCATTCAATTTTTTTAAACAAAAGAGGATGCGCCAACTACCCTTGAACAAAAAGTTCATCACCTTGGTAGGATGTCACAATCAATATGGCGGACTTGATCATCAATGATTTAACGTTACAAAATATATAGTGAGACGTCTTATTTCAACTTTATTGTAACTTTTTTGTCGTGCGCCAGTTTACTCAATTTTAACGTGAGTCCATCTGAATAATAAGGTTGGGACAGGTAGGAACACGTCTACAAAGAAGGAGCAGCTGCTTGACAATGATCATTTCTATCTTCTGTTAGAAATGGATAGTGTCACTTTATTATTTTGGCTGTGACATTGCGGTACTTCAGGGTGGTGCTGGTGTTTAATCACAGATGGAAAAGGAAAACGGCACTGACAAAAATTTTTATTTTTCTTAATTATTTAACACAACAATATTCTCTTAACAATTTTAAATAAATATAAATAAAAGCATCTACTTTTAACACGTTATTACTATCAACAAAAATTGTGTTGCAGCACTATATTTAGGCTAGCAGGCATGTTTATTATGTGTTAATATTTACCAGAAAAAATGAATTGCAGGACTCACCCTATACATTGTGATTAGGTCATTATTATTATTATTGGATTTCATGTTAACATACAAAAATTCTGCTGCTCACATCTGCACTTGTATGGCTCGCATGTTATTTCATACTATAAGATGAGCTGCTAGCTTGGGTAACCCACCAGCAATTCCATCTAGTTTGTTGATATTATTATTAAGAATTTTTAAGATTATGAATTTGTCCAAGTCTTCATCTGCAGTGTTAGCATGCCTCCCACTAGTGAGAGCATAAGACGCAATTGATATTTTCCGCATTTTGAGAAGACGTATATCGCAAATTATCGGAGACTCAATCACCAACACATATGTACAATAAATCCTGACCATATGTTTGGCCTTTTGTGCAACTATTTTGTAAGAAAGAAGGAACTCTGCTCAATTCAATACACCACTTGTATTGTATACACTGCGTTTATTTTATACACTGTTTATTTTAACATTTTGTTACTCAGGCCATCATCAGAAAAAGTAAAAACAATCTAACAGTGTATTGCATTGAGCAGTGTTGCATGGAGTTACTTCTTTTTTAAAATTTGATTTCATTTTCTCCATTTGCACCTGCAACAAGACGTTATCAGGTGTGCAGATTTCTCCTCTGCTTATAGTGCAACCATTTTGTAAAAGTAACATGGCAACCTAGAAGATCTCGATTCCTAAAAAAGAATGATACGATTCCTAAAAACTTCTAAATGCATATTAAGAACGTTTACTAAATAAAAGGCTAGAATACCGTTGTATTGCACAGGTATAGTACAGTATGGCAGCATACCTCCGGTTAACATACTGCACCTTGCCAGCTCCGTAGGTATTCTTCTTACATTCACTTAGTTGAACACAACTGACACCAAGCACTGCATGCAGCTCTCCTAAAGGTCTGGCATGAGCAGGCAGTCTGGTGCTAATAACAGAGGAACTGAAGCTCCAAAGTCGTGTGAGGAACTCCTCGCTGTGTCGCCGCAGTCTGCAGCATGTCAACCTCACTGTTAATTATCCTGTAACTTTTAAGACACGCTTAAATGCTACCTGAGTGCCTCACGCCTTGCTGTGTTTGATTGCTTCTGTTTTTATCCACCCGCCCATACACACCCATTCTCTGCTTCCACCAGCGCACTGATATCTCCTGCCGTAAGCTCCATTTAGACAGATGTGCTGATCAGATCTGACTAGCATGAGTCCATGAACAGCTTGGTCGATAACACTCCACTGTGTGAAATCTATATGGCTAATGCAATACTATTGCATGTGTATTTTGTACTATATATATATGTGTGTGTGTGTGTGTGTGTGTGTATGAATTGAGGCAACATGATTGTTTATTCATGTATTTTATTGTACACATTCTTTCTCACTGTACACACTCCGCAAGCTCTTGCAAACACACACACACCTTCACATGTCAGATGTTCTTGCCTGTGCAAATAGAGAATTATACTTCATTTCGACATTAAAGGGAACTAGAGTTCCCTTTTACATCTACTGAGACCTTCTGGTCCACAAGTGGTAACCATAGAAACCTCAGATATAACACATTGTTGCCTGTGCGGACTTTTTAGTCATTTATCACAGGCATTTGTATATTTACTTTTGTGAAATTGTGTGTTAAATAGTCAGTTGCAACAAGACGTCAAAAAAACATTATAAAGAGTAAAGTGTATCTTATAAAGAGTACCTTGGCACCACCTCCCCGCAATACTGTTTATTATTGTTATATAAACTGAAGGCCTTTTTCAATCCAGGCCTTGAAAAACTATGACCACAAGGAAAATAGCTTTACTTCTGAGTGCACTTTTCAGCTTTGATTTGTTTGGCCTCGGCACAAAATTAACAAAAGTGGGGAAAAACAGCTTCCCAGAAGCCTTGAGGTAATAAGCTTTGGGCAAATTGTGGAGGCTGTGTCTTCTCTTTTGCTCTTCATTGATGTTTTCTGCCTGACCCCAATGGGGGGGGGGGGGGTGACCACAGGATGTACATTTCCAAAAATATATCTGTCTCCCATTTCCTATTTATATGTAAATAATTGATTCCTTCTTGCAGATATCTCTGAAATTACCAAAAAGTTACTATTTCTTTCTTTGTGTGTATTTGTTTTATTGCGTGCTGAACACAAATGTATTTATCAAATGCGTTTTCTAACAAGGACCTGTCTCAGCAGTAAAATCCTCTTGAACTTCACATTACTATAACACTGCAATATAAAATAATATTTCAGGTTGTAACAAACACCCACCACATTGCAGTGCAATATGCACGCAACACTACTCAAAATGTTCTCTGTGGCGTTGCCATGGCAACGGAAGGCAGCTTGGACAAGGTATCCGAAGAAAACTGCTTTGTGACTCACGGTGAGAAACCTAGTGTCCTCTGTACTAAACATTTTTTTTCATAGTAATCACTGAGAAAATAAAAACTGGGAGGCAAGATCATAGCTCATTTTCTGAGATGATAGTGTGGGTTAGATTTGAACGGTGATAGAGTATCTGATTCTATCATACTCTAAGAACTAGAATAATTTTTGTTCCAGCTGCACCTTAAATTATTCTCAATGGACAACATGGTCAGTTGAGGTTGCTACTGCCATTATCAACCAGTTTTGTGTGCACCACTTACCTAGGAGAGCACTGAAAGACTGGTATGTGCCAGCCATCTTGGTTATAACGAGGTGGACGTGACAGCTGCACAGCGTCTATTTCCGGCTCTGTAGTGGCAGAGACACAAAAGCGCTTTCAGGGAAAATGTGTCTTAATGCGTTTAATATTTTCTTTCGAGCATATAATGGGGCCCTGTTTCTTTTCTTCCATGGCTTGAACAGAGGAATATGCTCGTGCAGTTCTCACCTGGGGAAAAAAAGAACCATTATGTGGAATATGATTTCTTTACTCATCTGCTGCATGGGCAGCTAAATTGTTGACTGACAAGCTTTTCAACTGTCATATGCACAAGCACATTGATGAGCTGAAAGACTTTTTAGACAGTCTACAGGGTGAACATCATTTTGTGTGGGAGAGAAACCAACTCTGATGCAACACCCATCTCAATGTTTCAGGTGTGTGTGACCATCCTATAGATTACAGGTCAAGATCAACACATTAGAATTTGAATGGTTGCTAGAGCCAACTAATTTATGATGCATATGATTAAATTACTTAAGAACTGTCTTTGAAACGGCATTATATTTAAAGACTTGCAAAATAACATGGATGTTATACTTCAATATCTTTTAGTCTAATGCCGGCAGCTGCAACTTTACATATCCAAATGAGTATTTCATGCAAGACTTCAGTTGTACTGAAGTTGCAAGTTGAGTCTTATATTTTATCAAGCCTTTACTATACAGCTGACTAGGAAATCACTAAACTTCCTATAAATATAACCCATTAGAGAGAGCATTGCTGCTGCCAAGATAGAAATGTGTAGTGTGTAATATGACTTCTAATAATTGATCATTTTATTATTTTTTTGGAGGGGGTGTTGGGGCTGTACGCTTTTATCTTTCAGAACAAAAAAAATAAAAATGTATAATTATTGCCTTGCCTTCTTTCCAAGTAATAAAAAGTCCAATATACAATGGTACAATAATAATGTGAGAAAGTAAGAGTGAACATCCAGGCCTTAACTTTTGTTCCTTGTCGTCTTCTCCAAAGAAAAAGGTCATTATCTGAAGGTTAGTAAGTAAATTAAATTCCAAAACGGCAAATCCGTCATGAGTAACCTTTCATATGACAAAAGTAGGGCAGAAATCAGGTTCTCACCACCAATTCTCAGTAATGGAACTGATACTAAGCACTTCACGCACAATCCTTGCTGGATTTAATTTGTGGGATACATGGTGGCATTTCTCACAGGGCTGTAAAATTGCAGGTGAAGTGCTCATAGCGATTGCCATCCGCTTTTTCTCTGTTCTGCAGCCAACATGAAGTACTCCGCTTGGTTTGTCCTGCATGTATGTGTGTTGTGTTGTAAGTCCTCCAGATGCTCTAGGTGGGGGCACACAATGATGTCGTCAAGATAAATGAGCAATGATTCGTTCACTTGATCTCCCAGGCACCGCTGCATCAGCCGCTGGAAGGTCGCTGGGGTGTTCATCAACCCGAACAGCATCCGGTTGAACTGGTAAAGGCCCATGAGAGTGGCAAAGGCCGTCTTCTCACGGTCCGCAGGGTCAACCTCCACCTGCCAGTAGCCACTGGCTAGATCCAGGGTGGAATACCACTCTGCCCGTTTCAGGCCAGTCAACGACTCCTCAATCCTGGGCAGAGGGTAGGCGTCTCGGTAGTCCACGTTCAGTTGCCGGTAGTCCATGCAGAAGCGCCACACCCAGTCTTTCCCGGTGCGGGCCATGGGCTGGCACTCTCTGCGATCGCCCCGTTTTCTCGCATCTCCCGCAGCAGGGACCGCAACTCTGGGGGGGAAAAAGACTAGAAGGGAGAGGGCGATACCTTTCGCGGCTAGGGGGAGCCTCTTGTAGGGATGTTATGGAGTACAGCGTCGGTCTTACCAAAGTCGTCCTCCATGGGCCGCAAACACCCCAGCCCACCGCTGATAGCCACTCTCTCCTCAATGAGGGATACTGCGAACATGCATCTTGCATGCTTCCACACATTTCTGTTTATTTTAATAACTGACAATGCTGTGATCCCAAGAGATTTGTGATAATTGATAATAATTGATTTATACATTGATAATAAACCTGCATAAATTACAACAAAAAAATGCAAATACATTTTCAAGAGGCAAATTTGTGAAGAAGACTAGCACAATAGCCATTTTATGCACATAATGGCCTGTAACTGGTGTACCCAGTATTGAAATACTCCACAGAGTTAGATGTGTTTTGCAAGTCTGGAAGACATTGTTAGAAACATTATATTGACTACTCAGCTGAGTAGTTGTTGTTTTACAAGTGCATATTTGACAAGACACTGGTAAAACTTGCTCAGATGCTCTTGGTCAACTTGTTTGTGAGACCTATCTTCTTAAATATTGCCCTTTTTTGGGGGGGGGGGGTTATTTGAAAAACCCATGGTGAAGTCCAGAGTACTTTTATTGCCATACTTATAAGCAATGTACACATCAAAACACAATGCACAAATTTTTCATGTTGATGTTCTGCTTTTTGAAATGCTGTGGATGTTTTGTGAGTTCATGAAATACAATCCACATATCTGTACCCTTAATTTAGTTTATTTAAAAGGGACAATATCATAAAGCACTACATTCCAGAAACATAAAGTTCAGAAAATGTGATTCATTGCACCAGAGTTTACTATAAGCTAATTTACATCCATAGTCCCGTCTCAGCACAGAGGCCAGGTTAACTATAAGCTATTTACATCTATAGTCCCGTCTCAGCGCAGAGGCCAGGTATTGTTTCTCACTTTACTAGCTTTACTATTCTTATAATGAGGTGCATTGATTGTGAGCATATTGAATCCATTGCAAATGTTAGACTGCACCGCTGGATTTTCAGACCTTATGGGCATTAGGATGACCCTCGCCAGCATAAAGCTGGTATAATTGAATCTGTCTAACCTCCAGTCTTGTTTGATTAAATACCAGATGTCCTTAAACAATGGCAAGGTGGTTTTGATACTGGCCCTTGTCTATGTATTGTTTCAGTCGCACACTGTGGAAAAAGGAAAGGGTTAATACTGCATATATAGTACAATACTGTTCTTAAAATAACCATTCATTTGATTCTGTGAGAATATCCCAGGGACGTGACTCGAGCCTGAAGTCCCTGAGGCAGAGCAAGCACTTCTCTCAGATCTGGTAGTGAGAACTGAGCCTGGGAGGTGGATGAGGAAGAGAGAAGCTTTACTTTTCAAGCTCATAACTTCATGGTAATATGAGCCTAACCAGATTGCCAGTCAGATGTGAGATGAATCCAACCAGCTTCCAGGAATATGCTTTGCTAATGCACCTATGGTCAGCTTCCTTCATCTGATGAATCATAATGAGAAGGTGCTGTCGGTTTCAACCCAACTCAACTGTTATACAAATGGAATACAGATAACATGTTCATAAACTTGCTTACGATGAGCATGACCAAGATTTGAGGTAGGCCCACCCAACCATCAGCAATGTGCCAATGCAATAATTGTCAGTTGTTTCTTCTGAGAAATCATGAGTTTGTGAAAGTGGGGTTGCTGTAAAAATGAAGACTGGGAAGTTACCAGCCCACAAAGGATGATACCAGGATTGAAGAAGAGGGCACCACAGAACAATGATGAATTGCCTAGATCTAGACTTTCAGAAAAGATTTGCACTCAATGGGCCACATTCATGAAAGGTTGCTAAATATATGCGTACATTTACGTACAAAACGAGTTCGTACAAAATATTTCCATCCGGATTTATCAACTGTACGGATAGGCAGATTTGTTCCTCTTCACATGCGTATGTTCATACATTCCAATTCATCGTAAATTTACAAATTGGCCCAGAACAATCAAAATAAATAATTATTCCGACACTGACATGGAAGTTTTATTACCAGATGTTCTGTAAAGGAAGAAAACTTATTTTGCATTATCAGGACCGGTGTCATAGGAAGTAGTGAAGTAAAAATACCTGGCAGGAGATAACATGTGCCATCCATGAGGGATCAGCTGTCACCCATTACCCATACTGTTAAAGCAGTACAGGAGGTGGCCAAGGATGTGCTATTTGATGAATATATTTTTAACAATAAGCCAGCCGTCTCGCTCAGCACCGTTCACCAAACTAGTGCCAACTGAACTGCCCCGCAGAATGAAGCTGTCATGGGTCCCACCAGGCCACGACATTGAGAAACACACATTTCCCATCATATATGAGCTGAACATTGATGGAGTGATAGCCCTTTCTATTCATATACACAAACACATCTTCAGATGGAGCCTTCGCTATGACATTAAATATGCATGTTTAATTAGTATGTTTAATGTCATATAGCATTGAAATTAATATCAATTTAGAGAAATAGTACTGGGAGCATTCATTACATTAAGTTCTAAAAATGTGTATATATTGTTCGTATATACGAACAAATCTCAGATATGAAAACTTTGATGAATACCAAAATATGAACAAAATTGCTAATACAAACTATTTACACACAAATTAGTTCTGCTCACGTTTCATGAATGAGGCCCAAGGTTTTTCAGTTAAGCGGAGGCGAACTCAGAAAGTTTGAGTCAAATTTAATTTCACTTCCATCAGTGAAATGGTGTAATTGTCAGATGGCAGCAGGCATATGCAGAGATAGGGCTCAAACGGTGCTGAAGCACCTGCCCTTTTGCCTCCTAGAGAGAAAGGAGATTTCTGGAGATGTCAATAAAGAAAATATAGGCCTATCTTTGTTTGCGCACTGCCTGCTGACATGATGGATTGATGAAATGAATGAAATTAGTTTGGTGAGTGGACTGTGCGTGACAGTCATCTTTGATGTCAATAAATGCACCTTGCCTAATAAAGTAATCCCTATATTCCGTTTCTACATTATATCCAGTGGTTAAATTGGGCCGGAGAAACCTGGAGCTCTGTTCCGGCAACTTTATTCTAAAGTAATATCACTGAATGCTATAATTTGGCTGCAGCAGAGCCTGTCTGTTTGTCTGCAAACTCAAGCTGCCTCGTATTGCTTCGGTTGACTTGAAAATCTCATTCGGCTCAGAGCCGAAAACCCAGGGCAAGCTAGCTCTAACGTTACGTAGAGCGAGAGAGCGCGAGAGCTGTGCCATGCCATAGTAGCAGTGTAGGGTAAGGTTTATTTATGCTTATTATTAATAGTTTCCAATTAGAGTAGTGAAATAACATGGGAGTTCATGTTTTGCAATCAATGTGATCAATCAATGTTAGAGTAATGTGCTTTCAATACTCTATCCACGGTGGCCCCCTAGTGGTAGGTCATCAACGTCCCAATGATAGTGTTCATATTTCTCTGGAAAAAATAAATAAAGGTATGGCTGCTTCTGCGAGTATGGAGGGAGGAGTTGAATGAAGGAGAAAACAACTAATGTTCAAATCTTAAATCAATAGAAAAGTTGTAATAAATAAGTGTCTGATACATCTTATATCTAAATATTTTATCTATGTGTGGCTTTTTGGAGAGTTGTGGCTAAAAGGTACAAACCCCAATTTCAAAAAAGTAAAATGCACGTGAAAGCAGTGATTTGTAAATTCTATATTTAATTGAAAACAGTACAAAGAAAATATATTTAATGTTTTACCTTATCAACTTTACTGAATTTTGTAAATATACGCTAATTTGTGAATCCAAAAAAGTTGGGACTGGGGCAAAAAAAAGACTGGAAAGTTCTAAAAACACCTGTTTGGAACATTCCCCAGGTAAACAGGTGATGCCATCATGACTGAGTATAAAAGTGTATCAAAAGACTATCTTATTTCCAGGTACTCTTACAAGTGATACTATAACTATCTGGTAGCAGTGATGGTTTTAGGCTCATTTGATACCTCAGACCCTTGATGACTTACAGCCATTTAGCCAACCATGGGTTCCATTTTTCTATTCCCATGTAATTTACAGCTTAATGTAGTCCCACCCCCCAATTCCCATAGAGATCCATTCAAATGCAGAGAGGTTATTGTATCGCTTGTAAAAGTACCTGAAAATAAGATATCAAGAGTTTTGATATCCTTTTATACCCAGTCATGATAGCATCACCTGTTGACCTGTGGAATGTTCCAAACAGGTGTTTTTTTTTTTGTTTTTTTAAAACTTCCCAGTCTTTTTTTTTGCCCCCGTTCTTACTTTTTTGGAATGTGTTGCAGGTATCAAATTCTGAATTAGCGTATATTTACAAAAATCAATGAAGTTGATGAGGTAAAACATTCATTATCTTTTCTTTGTACCGTTTTCAATTAAATATATGTAAAGGAGGATTTACAAATCACTGCTTTCTGCATTTATGTGCATTTTACATACTGTCCAAACATTTTTGAAATTGAAATTGGGGTTTGTATATTAAAATGACTAAACGATTTCTTGCTAAGCAGCATTTATAATATTACACTAATTAATAGTATCATACAATATGAGGATTTTCGTATTGCCTGATTATACTGAACCAATTATGCCTTACTGAAAGGCGTAAAGAGAAGTACAGGGATGTGACAGATGCAGCCATGCATCTTTGTCAGCATGGATAGGCCCAGCTTCTGCAGGTGAGGATGTCAGTTGGGGGGTTAGATAAGGGTTGGGGAGAAGAATGTACTGAAATACTTCATTTCTTTGCATGTATCATTCATTAACTGTCCTGTAGCAATTTTTGAGCCAACCTCAGTCACTGCTTTCTGGTTCATCCATTTTAATACCAATCCCTAGCAGTGTAGGAAAAGTAGTCATTTCAGGCATTTATTCACTTAATTATTTGTAAATATCGGCGTGCCCTTTTTGGAGGTTGAGCACCTGCCCCTCTAACTTTCTCTGCACGTCCCTGGATGGCAGTATTATATACCAAATTGTAAAAGCTCACCACAGGTGTCCAAGCTAGACAACTACAAATTAGAGCCTCAACTTTTTGGCATTCCATTAATGAGTACTAAATTCCTGGCAGAAAATCCAAAAAGCCTTGAGGTACATAGATAAAAGGAATTCACAAACTGTATTCAGAAAAGATCCACACAACATTTTTAGTAAAGATAAGGCTAAAATATTCAAATGTTTTCACAGAAACTTTTATGCAGACCAAAGTAATCCCCCTCTTACTTAGTTTCTTACTTAGAGACTTATATTCTCAGGACGGATGTGGGATTTCTAACTTCAACAATCATGCAGTAATAATGGGGCCCCAGAACCTGTTGGGAGAAGGGCATGACTGAAACATCACTGAATGAACACTTAAAACATAGGTTGCTTCTTTCATAGTGTATGGGATGAAAGCACTAAAACCTCTGAAGGATACAGTATGTACTGCAGTATGCGACTGACTGACTTACTGTGTATGTACGCACAGAAATATGTATATTATGCTGTGTGTATATGGGCCCTTTTTTCCTACAAAAATAATCATGATGACCAAAGATTCTCAGCCCTTAAAACATTAACGTCTGTACTTTCTGACCTCATGTAAGCACACATAATTCAGATACAATAAGCAATAAACTGACAGTGCTTTGTAGGCTATGCGTATCTTGGCATTTTTGTACGCTGAAAACATTTTTTGTTGAGATTCATATACAGGTCGCACCTTGGAATAGTCAATCAGGTTCACCCCACTCTACATCCTAACCTTATCCAGTATGAGCTAAAAGGCTAAACTGATCCTAGATCAGCACTCTTAAATTATTACTAAAGTGATTTCAAGTGATGTCTCGCTGTTTGAAGGTGATTCTGATGATCTCTTCAGCAATGTACATCTGTACTTGGGAATGAGGATCAATACACCTTCAAGTACAGGCAACAACACATGGCACATTTTGCTTTTCACCAAATACTCTTGCAGAAACAGCTATGTGTCATCCTATGAATGATGGGCACTTAGAAACGACTAAAAAAAAAAAGATGAAATAAAATGCTTAATTATTTTACCTTGAGTTATTGCTTTGTCCTAGATTGATTAGGACATTTAAATGAGCCGTTAAGGAATGTCATTTTGTTCAGTTACACAGGCAGAGTGTTCTGATCATTAATTTAGATTACAAGGCTCTACAAATAGAGATAATTCCCTGTGTATTTGTATTTGACAGCTAAAGAATAAAAACATAAATCATGGTTTCTGTTAATACGTGTACAAGTTGTTTTTTGTCTTTCTTTTTTCCAAAAGAACAAATTTATCAGCAGAAAAATAGTTCCAGTGCTGCACTGTTACAATTAATGACATCATTTAAATCTGAAAAAACACTGAGACCCAATGCAGATGGTCCAATTGTTCATTTTATGGACATGTTGAGAAATCTGTTGCTCCATAGCACTTTGGCTGGACCAGTTAAAACAATTAAGAACTTAGCTCAACTGCTGTGGGGGCAAATAGAAAAATAGCACTGGGGAATAAGTGACATTGTTTCTGCTTAGTTGATCATTGATTAAGGCCAGGAGGTGACCGCAAGGCACACAACAGTCCAGTATAAGCCAGTACCGACTTATTCAGCCTTACTTACTCTTTCACAATGGGCAAGGTTAAATAGATTTATGGATACAGGCCTGCACTACAGAGTAGTCAAAGATAGTTTATGCTCAAAATTATATCCCTGTCACACATTTACAAAAGAGAATTGTACAATACGTGCAGGGTTTTACCAAGGATTCCAATTATTATGCATTATAATATATATATGTATATATATATATTGTTTTGATAATCATGGCCTTAAACTGTTCAGCTGACATGTTATTTTACAAGGATTGTGATGTCACCAGTACAAGGAGACTCTGCATGCCTGAGGGGTCCATTCAATCAAACTGTTGCGCTCCAGTGCGGTTCAGTGCTGCAATTAAAATTTCATCTGAATTCAATCCATAAATCCATATAGGTAATCCTTGTAGAATATCCACAGGCCATGCGTTTATAAGTTGTGGATGTGCCTTAGGAAAGTGAGTGCACTCCATATGTATCCTTGTTTGTGTGTGTGAAAATGCAGTATACACCACTATAAACTGACCCTTTCCCAATTGTTCAGAGTTCTCTCAACTTTTTTTCTTGTGTCCTGGTTGAAAACACAACTTATTATTGTTTATTAATGGCCTCCCCTTTTCTTAAATTCTCTTACCTCATCAACCATCTGCTGGCTAACCCCATTCTACAAATTTGGCAAACTCCATACATGGCAACATAAAAATAATACATGAACATTTACAAGGCAAAAAAAGGACATACTACATACTGTCCATGCTGAGGTTTTGGCAATGTTGTTAACTGTATGTAGATATTCAATTTGAAGTACAGGTTAGTGCGTATCAATGCAAGGTATTGTGAAGATCAGGATGCAATTCAGTTGCACAAGTTGCACTTTGTAAATATTATAGGATCCCCACCAGTTCTTAACACAGTCAAAAACATAGCCCAGCATTAAACATTCATGTAAACTACTTGTATAACACGTACTAATAACTACTAATGTGTTTGTATCATCTCTCTAATGAAGTGGTTCACGTATAAATGTTCTCATATACTTCAGTTCATGTTACATAAACATACTGTTAAAAACCATAGGGTTAGATAAAAAGGTACTTTAAAATGTCACTAATTTTAAAATGTACCGAGTGCATTCTTTCAAGAGGGGTTTGTTTGTAATTGTCTGCATTTTTTAAATGATGGCCTTTCAACTGTTTAGATAATCAAAACATATTGATTTCTGAAACCAAACCACGGACATAATTAACCAAAGCCACAAATGTCCCAGCCTGCAGGAGACTGTACTGTACCAATAATACAACACATGAGATGGGTTTTCTTAAGCATGTCTCTTATTAAGATGTACTACTCTTTTCCATCAGCCTAAACATAGGGGGTTGTCTATCTGTGACAAATCACAATGCTCTCCATTAAGAGCAGAAGTAAAGAACAGTATGAGAACACTCTTTGATTGGCTGAACTACTGCAGGTGCGATAACTTGTATACGCCAGCTGCTTCTCTGATGCCTTTCCAGACGAGGAGCATTAAACGGCTGTAGCTGCCAAATGATTGCACCTGGCATAGGAAACAAACTAACTAATGTCGAAAGTGTCGGCCCTCGTTTTCCGCCGTTCCGATTTTAAAAAGACAAAGTATCCCACTATCAGGTGTGCAGTGACGGAACATTGCTTTGGCCTGGGCTTTAGGGGACCCAGAACATCTGGTATGATGCCACAATTCTAGAATAGATGATGTCATTACTTTGTGTAAAGACAGCTTTCCTCTCAAATGCTAGGCAAAAGTGAGGTTCAAATAGACGCGTTACTGAAGTAATACACTTATTTTTTTAAACTAAAAGACTTTACTGAGCATTTTCAAACTGTTTTGAGGATGGATTGACAGGAATCTTAGAAACGTATTTGTCAGTGATTTCTGAAAGAAGGTGCATTTGTTTGTCTCCAGCATTTCATGGTGCTTTCAGTGTTACCCTGAAAATAGAAGACTGCATCAGACTCCACCAGACTCCACAGGTTTTAATTATGCATTTTAAGCTTCAATGACTTCAGCTCTCCTTTTAAAAAGTCCTCTCTGGTTACATAATGGCTTTCACTTCTCTCTGATTCTTTGATTGTATGGCCTTGTGCAATAATCATGACAAATTTGACTAGAGTAGAGCTTTGAAAATGTAAAATGTAATCTTTTCGCCCTCTGTGGACTTCACTAAAATCATGGGCTCTACACAGGGACAGAACCACTGTAAAGGAATGAGCATGCTTCCTCTTAATCAGGTCTCCTCCTCATTATCCTTAATTATGTTTTAATTGATAACCACTTGCCTAATTAAATGACTGCTCCCATTTACATTGGGGTCTTACTTAATAAACCTTGAGGGAGGATAGAAAACTAGTGATACATTGTACCGAACTGAATTTCTCTATATCCAATAGGTACAAATGTTGTGCGGTGAAAACGAGCAGCATGCAATTAATATTTAATATACATGTTATTATTAGTCTGCTTGTGAAATATGCTAACTACTGTTCTTTCTCAGGATCTTTCTTTTTATTCTTCTTTCTTTCCATTTTGTAAACACTACATTCCTACAGTTTTTATACTATCCTTACAAAATGCATATCATATTTTTATACTATATGTGCAGATGTCTGCTATTCAAAATAAGCAATAAAAGATTCAATAATTTCCTATGGAAACATTACCCTCCCAATATGTCCTCAGAATCTGACCGTTTTCTTGGCCAATCAGGATGCTTAGTACATGTGATGCTATTTCAGCCAATTGGACATGAGGAAAAAATTTAAATACTGTGTTGTGCTTGTGAAGTGAGCTACCAAGCAGATGAATGATAACCAAATACTTATAATAATGCAAATTTAACAATATCACCACAACAAACAGGCATCATACATTTCTAAAACAGGATTTTCAATTGTATATTGGCATACCGCTATATGAAAAGCAGCCTTGCCATTCACTCTAATCTACATATACAGGTGCAGCTCAAAACATTTGAATATTGTGAAAAAGTTCAATATTTTGTCACTCATGTCAGAAAGTGAAACTCATATATTATATAGATTCATTACACAGAGTGAGATATTTCAAGCCTTTATTTCTTGTAATTTTGATGATTATGTTTTTTTGATATTGTTGGGTCACAGACATCAGGAAGTCATGGCATGCAAAGGATATGCGACCAAATATTTAAAATTATTATTTGAATTAAAATGACTTTATTCTGCATTAGGTTAAACTGTCCATTATTTTTTGATGCCTGAAAATTGGGAGGACTATGTACAAAAGGTTCTATAATTTCTAAACAGTTCATCTGATATGGGTAAAAATACCCTCAAAAATAAAGCTGACAGTCTAACTGCACTTCATCCTCATTGTCATTGTATCCTTTCAAACTAAAAGTACTAGAGTACAGAACCAAAATAACAAAAAATGTGTCACTGTCCAATGAATTATGGTGCTCACTCTATATTTAACCTTGGGTATCAGTTTTGTGAATAAACCGTCATAACCTGTGCTGTTTCTATGGTTAACAGCCAGAGCCGTCTGCCAAAGTGACCTCACTATATAGAACCAATGATCTTAGAATCATTTTAAAACAAGGTAAGGATGATTTGAATTTTTTAATATTGTGGGGAGCTAAATATAGATAATTAGATTGGTAATAACCTCAAAATCTATTAAACTATTTCCAATCAAGTCAATTTCAATAACTTCTATATCGATTTCATATGTGTAATGTGAGTCTTGAAGCTTACCGCGCTAGAACGGCGTCTCCCGTTTCCTTTGTTTCCAGCTTGTTTCCAGATGCTCTGCGTTGCGCTGATCTGGTGGTTAATTCCAGAGCAGGTCTATACTGTCAGAAGGTTTGAAATTTATCCGATTCGCTGATAGATAAAAGTGTGACTAAACGGATGCCATCCTAATTATTTTAGAAATAATTCCTCCTGAATCTGCGGGAATGCTACGATTTCAATATTATGAGGGAACTGAGGTTTGAGGGGCATGGTGAGTGCGTCTGGAAACAAGCTGGAAACAAAGGAACCGCGAGGCGCAGTTCTAGTGCGGTAAGCTTCAAGACTCACATTAAACATATAAAATCGATATAAAAGTTTAAGAAATAACCCGGCGTTACCCTTAAAAATTTTTGCTGAATCTGCATCACTTGAAAAGTGCATAAATGTCACATATCCATCCTCTGTATAACCATGGCCTACTGTAAAAGCACTAAAGCATAGAATATTAATTTTAATACTGTCACTGACTAAGGCTGAGAGCATAACAAGTAAAACAAATAAGAGGTTCCGTGTAGAACACACACAAAAAAAATCCTTGGGTTGATGGACAGTTTCAGTGTCTAATTAGACAATTTAAGATTGTCAAGAGGGCAGTTAAAGATGTACTTGCAAGCTAAGTGGAGAAGTCAAAGTGGGTTTTCATGTTCTCAAAATGACAGAAGTCCCGAGAGGTTAAAACCCCCATGCAAAAAATAAGAATAAGTAGAACTATTATCACTTAAGTACCTGGAAAGAAGCCACAGGGACACTGCCACAGAAAAGTTAGAAAAAACATTGGAAATCAGAGCAGTTGTGAGTTGTATTCAGTGAAATAATTCACATCTGTAATATGAAATGTACATTTGATCAGTAGGGCAGGGTGAATTAAGGGTAGGCACACCTTTAAAGGAAGAGCAAATATACTTATTGCTTCCTAACTGCTGCTGGGTTACAGCCTACAGAATAACCATTAGAATAGTACTAATGGCATTGCTCTCTGAAAGTGCCAGCGTCCAGTTACCTGGAAAGAAGAACATTATATACAGCACTCACTCGCTCTACCACCACACAAAATCCATGTGCAAATGCTGTAAAATGGGGGTGAAAAAAAATTGTATGTTGAAAATAATATATTTGTTTAATTATTTAACCAGGCAGGCCAATTAAGATTAAAATATTATTTACAATGATGCTACACAATGTCACAAATTAAAATTGTATTTAATAGAAAACAGTGAAACATTAGCCCTTAATACTACTGAAAACCCTCTAATTCACACAAAGCATTCACACATTCACTATAAGTTCTCACACAAACTACTGAAAACCCTCATGTGTCAGTGAGAGCTTCACTTGTGAATATGTGAGCTCTTTGTTTGTATATGAGAGGATTTAGGGTGTGTGTGCAAGCATTTAGATGTTATGTCCAAGCTTTTTCAGTGCATGTGAGAGCTTTACTAGTGAATGTGAGAGCCACTGTACGTACGTGTATAGGCAATTATGAATTTTGGCCTAAACGGCCCCTCATAGAATTACTTGGGTGTTTAATGTACTGCATTGTAGGGTTACATATTTAACTGTAAAACAATGATAAACTGGTTTTGTGGCCATTTTATAAAGAGAAAGAAGATGGTTTATGATTGCCATCATGTAGTGAAGGTTTAATGGTCTGCCACAACTTATGTATTGGTGTGACAGGGTCTGGACTCTGCCTGTGGGAGCTGAGAAATTCTCATAGATGATGGCACAATTTATAACACCCTCCTCTCTTCTTTCTTCCTGACTCACAGTCTCTCAGGTTTGTATTAAGTTAAGTCAATTTAACTACAATAAAAGTATTTCATATTTTGTGACATTTATGGTCATAGCAATTGTCCCCCTTCCAAAGCTCCTTAAATCTTGTACGGCATCTTAAATTTGATTCTTAGACTGAGACCAAGGATTTGCGAGTCTTTGTGATTCATCTCAACTGTTTTGCATAAATGTTGTGCTTATGTAAGGCCATGGGGTGCGGGTTTGGGTCGATGTAACGTCATGTATATTTTTTACATTTATCTTTCCATGCATCAAATCTATTTACAATGGCAAATTAATTCAATTTAAGAATAAATCAATCTATTGCCCTAGTATCGTGGTTTTCAAAGAAGATTTAATTAAAAGAGAAATTCTCCCAATCTACATGTCACAGTAGATTATAATCCCATAGGCCTATTTAGGGCTTCTCTGGGATGTTCAGATCAGGGGAATCCTGTACTTGGCGTTGACCCTGTGGTAGTGAAACGTCTGGACACAGAAAACCCAATAGCAGACCAGGATAAGGCAAAGAACGTAGTTTATTAATCAGTCCAGTGGTCAAAGCCAGGTAAGCAGAGTGGTATCCAAAAATCAAGTCAGAATCCAGAAATCAGAAAAGTAAAGGTACAAAATCGCTAGGCTAAATCAACGTCGGTAAATACACAAAGAAAAGTCTAAAACCAGAAATAAAAAGGCTAAGGTACAAACAGGGCTAGGCTAAATCGAAGTCAAACAAAGGGTGTCTCAGGAATCTCAAGATATACTCAGGCTTAGTAAAGTGTAGGCACTGGTAATCTGATCAACGTTCTGACAACTAGGCAGAGGAAATGTGGGTCTTAAATACACAGAGGAAGGGGAGGGGTAACAAACAACATGAGGTTAAAACATTAGGGAAACAATAATTCAATAACGAGGAAAGAACGAATACATGGAAGGGACTCGGAAAACATGCATGGCAGACAACGGGCTCGAGTAGGAGCGGAGTGTGCACAGTAATAAGGGGAGGCTCTATGGATAAGAAGCTGAAACAAGTTAATGGGTAGCTCAGGAACAGCTTAGTAGTGCAGGTAGAAAAGATACATTACATTACATTACATTATAGGCATTTAGCAGACGCTCTTATCCAGAGCGACTTACACAACTTCTTATTACATGTATCCATTCATACAGCTGGATATATACTGAAGCAATTCAGGTTAAGTACCTTGCTCAAGGGTACAACGGCAGTGTCCTACCTGGGAATCGAACCTGCAACCTTTCGGTTACAAGTCCAGTTCCTTAACCATTATACTACACTGCCGCTCCGTAGTGTAGGAAGCTGGTTAAATGGTATCTACTAGACAGACAATGCGTTTGTTAATATGCATTTATGTTAATGAGTTTTGTAAAGTGCGCGTAACTAATAAAGCACCCGAGTGATTGTTAGCGCAAGTTAGTAATATATACAATTATACACAGGAACTAAAGCAGGAAGTAGCACAATACGAGACTTTGGAAATGCAGCGTTAACCCACTGAAAATCCCGAAGTCACCTGAATAGTGCATGCACGAGACTGGGTAAACAAACACACAGATGAGACTCGGACAACCCACGAACAGAGGGGGATGCAATGATAACCGGAAAAGTAATAGATAATATGTAAAATAATAAATAACATGAATAATAATGAAATAAAAATACAAAACAGATACTCAGAACATAACAGGTAGTACGTACATCCAGGCTACACTGACATTCCTGTATTTCTAATTTGTGGTTCTGTATTTCTCGTATTCAGTTTTAAATATACTACATGGCTACATATTTTTCTGAAGTGAAAAAAAATCTACACACAGTATACTGCTCCCAAAGTGCTTTATTGCACGAAAAACAACTTGTTTCGACCAAATAGATTTTCATAATTTTTTATTCGTCTTGCTGTTTACCCAGCACCAGTGCAGATTACTGGATATGCACATTATAGTTTGTCTACATATTGTCTCCACTCAGTCTGTAGGGCTATTGGAAAGATACAGGAGGTGGAGAAAATATCAGTAATACCTAAATCATAGTTTTCTTTTTTATCAGACACAAAGGTATGTTTTCTTACCTGACATGTTTCGACGGTAATACTTGTCACTGGATGTTATGTGACGTGTCTTATACAGCTGATGTTATTTTATAGAGGCGTGATCGTCCTGTCAGATTTGACAGGACGACCACGCCCCCCGCTGTCATTTCGCCGTTTGAGAACGCTGCTCCAGGTGGTGGAAAGCATGTATGCCCCCTCATCCCGGTTCATCGTCGTTTGCGCTCGCTTTCTAATTTCCACTGCCTCCATAATCCAGCGCTGGTGTTTATTGTCCTGGGTGCGGATGATTTTGGCCTTATTCCAGTCCATGATGTGATTCTCCCGTTTGCAGTGATCTGTGATTGCCGATTTGAGATTTTCTTGTAGTGCCTGTTCCTTTATAGCCCGTGTCTGTCTTTTTGCTGTCTCCTTCTCGCATTCCTTTTGGTGCTCTTTTTTGCGGGTGATGAATGACCGACCTGTTTCTCCTATGTATGATTTATTGCATGATTGACATGGTATTTCATAAATTATGTTACATTTGTTGTCCGGGTTGATTTTGTCTTTAGGGTGCACTAATAGTTGTCTGAGTTTTATGTGTGGTTTGACTGGGGACACACGCAGGACATCACGGATTACCTAAACACCATGGACGACACTGGACAAATAAAATTCACACACGAGGAGGAAACAGACAAATCCATAGCCTTTCTGGACATTAAAATACATCACGCAAATGACGGTAGCATCACAATCAAAATATACAGGAAACCAACACACACGGATCAATATTTGTTATGGACATCAGAACATCCCACAACGCACAAACTATCAGTAGTTAGGACACTGTATGACCGCGCCGGCATAGTAACGGAGGATGAGGATAAAAAACAAGAGGAACAGCACATCCATAATGCACTCAAAACCTGTCATTATCCAAACTGGGCCATAGAAAAGGGAAAACGGCAAGTACAACAAAGACAACACAACTGTACAGGAAAAAGGAAACAGGACAACAAAACTGAAAACATAGGCGTGGTCACACTACCATACATCAGAGGCATCACTGAACGCATACAGAGAGCCATGAAAAAACGTCACATCAGTACACCAGTCAAACCACACATAAAACTCAGACAACTATTAGTGCACCCTAAAGACAAAATCAACCCGGACAACAAATGTAACATAATTTATGAAATACCATGTCAATCATGCAATAAATCATACATAGGAGAAACAGGTCGGTCATTCATCACCCGCAAAAAAGAGCACCAAAAGGAATGCGAGAAGGAGACAGCAAAAAGACAGACACGGGCTATAAAGGAACAGGCACTACAAGAAAATCTCAAATCGGCAATCACAGATCACTGCAAACAGGAGAATCACATCATGGACTGGAATAAGGCCAAAATCATCCGCACCCAGGACAATAAACACCAGCGCTGGATTATGGAGGCAGTGGAAATTAGAAAGCGAGCGCAAACGACGATGAACCGGGATGAGGGGGCATACATGCTTTCCACCACCTGGAGCAGCGTTCTCAAACGGCGAAATGACAGCGGGGGGCGTGGTCGTCCTGTCAAATCTGACAGGACGATCACGCCTCTATAAAATAACATCAGCTGTATAAGACACGTCACATAACATCCAGTGACACCTCTGACGAAGACGGAAGTATTACCGTCGAAACATGTCAGGTAAGAAAACATACCTTTGTGTCTGATAAAAAAGAAAACTATGATTTAAGTAAATATAGACACTATGAACTTATTTGAACTATCAGTAATACCTACAAAAACGGAATATCTAGGAACTAATAATGAGTAGACCCACCCTTTGCCTTCAAAACAGTTTCAATCCTCCTCGGAATGCTGTTATACAATTTTGAACTGCGTGTAGTGGGATATTGGGCCATTGTTCAAGAAGGGCAGTCTCCAGTTCTTTGATGAGATGGAGGAGGTGGAAATCTAGTTTGCACTCTGCACTCCAGAACGTCCCATAAAGGTTCAATTATGTTTAGATCTGGTTATTATGCAGGCCATGGAAGGCATTTGACATCATCCTCATGTTCTTGGAACCATTTTTAAAATGTTTTTAGCAGTGTGTATGGGGGTGTTATGTTGGAATATGGGGAGCTTTGGGACATCATGTCCATGGAGAGCAATCATTGGACCCAATGCGTCTCATGAAATGGCTGCCCATACCATTTCAGAACCACCACCAGACTTAACTTAGGCTTTCTCCAAACATAAACCCGTCCAGATTAATTAAAAAGAGCAAAAGATGACTCCAGACCATATCACTTTTCTCCATTGCTCAGGGGTGCAGGTTTTGTGTTCCTTACACCATGTTATGCATTTTTGTGCATTAGCCTTGGATACAAATGGTTTCCAAATGGCAGCCCTGCCATAAATACCAGCTTTGTGAAGCTCACAACATACTGTTTTTGTTGAGCCTGGTTCAGATATGGATTGATTAAATTCTGTGGTAATTTTTAGAGCTGTATTTCTGTGGTATTTAGCAGGTATCCTACCAAGTGTCCGTCTATCGCTATCGGTGAGCTTTTACTTTTCTTTTGCCGTTTTTGTGACCGACGCATCTGCAATTCGGGTACCAACTATTTGGCCCTTTTTGAACTCTGTCAGTGTCCTCATCTTGCTTTGAAGACTTGCCTCGCAAACTGCTGCTGGTTAGACCTTTTAAGCAGACACAGCAGCTAATGAGCATTCAAGATGATGGGAATCACCTGTGTAGATGCTTTTGTAATTATGGTTTAGATGCTTCAGTTAAAAGTTAAAGCCATTTTTCAGGTGTGTTTTCAATTATTTTAGTGATTCCCTGTATAGTCAGATTACCCAATACTAAATAATTTTCCCTAAAAATGATTTCTATATTGTTACCACGCTTCCTTCACTTGAAGGATTTGTTGAAAATTACTGCCATTATTTATTTATCTTAAGTTGTCATTTGCTTTGCTTATGGAAGTGAAGTAAAACATTGAATGCAGGGGTAATATACACTACATGGCCAAAAGTATATGGACACCTGCTCATCCAACATCTCAATCAAAAATCATGGTCATTAATATGGAGTTGGTCCCCATTTGTTGCTATAACAGCCTCCACTCTCCTGGGAAGGCTTTCCACTAGATATTGGAACATTGCTGTGTGGATTTGTTTCCATTCAGTCAAAAGAGCATTAGTAAGCTTGGGCACTGATGTGGGGCTATTAGGCCTGGCTTGCAGTCGGCTTTTCAATTGATACAAATGGTGTTTGATGGAGTTTAAGTCAGAACTCTGTGCAGTTCTTCCATACCAATCTCGACAAACCATTTCTGTATGGACCTCTATTTGTCCATGGAGACATTGCCATCCTGAAACAGGAAAGGGCCTTCCCCAAAATGTTGCTACACAGTTTGAAATCCAGAATCTAGAATGTCATTGTATGCTGTAGTGTTAAGATTTGCCTTCACTGGAGCCTAGCCTGAACCATGAAAATCAGTCCCAGACCAAGGGGTGTCCACATACTTTTAGCCATATAGTGTATATGTAACTGAACAAGCTGAGGACCAAGATAAGTTACTTCATATGACAAACTTTTTAAAAGGCTTTAAAGCATCCGTAGGTACACATGTTTTCATGCCATCATTAGGTAGTGCATCAGTTCTTCTGTTCCTATTTTCTAAGCCAGGGGTCCTCAATCTTATCCAGAAAGGGCCGGTGTGGGTGCAGGTTTTTGTTCCAACCAAGCATTTACACACCTGATTCTACTAATCAACCACAAGAGACTTTGCTAAAGACCTTGATGAGTAGAATCAGGTGTGTTACTGCTTGGTTGGAACAAAAGCCTGCAGCCACACCGGCCCTAACTGGATAAGATTGAGGACCCCTGTTCTAAGCTGTTGTAAGCAGCGAATACCCATCAGCTTCCTCAAAACTGAATATCTTCTGCCAGTGATGAGTAGCCCAACAGGGATAGTTCCATTGACCAGACTGAGGAAGCAAAGCTGGTGAAAAATGAAAGTGAGTAAAGAAATTGAGAAGAAGAAAAAAGAAAACCGGTTTCATTGAGAGAGTTCTCAATCATTCTGTTAATTTTCATCCCTGTCAGGGAAGAGTAACGGTCCTGAATCCTGTTTAACATCTCGTAACAGCCACACAAGGCTTTGCAAAATGCCAGCTTTTCCTCTCCTCTCATATATCTGTCTGCAGCTAAAAGGGAACTACTAGAGGAAGAGGACAATCATTCACAGAAACAGGCTAGTTTTACTGTGGTTTGGGGAGTGCACACCCAATTAATGTGTCACTCCATCTGCTGATAAAAATCAAAGCTTGTTCATCTCTCTTTATCAGGTGCCGTTACTCAATTTTGATTCATAATGTGGTTGGGGGGGTTCTATTTAATACATATCACCTTTCAATGTGGGATGATCCAGAATCAAACTAGGTCTATTTTTTTTTATTGCATAACTGAAATTTACAATGATCAATCTATGTATATTTGTCAGAAACAAATTAATCACATGTACTTTTAGATTTTTTATCTGCAGTGCTGAGAATGGAAATCCCAATAAAATGTTTTACAAATTTGAAAATTCTTCAATATTTTCGAAGAATGTCTCATTCAGGGGAGCCAAGTTCCCCCTGGCTCCTCCATAATTTGCACCGTGATGAACACAATAGTAGACTGAGGGTTTACTTCCTTTCTGGTTGTGTAACGGTATATTTATGAACAAGTAATGTAACAATGTACTATCAATTATAGGGCTGTTATTATCACTTTGCTATAAGAGAAGCCAAACAGAACATACGATATAGGGCCCGATTTACTAAGACGTTTAGCATGTGCAAAACCTTTTATCACACGCAAAACCAATAATATGACCAATGACCAATAATATGACCATTCTTGGAAATGAGTGACAAGTGGATTCAGATATAGTATCTGTTTTAGTCAAATTAAATTATTAAAATGTTTTATAGTTATACTGTATGTACCCAAATGTATGCATTTAGGCAATTTATTGTCACTAATATAAATGCATGCTAGTGCATCCAAATTTATAAATGAGCTTACCAATTTTGTTATTACATATTGTGGCGGTTAGTTACCGCGAGGGCTGGGAAAATGTGTGGCGGAGTTAGCTAGCCCAGCTCCGCCAACTGTTCTTTGGGGTGTGTGATTGGCTGGTGGGAAAAAAGCACCAGCAATCAGCATATTTGGGGGTATAAAGAGGGCTGTGTCGTAGCCAGTTGTATGTGTTGTTTGTGCAATAAACGACGATGACTTTGCTACAAGATCCACCTGGTGTCTCCCTTACTGTGCTTGCTACAATATCTTTTACAAAGCACTGACTTTATATATGTTTTATAAAAAATCTTTTAAATACACATTATTTTTCAAAGGGTATTTTAATAGTTTTTCTCATGAGTCATTAACAGTCACTGTGTTCTCTAGACCATTCTCAGTCGTAGGGTTTGTGGCATTTGACTTATCACTTGGATAGTTCAAAATATGAGCAGCAGCCAAAACCTTTTGTAGTTACCTTTTTCAATTTTGATTCATAAACACAGGTATCATGTTACTTCTGTGTTCAGAGAGAATTGTGTTACACACACTGTCCACGTCTCCTCCTGTCCACATGTCGAAGTGTCCAAGACACTGAACCCCAAATTGCTCCCAATGAGCAGGCTAGCACCTTGCATGGCAGCTGCCGCCATTGGTGTGTGAATGTGTGTGTGAACGGGTGAGTGAGAGGCCATTGTAAAGCGCTTTGGAAAAAGGCGCTATATAAGTGCAGTCCATTTGCCATTTACCATTTATGAGGCATTGGGCATGGACTTAGTGTGTGCCACAAAAGCTTCTCACACACTTTGTTTGTGCTTCGTTTATCCTCTCCAGGTGCAATTACCAGCTTTTCATAGGAAACCAAAGAACGGATTGGTCAACGTGTCTGAAAGGGTCCTTGATATCAAGAGAATAGATTTGGTTTCCATAGAAACATCTTACAAGTGTTCAATTCCCAGAACTAGATTTTTGTAACCACCATGTGATACTGAAAGAAAAGGAGGGGTAAATAGTCTTACATCACTCAGTAAGAAAATACATTATTTTTCTCTCGAAGTGAAAAATATGAAATGTGAAAATGTGATTTTCACCTAGGACTTAAAACAAAACACTGCAAGCATTCCTATTTGTAGAAGAAAAGTTACAAAAGTAACAGCTTTCAAAAGCATGGGTGCTTTTTTGGGACATAGCTTTGTTAATTTATGGAATGCTACATTATTCAAATAAATAAATTTTTGAAAATTTTGGATGAATTTATACATTGGCATAAAAGTCAACAAGTAACAGCACTTTTGAAAATATTGGCACATTTTTGTTCTTGTGTTGGATTGGTATTTGAAAACTTAATTGTGTGATTTGAGACAGCCATCAATTAAATTTTAACCACATTTAGGAATTTATTTGGTGGTGATACGCAACGTCATCAACGGTATTTTATTGTTAATAAATTAATATTAACAGTAACCTGATGAACCACTGTTATTAGTAGTAGTGATATTTCTGCATGGCAAATAATTTACTTGTAGATGTAGTAGTGTAATAGAAAAACAACAGACCCAACTGTTATGACATGCACGCTGCTTGTTCTGAGTAATTGACTCATTCATTGAAAGGGGCGTGTTCAGAAAAATAGCATGTGGAGTTTAATTGGAGAATTAATTCATTCTGTGAAGTGTCATTATTTGTCCTTTATTAAGGAGGAAGGGAAGCACATGTTTCACACATTGTTATAAAATATATTTCCTTCTGAATTGCCAAGTAAAATGGGCCGTTCCAAACATTGTTCGGAGGAACAACGTAATTTGATTAATAAGTTGATTGGAGAGGGGAAAACGTATAAAGAAGTGCAGCAAATTATAGGATGCTCAGCTAAAAAGATCTCAAATGCTTTAAAATGGCAACAAAAACCTGAAACGCGCGGAAGAAAACGAGCAACTACTGTTAAAATGGATCAAAGAATAGTCAGAATGGCAAAGATTCAGCCAATCATCACCTCCAGAAAGATCAAAGATGATCTAAAATTACCTGTTAGTCATTAGACGTTTGAACGTTTGATCGAAGCTAAGCTATCAGCAAGAAGCCCCCGTAAAGCACCATTGTTGAAAAAACGGCATGTGCAGAATCGGTTAAAATTTGCCAAGGAACACACCGATTGGCCCAAAGAGAAATGGCGTAACATTCTGTGGACTGATGAGAGTAAAATTGTTCTTTTCGGGTCTAGTGGTCGTCGACAGTACGTCAGACGACCCCCGGGTACTGAATTCAAGCCACAGTACACTGTGAAGACAGTGAAGCATGGTGGCGCAAAAATCATGGTATGGGAATGTTTTTCATACTACGGTGTTGGGCCTATTTATCGTATACCAGGGATCATGGATCAGTTTGAATACATCAAAATGGAAATGCCCCTGAAACGGGTGTTTCAACAAGACAACGACCCCACACACAAATGTAAGTGAGCAACATCTTGGTTCCAGACAAAAAGGATTGAGGTAATGGAGTGGCCAGCTCAATCCCCCGACCTCAACCCCATTGAAAACTTGTGGGGTGACATTAAAAATACAGTTTCTGAAGCAAAACTCAAAAATTCACAGGAACTGTGGAATGTAGTTTGTTCATCCTGGGCTGAAATACCTGTTTCTAGGTGCCAGAAGTCGGTTGACTCGATGCAACGCAGATGCGCAGCAGTTATAAAAAACAATGGTTATGCAACTAAATATTAGTTCAGTAATTTAAAGTAAAGTTAAATCTTGAAAAATGTATTCAGTTTATACAGTAAGTGTTTGAGTTAGAAGATTAAAATGTCGACACTGCTATTTTTTTGAACAGATTCATATTCCTTTTCTTTGCTTCCTGTAAATGAATAATGCAGACTTGATACAATTAGTTAATGCTTTGATTTGGAATTGAATGTGTAATGTTTCAATTACATTTGAAATATGGAACTAAAAGCTATTAAAAAATATTTGCACTTTATTCACTTTTTTTAACGCACTGGTATTTATTTGAACACAACTACATGTTGAGCAGTAAATGATAAATCTCTTCTGATTTGTACTCTATATCACTTCCAAAATAGTGAAGATACCACACAGTTTGTCTCCCTCGATCTTGAACATGAAATGTTTAAAAACCTATGTTTCTCATGGAGAATAGCCATTTAGAAAGTTTATTATTATTTATTTTGTGAATTGTTTTAATAATGGATAACATTGTGTTAAAGTAAGCATATTGTTGTATATAAATGGAAAGCTCCAGTTACCCTGTTTAAAATGGTATCTTTAGGGATGTGACATAATATGATCACATTACAAACAGTTTTGCATACGCATGTCATATTTTCAATGCACTTTACGCCATGCGTTTAGACAAAGCACGAAGATCGCCAAGATGGAGCCCATAATGTTAATGTTAGCTATTTTCTTCATTGTTAAGCTGGAGTTCAGATCGTAATTTATTACAGCATGAAAGAAGAGTATTTCTATGGCTTTTTGCTTTTCCCTTAGCTCACACTGAGACATTACCGTTAGCTAGCTTGCTACCAAGATAGTTCTGCAGGCATCAAAATGGCCGGAGATGAACGCCAACAAGACCCATTAGTGTGCCGGGCACTAGCTTCACTCCACTTGCAGATCGCTGCCAACTCACCAGGTGCAATCCTCTATCTTATGTACTAACATTGCCCTGCTGACACATCGCTGGACAAAACACTACCAGCATATTCCAGCTTAAAATGAGACTAATGTTAGTGGTCCGATATCAGCATGCTATCTGGGTAACGTTAGCTATGTTTGGTAGCTCGCTAACTAACATTAGTTTATGCCCCCGAATGGGCATTAAACACTTTCCGAACGACTTATGAGGTAGGAAGTACATTCAACATGTTTATTAGACCACAAGGACACATACAATGTTTTTTGGGGAGAAAATTTGAATGTAAACAAAGAACGAGTTGTTTACAATGAAACTACTTTAAGTAAACAGCGCTTACAATGAAGAATTAATTCTTACTTAGAATTATTCAGGTTCAATGTTAGTGCGTCTGACATTAGTCAATGGGAAAGCTCCACAGATGCCTTTGTTTGAAATTGTTTGCATGAAATACTAGCAGGTACTGTTAGAAATGTGGTCATGGAAACTGATGCAAACGGGCAATGGTGCACACCAGAGTGTAATTTATGAGACTTTATTCATGATGAAAACTGGGAATTAAAAATCCAGGGAAAACAGTCAGCTGCACCAGTGCTATGAGAGTGAATGCCAACCATTGTACCTTCAAACCACCAAGTGCTGCACCTCACCGCGTTTAATTAGGTAAGTTAAATGTGCTGGTTAAACTAAAAAGAAGTTATGTTAATTCAAAATCAACTCTCGCTTAAGTGGAAAAATCAGGGATAGGATCTGTGGAAGGCATAGATATGGGCAGGGGAATTGGGCTGATTTGGACTACTGGCAAAGCAGCAATTGTGAATGAGAGAGGAGAGAAGAATGTGGCACATTCGCTACCAGAATGGGGCACGATCACTACCAATAGAACACATTTGCTTCCGATAGGGCACAATTGCTACACTGTGATAAGGTAATAATATAGGGGCTGAGCTCCAGGTATCAAACCCCGCCCCAGCGAGCCCCAAGAAGCTCGCCGCTGTCCAGGCCGAAGCAATGGTGGGTGAATGCGGCACGCATAGCCTCGTTTGGGCTTATAATGATGCGGCCAGTAAAGAACACATCGCACACTGTACAAGTAGTTACCCATGCCATTTATTTTTTATAAACAATATATATATTTTTTTTTTAGTATAAATGTATATATATTTTTTGTCACTTAGTATATGCAGTAACGTTATGCTTCCCTCAGTGCTAACTAGTCAGAGCTATGACAACCTGCTGGATTGTGCAAGTGGCTTTTGTATTAGAATTAGTGAAAAATGAAGCACCTGAAATCTACTCCCCAAAACTGTAGCTAACGTTACTACAGATTGTTCTCTGTTCAACTGTAACAAATCAGTTGTTTACACATATAACCTACTTGGCTTGTATGCTTATCACGTCCCTGACTAACGATTATTTGCAGTTAGTTAGCTAACATTAGCTATCTTATCTAGCTAGCTTGTAGCTAATGTTACCTATGTAAATTAATTAAAAACATTAAAGACACTTTCTGACACAGCAGGGGGTATACTATGAACTAAGCTGGATTACTTAGTTAGCTGGATAACTGCACAGAGTAAAAGCCGGAACCATTCCAAATCTAGAATACAAACTGTTGTAAAAAGAGCTGTTTCCGGTTATACTCAGTACAGTTAGCTATCCAGATAAGTAATCCTACTTCGTAGTATTCCCCCCAGGACAAAGGTAAGTCTGAGTAGTACCACCAATACCTTCTGTAGATGCACATGTTTCTGAAAATAGTTTTCCTCCTCTGGCTGACCGGAGCCAAGATTGTTGTTTTATGTGCTTCCTGGCATCCATAGATCTCTGTATTCCCACCCCCTCCTATCCCGGAAGCCTGCCGGAAGCCATTACCTGCCCCACTTAGGGATCTTTCAGTCACTCTTATGATATTATGGCATTGTATGGACCAAACTTTGACATATATGTGATACAAAGTCCATTATATACTCACCACCACGTTTAAATCAAATTTGAATTGTATAATTAACGGACTTTGAGAAACATAACTATGCTACCCAGAATCCCCGGTCGTACATCACCGGCTCCCGCTTTTGCTAGGTTATACAGTAGCTACCAGGCGGCCGAAAATGGCTATCACTCGGTCTGCTCTTTTAACTTATTATGGAAGCTACCGGCCGCTCTGCTAGCGAAAATCAGCAGTGGTGGTGAGCAGGTGAGTAGACCGGATGTTGTAGTCGTTTTGGTTGTTTTTTAAAAATGTGTTGTTTTTTTGTTGGACATAATTTCAAATTACTTATTTTATAAATTATTTAAAAATGTGACAACCCCTCTCTTGGGTGTTTTGAACGTGGAGCTGCCTGAATGTAGAAAAAAAAAAATTTCAGTCCATTGACTACGGAGCTCTATAGTCTTGAGGTTTGAAACGACTTGCTTGTTTTGCATTATGGTGGTCTCATAGATGTATTCAATCATAACAGAAAAGAGGTTCAAAAGATGTCAAGACAATCAACCATTTTTCAATAAGAACTTGGAGTCCAGGGTAAGCTGCCAGTTCAAAGTCAATTTGTAAACATTGGTACATGGTTTTCCTCCATAGCTGAGGCTGCTTAGTGGTAAAGGCATGCTGTCCAGCACTGCTATCGCCCTGACTGAATGCCTACTGCCCTGAATCAACTGCAAGCTGCCCAGTGTACAGGCTCCTCGCATCCATGGCACTTTCCCCCACAATTTCATAACCTTGCCGCAGGAAGTACCCAGCTCATCTTGGCCCAGATAGAGCAGCATGGGAGCTGCAGTTTGCCCAGGGGGGTACTTGGCTGTGCCCCTACCTCCGAGTGTGAAGGAGAGAGGGGATTAAATGTCTACCAAATTTTGTAAATGAGCAGTGCCTGCTTGTAAATGATAGCAAGGGGTGGAGGTTGGGAGGAGTGTTGATTCAAAAATACACGACGGCCATGGTGTATGCTGATTTCTTTTCCCAACTAATTATTCTGGCATAATTTTCGATACAGCTGTATATGCTGATGATGGTCCCCTCATATATCAGACAAAAAGGAAACATTTTCACCAAGGATACAGCCTACAGCTATATCTCATGACATTATTTAAAAAATGCTTAATTAAACCATAAAGTGCAATGTTTTGAAAAACCTGTACCTTCTCCTGTGAGACGATGCTGGACGTGCCTGTTTTTGGCCAGAACCCTCAGGAACTGACAGCAATTCAAATTAGCCGAATGCAATTTATTCACATTATTTACATAGTGCTTTTCAAAAACAATGCACTTCACAGCATACTGTGGCCTACAAACCCCCACAAGGAAAAGTTTTAAGGTATGAAGTCTTTTAAAAAAAACTTTGCTATGGAAAAAAACAAAAACAAATTGACTTTTAAAAGGGGAGTTAAACACAACTATTAGGCAGGAAGATTTCTTCGGGGCTGTGTGAAATTACAAAGGTTGATGGAAAAGTAGGGACTCTGGACAGGCCTGAATAGATTTGCCCATTTAAACTCCGCCCTCCCGTCCTTTCATTCTTTCTTAAGTCGATGACTAGGGACAACAGTTTATCTCGGACAGATTTCTTACCTGCAATTCAGACATCCCTCAGCAGGAGGTCGATAGAGCCTTCGTATCAGCCAATTATCACATTGCCCCTCCCCAGTAATCTACATTAATTGCCTCTGATTTAGGACAAACGATGACTGACAGCAATGTTCCCACACTCTCACACTCTGCTTGCAGTGCTATGAACTGTATACATGAAGCAGTGTTGGGGAGGTAACATTTATCTCTTTTTTTTCTCCCTAAGCAATTGGAAATAGACCATTTTTATGTCAACTTAGGTCTTTTTATGCCTATACTGCTCACTGTTAGCAGCTGTGTGGGCTCATAAAAAGAAAGGGCCTAGACCTAATAATTTGTGTTTTTTATAGCATAAATCAATAAATTGTAAGTTGTCACTAAACTGCCATTCATAGCTTTCTATCACAATGACAGTGTAAACACGACGCCGTCTTTAGGACCTATTTCACTCTGCAGCAGTCCCTCACACTCAGTCAGCGGGTGGGGGAGAGATGGCTAACGTTAGCCACAAAGAAATTGCGCACCTCACTGCTGTTTTTTTTTTTTTTTTTTTTTTCCGGTTTTCCGTTACCACATAACGTTAGCTAGCTACTGGCAATTTTTTAGCTGGCTAGCTAGGAAGGTACATGTAAGGTTAGCAAGCAAACCAGAAAGAGAAAAAAACTGACAGCCAGCATGCAAATATCATTGTCCATTTACTTACCCTTCCTAATGTGAGGCTCATGTTTTTTGAGTCCATATGGTGCAGTTTGGGATTTATAAACCCATCCTGACTCCAGGTAATTGTAGGTATCTGTGATTTTGTAACATTAACGTTAAGTGTAAAGAGTAGGCTATCGTTAGAGAGACGGACTGTAGATCAGGTCACCAAAAGCAAATTTTGGTAGTATTTCAGTGAAGCTAAGTGGGACTAGGCAGCAAATACGAATCAGTCTCGAGCGAACTTACTTTGTCAAAGTAACGTTTTTTTTTTCATCAGCAGTGAGGTGCGCAATTTTTGTGGCTAATGTTAGCCATCCCTCCCCCACCCGCTGACTGAGCGTGAGGGACCGCTGCAGCGCGATATAGGTCCAAAAGATGGCGCCGTGTTTACACTGTCATTGTCATAGAAACCTATGAATATAGAAAAAAGTGTTTTATTATATTATCCTAGGCTACCACACAAAGGCACAAAGTCCACCATATACTGAAATAGCACATGCAAGCTTATTTGTTAATGAATTACCCCACCTTGTGACATTATGCATTGATATTATGATCAAACATTTCCACTAATCAAGCATTCAATCTTGCATTTGGACAACGTCATGTGTGAACAAAAGAAAATCAGAAATACAAGTTAATCCATCTGTCCATGCTTACCAAGGATGTATGTTTTTATTTGTAAGCACCATCGATCGCTACTATAATACAACACAATCGATTTAATTAAAATTAATTTACTAAACACTGTCAGTCATGTAGAATAATGGCAATAACTCATTATTTAACGGCCATCCTGTAAAATAACAGGATTAAAACATTAATTAATGGTTTTTCACTGCCAACATTGCTACAAGTCTTTTCACGTTTTCTTATGAGATTTTTTTACCGTGCAGAATATTGATAATCACAATTGGGACTGAGCCTAGCCGAGCCTGCTATTTACAGTTTTGTAGCCTACAGTGAGTAGTCTACATCCTTTCAAACTAGCTTCACTTTCCATTCATAATAAACTACAAATACTAAAATACTACAAATATGACAGTGTCCACATCAACATCGCACAGCTACTGTACGTTCATATCTACTCACTACAGACGGGTGTAAGTAAAAGCACGGAATACTGTAGCCTACCCCAGCAGGGCCTTTTCTAGACCTACCCCAGCAGCGCCTTTTCAGGACCTTTTTAAAAAAAAATTTGAGCCTTTTAAAACAAATTTTCTGCATTTCTACACAACCTGACACAGGGCATTTTCTAAAATAAAATGTTTAATTTATGAACATTTTGAAGATTTAATTTTTTTTCAAAGCCCTAGATGAGATTTGAGATGCTTTCATATAAAGCTAAAGTATAAAGGCTAATCAGCATATTAGTGGATAAGATCTATTTTTTTTTTTTTTTTTTTACATTTTAAGCCCACCTCCACCCCTTCATCTTACATGAGGACAACTTTATTTATGCCCAATAATACCAAATCATTATCTAATTTTATATGGAAGCAAGTATATAAAAAAAATTGCTATATTCCTTCATCATTTCAGTGCTATTTTCTATTTACATGTGAGACTACTGTAACTGGCTCATCATTCTCATTTATATTTTAGCCATACTCCCCCTCTTTTTATGCCTGAGACGCCGGAGGGCTTGCCTCTATTGACAGCTGCCGTTTCTTTTTGAAAGTGATAGTGTATTTTAATATGTGTGAAGTATTCCAAAGTTTGAGGAAAGTAGCCTACGGCTGACTAGCCAACAGGCAGCAGTAGGCTAGCTAACACACACACATGGGCGTGCACACACACGTGCAGCCAGCCAGCTAATGCAATGCTGCAGTTGTTTTGCAGAATCGCAGCTATAACAACTAGGCTAGATGCAACATGTAATCAATCAATTTTAAATCAAATCTCCCAGATGGAGACTCTCGCCACTATCCTCAACTCACTGAGTAAGCTAGGCAAGCGAATATTATATCCTAAGCAATGCGTAACAGTTAGTTATCAAGAAGAGACGGCATAGATTGATCAAAGAAACTGTCCTTTCTCTCGCTGCGTCTCAAAAGTTTTATATGACCAAACCAACCAATCAGATATTAGAGAAATATATTATTTAGATATGGCATTTTTATGATTGGCCGAATCGTCTGTAGCTCTAATAGCCTACTGACAGCGCTACGGGCGCCGACTTCATATTGTCGGATTTAATTTTTTCTGGATTTGGCTTTGAGGGGGCAGGCGGAGTGCTTAGTGTAAACTTGTCCTAAGAGACACACCTTTCTGCATCAACAGTGTTGGTTGGAATGGACATGTATTGTTTCCTTTTTTGCACAATATTTGGAATGTTTTTTTAGTTCTGACCCAGACCTACAGAATGTCAGTGCACTGCCTTGTTCATGTGCCAATAATTTGTAATCATTTTAGTTTGGATCCTTGTTCTATCATCCTCCTAAGAAGCAGCAAGGAGTTCAACTTTCTGCTTGAAAAATCTTTCTCACAAAATAAACTTTTGGAAAATGACTAGCCCAAATGTCATTGTGAATGCCACCATGTGAACATTGCATGTTCAATGAACTGCATTTGGCATCAAGTCTTTGAGGGTTTCATTAGATGCATGAAATGTATACTTTGCATTACCAGACAGTTACATTGTTGAAATCAGCTTCAAAATTCAATAGGCATTGTTTTCTGCTGATCTAAAACTGACCTGTGTTTACACAGTGTTGGCAAGATTAATCTTAAAATGGGATGCAACTGATTGTATGTGTGTATAACCTGGTTATTTATTGTAAACTCTTTAAACCAGCAGTGACTGGCTAGAAGAGTTGGGTGAGCATTGAGCAATACCTAGGATATAACTGCTCTGTCGTAACCTGATGCTAATCTGAGGCATGCATGTGATGACAACAGAATACTGGGTGCCCCGCAATATAAGTGTAATGCAAACATAGTGTAATTGGCTCAGTGCCTCCATTGAGAAAATACTATTTTCATACACTATGCTGTACAACATGTATTTTCCCCAGAAATAGCACAATATTGATCCCTACTTTTACAGAAAAGAACAGTACAACAACACACATAAATGAAGAAATTAACATTTATTTCCCCGGGCGTACCAATAATATTTTACAGATAGTCACCAATAAATGATTAGTCATACCCTGCGGATTTAGGCTCATGAGCACACTTACCTGCAGAAGTACCTGCTTAAACGAAGGGCACTCAATCTAGTACTCAAGAAGTGAATTGCCTTGTATACATTCCAGATATTATAATCAAAAATCTATATCTGCTTGGTTTATGGCTCCCTGTAAGCTACTAAAACACAAATTTTTCTTTAATGTAGACTGTGCCCTTAGTAATTAGCAGTGTGTCTAGAATTATATGGAATGTGTTTTTTTATTATCTTGATACGGCTGCAATGATAGTTACCCAAATGACTGAATAGCAATGTAGCTAGCTTAGAGTTTACACAAAACCCAGAAGTGGAAATAATACCTTCAGAAACACATCAATTCTAAAAAAAACAGTGCACACTGTTATTGTAATAAACAAAAATTGTATAATATGATTCATTAAACGTCTCGGCCATAAATGTCGTGAATCAATTACCTGCTCAAGAAAATGTTGCAAATAAAACACAAACGCTCGTTAACCTATGTTCGGGTCCACACAGGTTGGTGTACTTTAGTCGCTCCAAAAATTATTTAGGGTATATCCACAATGTTAGATGAACAATAAAGCTACAGTTTTCCGAATGCACACCGAATTCTCATCCTTTTCTTTCTCTGGGGAGGAACTTAAACTGTATATCCTGATAACACTAGTCTTGCTTTGTAATGACGCCTCATACTCACAAATCCAGGCACAAATGAACCACAGAAGGGGCATGTGCATGCAAGAGCACCACCAATGATGTGCAGCAGCAGTCCAAATAGCTCATTTCTGAGAGATAAATTGAATCCACTGCCGTGACACTACAACTCCAAATCGGTATTTTTGTCATGGTTTTCGCCTATCTTCCATCTGTTGCTACGGTTTTCTCGTCCATTTTTTCTTTATTTTATATATCAAAATTTTCCGCGTTTTCCTTTTCCCCGCTATTATTCGGTTCACCTGTTCATTTACCTCTCAGGTATTTAAACCCCCCACTTCCGCTTTCTGGCGCTTCTTTGTCATATCGTGCCTTCACATATTCAGTGTTGATTAGGTTTTCTTCCTAAGAAAGATTCTATCTTTTTCCTCTACTTCTCCTTCTTCTCTCTGCTACTGGGAGAGTGAGAGGTTTATTTTGATTTAATTTATTTTCACCTATTTATCGGGCGTTATAGTCTATGTTCCGAAGGTGATTCTTTGTTTTTCTCTCTTGAGCTTTGCTCCTGCATTTCTGTTTTGAGTCTCTTTACCTTACCCTTCTACTCGTTTCTACGAGCTACACCCGGTTTTGTGGGTGGTTTATTTTGGCTACTGCTACTGGAGTTTTTTTGTCTTGTTTTCGTTTCTACTATTTTGGGTACCTAGACTCCTTTAGTGGTCCTCGCTTCTGTGAGTGACTTGTTCTGTATCGTGTTTTGTTTAGTCGCAGTTGACTCATCAGTTCTACCAAACCCTCACAGTTTTATCATAAAGCGTATATTCAGCTCAGATTATTTTATAACCCATCACTAAAACTAGGAGTGTGACTTCAAACCATTTAAATGCTAAACGTTAACACAAATGCTAAACGTTTAGGAAAATCTCTAGACGTTTAATCACAATTAAAAAAATAAATGGATAATATTAAAAATAATTTCTAACCATTTCCTTTTAAGGTTATTTAAATAAAAAAATTACTGTGAAAAAAGCCTACTCTGTTACTCAAGGTGATGTTTTAGCTTCGAATTAGAGCAACGTGTTGATTTTTTTAGCACAGGATTAACCTGGGGTTATTTTCACAGGGCATTTTTACTGACGCAGGAGTGCCCAGTCCGTAAAAGTTAGACTTGGCACATTCGGACGGGAATAAAATAACGGAGATCCTCAGGTAATAATTACCCCACCTCCCCCCGTACAACTTATCCCATCTGAATAGGGCTTTTGTCATTACTTAAATAAAACATTAGGCCTATTTAATTGTGTCTGTAGAATATAGCCTATGTGTCTTTTAAATTTTTTAAGATTCAGCAAAGCCAGCACCTTATTACGGCTGTTGTGTGCTCTCAATGCTGTAGCCTAGTCTTTATTTACTCTGCTCTGTAGAAGTTTTTGCAACTGTGAAGGCATAAAGAGCTAAGACTGGGCTTTTGTTTTGAAGCTTTCTGGTTGGGCTGGGAGCGGCAATGTGCCGTTGCTCACTAGCGCCACTGTGGTTGGCTCCAGTACTGTTGCAAAAAGTCTTTCACAGCAATGTGGTCAAAATACTCAGTCAATACATTTGTTCCACAAAAAAATTGAATCGCAATAGGCGCCTTTCCGTCATCTAATGCCTCTGCATGTATAGATTTTTTTAAATATTGTGTTTGGACAGGGTATGAACATTTGTTCAGGACCAATCAGAGGGACAGGTTGAGTCCTCTTCGGCTCCATGGAGCAGACGCAGTTTGTACAAACCGGAGGCGAAAAAGTCTTCCAAGACTCAATTTGGTTTTTACGAGGCCGTGGGAAGGCAATGGGTGACGTGACGTCACAGTGACTTTGTTCATATTTTTATACAGTTTGTGGTATAAACCCATCACTGGCACTTTCCGCGAATTGCCCCCACCCCCCGATGTTCAAACAAATTGTAAACACTTCGTGTTTTTATGAGTTTAGTCCATCCCTAACTCAAACTAGAGCTTATATTTGAGTGCTCACCAGTGTAGCTGGAAAACCTGGTTAAATTATGTCTCATTACAATGAAAACAAAGTATTTTGTTGTAGGGCCTACATTTTTTAAATGTTTAATCTTACGCTGCGTTCTCACATCGAGGAACTCGGTCGCCCTGTTGCCGGAAGTCCATTCATTTTTTATGAAGCTGAGCGATGGTCCGCAACCTGAGCGACTAGGCAACTGCACGACCAAAATCGGCCGATGAATGTTGCCCGCATTTTAACTTTTTACGGCCATCAGCCGTGACAGCCAGTCAGAGTTACGCGCTTGTTATTTCTCCAAACGAAAGGAATGTAATGGGTCTAACCAATCAGGTGCTGGCTGTTTCCATTGTGGGTGACAACAATTATCCATATGATGTAGAGGTACCTCCAAAGAGGTACTCTGACATCACGATTGGGGCGGGGGCAGTGTGGGGAGCAGAAAGGGAATTTCAACCGTTAGAGGCAGGACAAAGACGCTTTTCTAACAGTTTCTTATGATATACAATATTATTTCATAATTGTTGAAATAACGGAATGGATGAATAAGTTTCATTATTAAAAAGTAGGCATACAAGCACGTTTACAGCGGGGGGAAAAAAAGTGATCTAGGGTGTACTTCTCCTTTAACCTAAGAATGTGAGAATACCACTACATCACCATTGCAAAGCTGGCAAGTCATCAGAAACTTCTGTAAACAACTAAGACATCCTCTACCACATGCAAAAACTGTTCGGACCAACTGAACACTTACCCTAAAACTGGAAAATAATGTTTTTTTAAACTTCAGAAAATTAACTAACGCTTTAAAGTTGAAATATTTAAATATATAAAAAATAAATATCTTGATGGATGTTGGTAAAAGCCAGAACTCCAGAACAAAGCTTTGAAGTTACACAATGTTAATACATTTTTAATATAATACAATTTCTGTCAAACTGTACTCATAGTTAAGATAAGTTATAAAAAATATAACTTTTTTCTTATTGGCCAACTCATCCACAGACAACCTGTCTTTTTAGACTACACTTCAATTCCTGTATTATTGAAAATAATAATAAAAAAGCAAAATAATTCTTCTTTCTCTTAATTTTTGCGGCTTCATCTTGTGGCATGCATCTCTACAATGGCACTAATTTTATTGCAGCTTTGCTTATCTATAGCTGCAGTGGTGGGTTTATTACCATGTAAAATGTACCTTCTGTAAGTTGCTTTTGCTTAATTGGCTGCCAATTGCCCAAATTGTAATTGTTAGCTAGGGAATCTAATTTAAAAAAGACTGGCTTTGTATCCAAATGCACGCTGACCATTGAGCAGAAAAAAGAAAGGAACCGGTATTTAAAGCCTAATTCATTCTGTACAAAACTGAAGGAAAATGGAGTCAATGCCCAACATTGACTTTAAAGGTATCAGCCAAGAATCACAAAGATCCACAAGAGAGGAACAGGGAATGTTGGCGGAGATTAAATGTTCAACGACCCTGGGAGCCAAGTCTGTTTGGTTTCTTCTATTGAAACATGAGCAAATTTACAGATCATAAAGCCTATTTTTTTTAAATTTATACCCCAAAAGGCAACCCGGGCAACAACAATGTGTGTCTCACAGTGCTTTTGCACGTTATCCGACAGATGCAAATAAAACCAGGGATAGTAGTCTACACAAAGAAAACCAGGGATAGTCTACACAAAGAAAACCAGGGATAGTCTACACAAAGAAAAACCAGGGATAGTAGTCTCCACAAAGAAAACCAGGGATAGTCTACACAAAGAAAACCAGGGATAGTCTCCACAAAGAAAACCAGGGATAGTAGTCTCCACAAAGAAAACCAGGGATAGTAGTCTCCACAAAGAAAACCAGGGATAGTAGTCTCCACAAAGAAAACCAGGGATAGTCTACACAAAGAAAACCAGGGATAGTCTCCACAAAGAAAACCAGGGATAGTAGTCTCCACAAAGAAAACCAGGGATAGTCTCCACAAAGAAAACCAGGGATAGTAGTCTACACAAAGAAAACCAGGGATAGTAGTCTCCACAAAGAAAACCAGGGATAGTAGTCTCCACAAAGAAAACCAGGGATAGTCGTCTACACAAAGAAAACCAGGGATAGTCATCTACACAAAGAAAACCAGGGATAGTAGTCTCCACAAAGAAAACCAGGGATAGTCGTCTACACAAAGAAAACTAGGGATAGTCGTCTACACAAAGAAAACCAGGGATAGTCGTCTACACAAAGAAAACTAGGGATAGTAGTGTTCTTACTTATTAGATAGCCTCAATCATTTATTTCATATGCCTTTTTTGATAAAGTTGTGAGCTACTGTTGCAGGCTGCATATAGCGTTGGTGAAAATGTTTTACTGTGGGCTTGAACCAGAGGATTTCTATGCAGCAGTTCATTATGCCACAATAATAATAACAAACATTTAGGGTTGAGTGCATTTCACTACCTTGATCCACTGTACATTATATAGCTTTTTCTATCAGAAAAAAAAAAATCTTACAATGCTACACCTGATACCTTGATCATAAAACAACTATTACCCTTTTGGGTTTCTCAGGTTCACAGATCTACACAGGTAAGCTGTTTGATGTTACCCCAGCCAGTAAGAAAAGATAAGAAAAACAGTGTTGAGAGGTTGCCGTTGTTGTAATTTTCAGGCTTTGCTCCTTAGCATAATTTAGGAGTTTAAGCATTTTGCTTAAAACTTCAGAAATCACCACAATTACAGAAAAAATGTTCTCGCAATTAAAAAAAAAAGAAAAACAAAAGAAGCATTTTGTTCATTTGTGAGTCAAAGACTACAGCTGATTTCATTCAATATCATGATTCTACCAGGTATAATTACATTAACATTTTATATGAAGATAGGTGTGAAAGTGGTTTCGCACATTTGTTTGATTGCATAATAGAAAAATAAACTACAAATAAACAACATATGCTGCTTTCATGGTTTAAATCCCTCAGTTTAAAGCACAGTGTTTATTTTTAAGTTTATATGAACAACGAATAAGTCTTATCAAATATGGTATCTGGTTCTTGTGTATATTTTCCTCAAGTAAAACTGCCTGTACAGTTTGGTCTATACAGGCCAATTTGTATGACTGTACTACTAATCATAATATGCTTTGATCAAAAAAAGTCCCCAAAACATATGGTCAGGATTCTATTCACATTTGCCCAAATACATTAGATATTTTCTAATAAAAACAGTTTCAGCAATCACTGAGACTATATTGAAAAACAATAAAAAAATATTGCATTGCATTTGTATTCAGTAAAAGTTAGACAAAGGTTGATTTTTTTTTTTTTTAACCCCTTCGCACAGATGCACTAGTGGCCATGCTGCCAGCGCCATGAGATTGCCCCTGCAGTCATTGCCCCTGCAGTCATTGCCCCTGCAACCAAACTATGAGTGGAAACGACAAACTCCACATTGCAGCTTTATTAGTACATTATTTGTGACAAATGTACTGAATACAGAGTTTCTAAGTGCCACTATTGTCGTGTAGCTAGTCCATTTAACAAGCAAACCCCCACCCAGTCTCACCTGAAACTATACCAACTCAGGCGTGACACTGTGGACAATCGTGTCTATGAGTTCAGAAAAATATTTTTTCACCAGTCATCTTAAGACTAACCCGCCCAGTTCACTTGCTATGGGCACAAGATCATTTGGTATTTAAACAACATGAGCGCTGGGCGCTATAATGACCCCTGCACCGGGTGTAAGATAGCAAAGACACTTGCATTTGGGTTAGCGCCGCTTAGCACCGGGTGTAAGATAGGGCCTTAAGTGTTTACTAAATAAAGGTTTACGTATTACTAAATCAAAATGGGTCGCACCCCTATGGAGGTGTAAATTGTGGCATATCGGTTGTAACCACCGGCAAACAAAATGAAAATACGGTCCCTTTTAGAGCTGCCATTAGGTTGTCAAGGAAATATCAAAATAAATTGTAATGTAACAGCTGTTACTCTAATTGGCTACCTCCGCCATTTTTTCAGAAAACACTCTAAAAATAGTTGATGTTTGTGAAAGGTTCCGTTTCAAAACAAGTTGTTTTTAATTTAAACAAAACTGTTTCCCTTTATGTAGGCTATATTCCCAAGCATCAGTATTATAAAATGTAAGAGCTAGTGACGCACACCCAAAAACCTAAACGAGGTGCAAACACGCTGGAGAAAACCCATTAGAAAACAGTCTAACAACATTTTCAAAGCAGCGGGTATGCTATGATGCAAGATTACTGAGTTAGCTGGATCACTGCACTGAGTAAACCCCAGAAGCTCTACTTCAGCCCATGTTCCAGATTTGGGAGGATTTACTGTGCAGTTATCCAACTTGGTAATCTTGCTTCGTAGTATTCCCCCCAGGCTACTAATCCATTGCAAATGCACAGATTTGGCTAAGCATGTAATGCTTTTTGTGTTTACTCACGTTTATAATATTTCTACTTTTTGCAGGCTAACCTAACTCGAATGTGAAAACGAACGCGAGCTCCGCTTCTTGCTTACTGTGCTTTCATTGTTACTAATAATGACTGATAAATTATCGGAAAAAGCCTCAAAAGCAAATTACAAAAACTTTTAATGAATTGTTTAAATAAATGGTGTCTACATGTGTTTTTATTGTTAGAAGCTAAGGTTAGAGTTCACATTCATTTCTTTGGTGGTTTATTGTTAGCTCACTAGTTTTGTTCTTTGTCCAGCCCAACAGTTGAATTGGCCACGTAGCCAAAATGGATGATCAGTGACTTTGACGCTCCAGTTCAGGGGCACGCTATTTTATTAGTGCTACCAAAAACTGACTGCTGGTAGCCGACATGGCAAACACATTTTTTAAAAAGCGCTGGAAATATTAATGGATATCGTTCTGTTATCGGGGCACACGAGGACCAATAACGTGTTGCATGATAATATCGTTATATCACCCAAGCCTAATAGGTACCATACCATTGATTCTATCGGAGAATATTATGCCAACGAACATGACGGAGATTTTCCTACTTGATATGTAAATATTACTGCTTGTCTTATTTCAGATATGTACAGGTTAATGTACAGGTTAGTTTCCCACTCCACCACTGTCTTGTGCCATATGTTGGATATTGTTATTTTGAGTGCATTGCACATACTGTAGTGTAGGCTAAGCATTCATAGGTAGCTCAGTCATGTTTTATGCTTTGTTTGCTGTGAAGCATTTGCCAGCATGTTCCTGATGGTGGAATAATATATTATTGTAATTTTATCGTACATAATATAGACTATGACGCAGTAGTACCTACCTGTGCTATACTTGTCACTTAAGGCATAGAAAATACTCATTCCAATTTATTGTGTGCCGATATGCGCAAGATGAATGTGGATTGATTATGATTGGCAACATTTTAGACAAAAACTATGGAGAAATGTCATCCCAGGGCGTGCAGCAAAAGATTACATACTGTCGGAAAAAAAAGTGATGTTTTATTGATGTACTAGAGTGAATGGTTAGGCTATATATTTAGGTGTGGGTACCAGTGTGATGTCATTGTTTTCCTCTCAAACCACCATAAAGAGAAAATGTACTGTATCTGCCTTATGAGAGACAAAATGCATTTCATTGATTTTATGACAGGTTTTGGATAGGTTTTTGGACCCATAGATATGTATCCCCATATACTGATGAAAATGTAGTAAATCTCACTTTATGCAAAATAAATGATAAAAATGTGAGTTTCACAAGTCAAAACAGTTGATTTGTATTTAAATATATGATTAATTGAACCCTTGACTTTGATCCTTTTGTTACCAATAAATAAATGAGCATTATCTTTCGTCTTTCACTAAAGACCTAAAAAGTAATCTGGTGTCTTTCTTTAAAGTAATATTTCCCCTTTCTTTCAATCTAATAAAAGGTAAAAATCACAAAACATTGTGTGGTTTCACTGGAGACCAAGAGAGTCGGTGCATAATAGTTTAAAAGATCTGTAGTTAATTATAAATCCATCACCTTATATGATAATGCATTTACACAATACCACTTTGGATCAAAGGAAAGTACACCCAGACATCTCTGTTCCCAGAGAGCCATTAATGCATATGTACCACCACAACCCTTAATGGCTTCATGGGGTAATAATGACACTACAGGTTTTGTATTTGTTCAGGTGACCCTGTGCACTAGATGCTCAGTATTTTACTGGTTATAAACACCTGGAAAAGCTTCAGAAATGTGGAATGGCGTAGGAATATGGCTGCCTGCTTTTAACACAATGATAACTGGGATGTGTTAAAAATGAGGCCAATTCAAATGGTAGCTCTCACAATTGTGAGAGAAAGTGTGCATAGTTGTTAGAGGAAAAGACAAAGCCTAGACAGGCTGGATGGCCCATTATCATCATTATGTTCTTATCTTTCTAATAGTCAGCTATTGTTAGCCATAGTGAATCTCCAATCTGAATAAACTAATGCAAATTCACTTTTCACATTTTTAATTAATTACAGATTTGATTGCAACAACTTGCTGGCCCAGTAATTCTCACAGTTGTTTTATTCCCTAATCTAGCTCACAACCTAATTGGAAACATTGCCAGATTTTTTAAAGACTTTATTAATCTAAATGGGGCTGCTTTATAGCTAGAGATATTTCAGTGACAGGATCTGGCAATGCTGCACATCGTTTTTGAAGTTTTTCTTTTTCTCAGAGGTGCTATTGCTAGAGGCGTGGAGAAGTGTCAATGGGAGAACACCATATGGATGGGAATAATTCATTAAATCCTTATGACTTAGAACAGAAGTGGCAATAATTATCTCACCAACAGTTTTCTAAAAGGTATACATTTGTAAAACCTATTATTGCCATAATTGGCCACTGAGTTTAGTAATATCCAACTGTGCTAGTAAATCTTATTTTGCCTGCTTTTATGCATTTATCTTTTATTACTTTGATGTATTCAACCACAAAGCATTAACAATCATGTCCAGGAAGAGCTTAATCTGCATTCCAGGTAGAAAACAGAGGTTTTATTCTTGAGTAGGGAAAAATAAATTAGTTATATTAATGCCTTTATGGAAAATATCATTGCATTACATTACATTACATTATAGACATTTAGCAGACGCTCTTATCCAGAGCGACGTACATTATTGACCTGAATTAAAGGAACGTATTGTGTATTATTGCATGTGGAGTCTGTTCTTGAATATACATTTTTATTTAAATGGATCTGTGTAGAGTAGCTTTTAATTTTTTATTATTATACAAATGAGTAAAAAAAAGGGCGGCATGGTGGTGCAGTGTTGCAGGATAGCACTGTTGCCTCACAGCAAGAAGGTCCTGGGTTTGAATCCCGGCCAGGGGCCTTTCTGTGTGGAGTTTGCACGTTCTCCACGTGGCCGCATGGGTTTTCTCTGGGTACTCCGGTTTCCTCCTACAGTCCAAAGACATGCAAGTTAGGCTAATTGGCGAGTGCGTGAGTGAACGGTGTGTGCGCCCTGTGATGAATTGGCTGCCTGCCTCTCACCCAATGCATGCTGGGATGGGCTCCAGCCCCCCTGTGACCCTGACCAGGAATATGTGGGTTAGATGGATGGAGTAAGAAAATATTAAATGTATTTAGACAGGGGTTTGAGGAGTTATTTTCAACCTCAGGATGCATGAAGGACCGGATGCATTTCATCCCTGACTTCATGTCTGTCTTGCTATTTGATAGTCTTTGATTATTTATATGTTGCATCACATATCAGGATATGCATTAGCAATATGGATATTATGTAGTTTAGTGGGAATGTAATAAAAAAACTAAGGTGTGATACTCTAAGCCTGGCTTGTCTGACTGACTGAGAGAATGTGCATCCACATGAGCAATTACCCATGTGCAAATGCGAAGGCAGACAGACTGAGCTGTACAATACAGCTGGAGAGGAAACATAGTTTTGTTAACACCAGCCTCTTCTATTGCATTTTATGACAGCACATTTCCTTTCCATTTTTTCTTACATTGTGTGTGTGTGTGTGTGTGTGTGTGTGTGCGTGCGTGCGTGCGTGGCTGTGTGTTTATATGTGTGCAAACTGTTAGGAACTGGCTTCTTTCTCAATAATCCAAGTCAGGGCAATGCAGGAACTCATACAACACAACAAACACTTTACTAGAGAAAGTAAAAGTTTATTGAAAATCACACTGGCCAGCTAGAAGATCACCAAGACACAGCACAAATTGCGGTCCAGCAACCTTCGATGCACTGGTCATCTAGCCAAGTGTATGTACCTTCGGAGGCCTTGAGTTTGAAGCAAATGTTTACATTAACTGTGAGAGCATGTCTCCCAAATGTTCCCAAATAACATGCTTTTGGAATCTGCATGTTAAAACTGGAATCTATGCTTTAGATTGTCAATAATGGCAGCCAGATTTCCCCAAGTCTGTTATCGATGAATTACATGCTCAAACAATCTAAATTGTGTATGTCACCATTTCACTGAGTCTAATTTTAAAAGGGGACACAGCCAAGGGAATTTGACATTCCCTTTGTTATTTTGACAAGTCATGATGTTTCGTTATCATCATCCTATTTAAATACTGTAGATATGCAAACTATTCACTGAACCATGGACTCAATATCTTGGCTCGTTTTCATATTACAACACATCGATTTCTCAGCTTGATGTGGTTGACATGCTACTTTATTTCAGGATAGATAGTATGAGGATAGATAGATAGAGGCAGATCCAGATAGAGCCATAATTACCAATACACTACCTATGTTTCTGTTGATCCTATTCTTACTGTCCTAATATTGAACCAGTAGTTTCTATGGCGACCATAATATAGGTATCAGCTGAATGTCTTTCAATAGAAAGTATTATTTTTTTATTACTGTGGACATGGGCTCATTAACACTCACCTAAAACTTATAAAAATGTATTTAAAATAAATAAAAATACCCCTCACATTCCACCCCCACCCCCAGTCATATTTGGTCCCCCCGATGTTGAATACATGGTTATGGCCCTAAAGCTAATCTACACTGCGCATGTAGTGGCCATGGGGTGAAGCAGACTCTGTCCGTCAGTGAAGCATACCCTAAGTAATGTCGGTGGATAGGCGGCCTATACCAGAAGCCGACCCTGCACAGCTTAGCACTACGCATTTGTTCTGTATTTTTGGCTCGCTGTATGGCATGAAGTGTTCATACAGGTGAATTTGCTCCAAAATGCTGTATGCATATGATGTTATGTAAATACACGCATGTTCCATTTTGTACTGGTGGAGAACGGCAGTAAACGGCTAAAATACTGTAAGGATTAAAAACATTTCACAGGGAGGGATTTATTCATTTACATTTTTTAAATGTATTTCAAAACCCGTAACCTGGATGTTTATGTCTAAATATGGGTTTGCTTAAATGCGCAAACATTTTATTCTCAAGGCAATCAAAGAATACTATTCTACACGAAGAGAAAAGACATGCACAATCTAATGGATTTGAATGATGCATGCTCAAAACGCTCATATGAGAGGACTATTGTACCAGAACTGTTAAGCAGGGGCTTGTTTTTTATATGCACATAATGCTTTCTTTCAGTCCGGAATGTATTGGTTTTAGCCAAGTTCCTGCTGGACCCAGGGGTGCCTGTGGGGGCTTTTTACAACATGAAAACAGACCTTGTTCTGGCCATCTGTTTACCCCATGACACATCCTGGGTCCTGGCTCTTCCAGTCTGAGGGGTGTTGGTCGGGGTTATCGTGTTCTTCATAAAATGTGGGAGTGTCCCATGTCCTGAAGGTTGCATTGATTGTTCTCCCAGCTGTGCCGTTTGGCCTACTTGGGTTTTTTGCTATTTTTATAGTTAAAAATGTATAGCCGACTGTATTCTATGTTCATTACTAGGGATAGCTCCTATGTTGTGAGAAAGTTGTGCTTTGTCGGATTTGCTTTGTAGTTGTTTCAATGACCTTCAATATGCACTTATTGTACGTCGCTTTGGATAAAAGCGTCTGCCAAATAACTCAAGTAATGTACAATACTGAAGAAGCCTTTTAATTTTCATATTGTCCCTGTAGAAAATTACATTAAATCTTTAGGATCGAGGCAACAATGTCTCTCACAGATTTTGTGGAGGTAGTGGGCTGATTTTGAAAATACACGACAGAAATGCTGATCAAATGACAGAAGTGTATAGGCGAGAAGAGCCACTACAGTTTGTGAACTGGAAATGCACTGTTGCTCCCAGTCGGCTTGATTCCTTCTCAGTTTTTGCAAAAAGGAGAAAGGAGAACTGGCCTATGAACCTCTGGCATTCCTATCCTTATGCACAACAATATACACAGAAGAAATGTGTGTGATGTCCACCTAAAAAAAGTGCCCATGAGGATTAGCTGATGTATTGATGTGTATAATATGATTGGCATGAGTCTGGATACTCTCCCCCCCGTTTTCTTCTCTTTAAAGGTTAATTCATTTTATGATTCATAAGGGAAAGTATGCTTTCTAGTCATTTCCTTGTGGCATAGACAATAGCTTAACATTGTTTGACAGATACATTCAAGATCAAACCTGGGGCACTCATCTTTTACTGTCAGAGGAATGTTAATGGGTGAGCAAGAGTTTCCGTTTAAATGCACACATCCAGTGCATTCATACATTATTAAGCATGTATGAACCATATTGTTTACAAAATAATGGCAGCATGTCCTTGTACAAACACTGGCATTTATCTGTGTGCTATACATCTGGACCAATAGTATGGGCCGGATTCAATCAACATATATATTTTTTTCAAGTTAAAAACTATATATATATATATATATATATATATATATACATACACTGCTCAAAAGAAATAAGAGAACGCAGTATTAATCAACACAGTATAACATCACAGCGTAAACGATTGTGAATCAATTTCACCTGCTTTGGTGCAAATTAAAGTGACCGATGGACAGGAGAGGCAACAGCAAGACAACCCCCAAAAAGTAAATGTTATCATGTTATTGTTTATATTGTGATCAACAAAAAAGTGAGAGATCAAATGGAAGTTACAGCTTTTTGCTTTGGCATGACCCCTTATCATTTTGTAGACCATACAACGACAAAATACCTTAACTTCCGAATAAGGGTCAAAGGTCAAGTTTGAGCTCAGGATTAATATGTACATAAAATAACTTCATAAAAAGACAAACAACTGCCACATTTCCAATAATCTGCCTACAACTCATTTGGCTGGGCAACAATAAAACTTTAAAGCCATTTTTCTCAGTTCTACACTCTGGGAAGTTAAGGCCTTTTGCCTTTGTAGGGCAGTATTCTACAGGAAGAGAAAAGACACATACAATCTAATGGATTTGAATGATGCTCAAAACGCTCATATGAGAGGACTATTGTACCAGAACTGTTAAGCAGGGGCTTGTTTTTTATATGCACATAATGCTTTCTTTCAGTCCGGAATGTATTGGTTTTAGCCAAGTTCCTGCTGGACCCAGGGGTGCCTGTGGGGGCTTTTTACAACATGAAAACAGACCTTGTTCTGGCCATCTGTTTACCCCATGACACATCCTGGGTCCTGGCTCTTCCAGTCTGAGGGGTGTTGGTCGGGGTCATCTTGTTCTTCATAAAATGTGGGAGTGTCCCATGTCCTGAAGGTTGCATTGATTGTTCTCCCAGCTGTGCTGTTTGGCCTACTTGTGTTTTTTGCTATTTTTATAGTTAAAAATGTATAGCCGACTGTATTCTATGTTCATTACTAGGGATCCAGTGCATTCATACATTATTAAGCATGTATGAACCATATTGTTTACAAAAGAATGGCAGCATGTCCTTGTACAAACACTGGCATTTATCTGTGTGCTATACATCTGGACCAATAGTATGGGCCGGATTCAATCAACATATATATATTTTTTCAAGTTAAAAACTATATATATATATATATATATATATATACACTGCTCAAAAGAAATAAGAGAATGCAGTATTAATCAACACAGTATAACACCAAGTCAATTAAACTTCTGGGATATCGATCTGTCCAGTTATGAAGCGTAAACGATTGTGAATCAATTTCACCTGCTTTGGTGCAAATGAAAGTGACCGATGGACAGGAGAGGCAACAGCAAGACAACCCCCAAAAAGTAAATGGCTTTGCAGGTGGTGGCCACAGACCATTTCTCTCCTTATCCTTCCTGACTGATTTTTTTCTATTTTTGCATTTTGCTAGTGCCCTTGTCACTACTGGTAGCATGAGGCGGTACCTGCAGCCTATTCATGTTGCACAGGTAGTCCAGCTCCTCCAGGATGGCACATCCATACGTGCCGTCGCAAGAAGGTTTGCTGTGTCTCCCAGCACAGTCTCAAGAGCGTGGAGGAGATACTGGGAGACGGGCCATTACACGAGGAGAGCTGGACAGGGCTGTAGAAAAGCAACAACCCAGCGGCAGGACCGGTATCAGCTTCTTTGTGCGAGGAGGAACAGGAGGAGCACTGCCAGAGCCCTACAAAATGACCTCCAGCGGGCTACTCGTGTGCGTGTTTCTGACCAAACTGTCGGTGGCATGAGGGCCCGACGTCCTGTAGTGGGACCTGTGCTCACAGCCAAGCACCATGCAGCTCAATTGGCATTTGACAGAAAACACCAGAATTGGCAGGTTCGCCATAGGCGCCCCATTCTCTTCACAGATGAGAGCAGGTTCACACTGAGCACATGTGATGGACATGAAAGAGTCTGGAGACGCCGTGGCGAATGTTATGCTGCCTGCAACATCATCCAGTATGACCGGTTTGGTTTAATTGACTTGGTGTTATACTGTGATGATTAAGTGTTCCCTTAATTTTTTTTGAGCAGTGTATATACAGTATACATGTTGAAATTAAATTAAAATATTTTTGTTCATTTACAAATGTTACCAGCAATTAATCATAGTGGACCTCAGATATGGAACTCCTTACAGTTTTCCCCATCACAGCCCTATATGGGTGTACATTACTCTTTAAATAATTATGTACAAACCCCAATTCCAAAAAAGTTGGGACAGTGTATAAAATGTAAATAAAAACAAAAAGCAGGGTTTTGCAAATTCTTTTTGACCTGTATTCAATTGAAAGCAGTACAAAGACAAGATATTTAATCAACTTTATAGTTTTTTTGTGTGTGAATATACACTCAAAAAGTTGGGACAGTGGCATGTTTACCACTGTGTTACATCACCTTTCCTTTTAACAACACTCAGTAATCTTTTGGGAACTGAGGACACTAATTGTTGTAGTTTTGAAAGCAGAATTTTTTTCCATTCTTGCTTGATATAGGACTTCAGCTGCTCAACAGTCTGGGGTCTCCGTGGTCTCCGTGGTTGTATTTTGTGCTTCATAATGCGCCACACATTTTCAATGGGAGTCAGGTTTTCACTGCCGGCAGGCCAGTCTAGCATCCGCACTCTGACTACGAAGCCACGCTGTTGTAACACATGCAGAATGTGGCTTGGCATTGTCTTGCTGAAATAAGCAGGTACGTCCCTGAAAAATACGTCTCGATGGCAGCATTTGTTGTTCCAAAATGCATATGTACCTTTCCGCATTAATGGTGCCTAGACTGATGTGCAAGTTACCCATGCCATGGCAGACGCTGACTTTTGAACCTTGCGTTGGTACCAATCGACCCATCCTTGCTCGTAAATGCCAGAGCCTTCGTGGATGCTTCTTTTATACCCAGTCATGATCGCATCACCTGTTACCTATTCACCTATTTACCTGTGGAAGGTGTTTTTCAACATTCCACAACCTTCCCAGTCTTATGTTTCCCCTGTCCCAACTTTTTTGGAATGTGTTGCAGGCATCAAATTCGGAATTAGCGTATATTTACAAAAATTTATAAAGTTGATTAAAACATTGAATATCTTTTCTTTGTACTCTTCAATTAAATATATGTAAAAGAGAATTTAGAAATCACAGCTTTTATGTGCATTTTACATACTGTCCCAACTTTTTGGGAATTCGGGTTTGTATGTACACACACACACACACCATGGAATAAATAGACATAGTTGTTAAATAACCACATGCTCATTCTCGTCTGAAATCACTGCTATGACTGATGTTTTGTTAATTTAAAGACGAACTATAGTTTAATATGCTCTTGGATAATTATGATGATGTACTCTATGCTGTATGCTATAGTTAAGAGACCTGTAGATAAAAGTACATATTGAATAGCAAGCTAAATGACCCATAATAGTTAAGTAGGCCAAGTGTATAATGCGTGAGATGCAGTCTCCCCAACATCCCCAACAGTTGTTTGGTCAGAAAACCAAATCGGCTGCTTTGCCCTTCTGTTTAACAGTGTGTGGCGAGCCGTCACTCTGGAAAAGTGCCATTTTCGTCATGGATTTTGATGCCCATGAGCCCTGTTGGTAATTTGGTGACTCGCTGTTCACTGAAATGGGAAGAGAGCTACTGCTGGGGGGGTGTGTCAGTGAAGCGCACTGCAATTTTGGTGTCGGCCAAGTTTGCCATTTGCGCCTGTCGCCCGTCTGCTCAATGGCTTTGCCATTGACTGTGTCCATGCACCATGTGCCATTGATTCTGGACAATTGAACCCTGAAAGTTAACTATGGAATTTTTGCTAATATTATACTGCACGTTTTTGATTGGCCCATACAGTTTTTGTGTGCGATGACGGATATTTTCGATATTTACATACATTTCTGATGACCTCCCAGCTTTATAATGGCTGGTATAGGGGTTTTTGCAAGATCATGATTTAAAGCAAGAAAATAAACTTCAAGTAACTCCAAAGCAGTTTGTCTGGGTCAACCAAAGAAAGACATGAAAACCATAATATTATTTTTAAAACTCCATAAAGTGAATTGTCCCCGTCATTGTTTTTTGTTATTGTTATTATATTTTCAGGGCCGGCAACAGCATGTAAAAATGTTCTGGTGCGAAGAAGCCTAGCCCAATACACGGTGTCTGTGTCACCCTTAGGGCTCTGCTTCCCTCCGAGTTGGCAATGTGCGTTCCTATTAATTGCTGGAGCTAAATAATTCCCTCACGACTAAATTGGCAGCTCTCATAAAGATAATCATGCCTTAGTATCTTATTTGTCTCTAAAAACATGTTCCCTACTAAATGTTCTTTTTACAACGATGGCTCCTTCATTGATAAGAAGCTCTTACAAACAATGGGTTAATTTCTGCTGTTGGTGTGAGTTTTTGCAGGTTTCGGCTTTAACACACTGTTGCCCCGGTAACAAGTCTGGCTAAATTGTGAACTTGCTTCATGAAACTGAAAATCCTGGGTTTATTCCAAGATGGGGAACAAACTCCAGTTAGCCATGTACATGAAACAAACTAATGGGGTTAACTCAGTTAGCCATGTACATGAAACAAACTAATGGGGTTAACTCAGTTAGCCATGTACATGAAACAAACTAATGGGCTTAACTCAGTTAGCCATGTATGTGAAACAGGGCCCAGATCATGACCTTGAGGGCTGAATTGAATTCCAAGGTTGTGTGGCAACTTTAGGTGGCAAGACAGACATTACTGTTTATACATTTTTTTATTTTTTTATTTTTTATAAAGCTTGTGGTTGTAGACTTTAATCAAGCTCACTGGACTGCACTTTGGTATGTGTGCATTGCTGTTCCAGTGACCCAGCTGTACTGAGGGGGGCAGTGTTGTGCCAGTATATTTAAAATGGTGTTTTTTTCCCTTCAATTTTTCCCTCATCAAAATATCAGATATTTACAAATGTATGTCATTCTGCTTCACTAAAGTATCATTACTGATCAGATTATTTGTGCATATTTTTATTTTATACAAATTCTTGTTTGTGTTATTTGCCTTGCCCAGTGTTCATCTCTTGGATCTACTGATTTAGTAGATCCAATAGTCACTACTGTGACTATTGTGTATTTGATACTGTGTACTATTACATTGCTATACAATTGCAGTGTTGTGATCTGCGTACTTATTTATAACCAATAAAACATGTCAGCAGTGTTTATTTCAAACCTTTCACACTGATAACTGATAAAGATAAAATGTATTTTTTTTGGCTGGGATGATCTTTCTGTTGTCTATGATAAAACTTGAGCCTTCCATTATTTTTAAAAAACATTTATTCATTTATAAATGCCTTTGTAAATTCACATGAAACTATTGAGATATACAGTGTATGACATATGGCAACAGCTAAAGAGCCTTTCTGAGTGACAGAACCGTCAAGTTAGATGTTAATGAGGATATGAGCTCAACCAAGAGAAGCAACGCAAAATGCCACATCCTCTCTAAACAGCACCAGGTCTGGGAACGGGATCGTAGTCGTTGGTTATTAAAAATAAATGGTGGCACTAGTTTACGTGTGTCTTTGTGCCTTTAAAAATAGCATAACCTGTACCATAAGCATACAAAAACAATATTACCTAAATATAACAGCATGTAATGATAAGCATTATGACACTAATGGCATACCATATGTGACAGCATATGAAAATGATTTAGTTTAATATGCTTACAATATTAATGCTTTCTTGTGACAGTGCTTATGATACATTTTATTATGAATGCTACATAAGACCCACTTCAAGTAAATTGTTACCAAATAAACAATGTGATAACCAATAGTATATTTCTATTTTCAAGAGGCTCTAATTCACTCCCAAAATAATAATATGAGCTATATTTTCAATCCTTATGATCAATGTTATTTTAGCAAATCAAACATTTATTTAAATGAGCTCATTGTGTAGTGCCTGAGGGAGCCTGAGGGAGAGTTGGCGGCCACTCCCAGGGCGGGGGGAGGGACTCGGCAGGGGAGAATCGTCACGTACAATCGGCCCCGGACGAGCTGAATTCAGCGTTTGGAGGTGTTGCGCCCTGAAGAGGGCGTGGCAGCCACTTTCTTACTGCTGGCTAACGGGGTTGTAGCAGCTCATTCTCAGCAGTTGGGAATTTAATTACTTAGGGGTTCAATTGGCTACCAAATTGGGGAAAAAGGGCCAAAAATCTGAAACAAAATAAATCAATAAATAAAATAGCATAAAAAGAAATTGGCTCATTGTGAGCTGCGCTGCAATATGCCTTGTATGCTCAGTGTAGGCATGCAGAGCAGCATAAGAAAACATGTCTATGGGCAGTGGCCCTATTGTAACATGGGGCAGGGCTCTGGGGGAAGCATTTGAATGGAATTATTGATTCAATTGATGGCTTCCCTGCATCTTCCACCTCACAGAGCACATTGCCTTTTGACATTGCTAAAAGGGAATGATATAGGACACAAAAGCCTTGGTAAATGAACAGGACAATCTAATTAGAGGCCATTGCATTGGAGGCATAGCAGCGCGGGTTATTAAAGGTTTCCCCAGCTGCACGCAGGGCGTGACACACACCATTGCTCACTGCCCATGATGCATCAGTATGGGCAGTGTGTCATACCTGGCCCTGGTGGGCAAAAACCACAGGTCAGAAACTAGATATGGCTAAGGATGCCCCAGCAGCTGTGTCACAACAAAGAATTTCATTAAAATGTTTTCTAAAGCACTTAAGATACAGCATATTTGAAAAGTACAATAATGGCTGGCGCTATGACAGTATACACTTGGGGGGGGTTAACGGGGCTTTGCTGTAAAGAGCATGCGTTCTCAGTCAACCTACCCTGTATAAATAAAGGCAAATAAATAACATTGTTTATATTGTCAAAACATAATCACTGGCAGAAGGATCTTTTCATGGAAACAAGGTAAATGGGGCATTGGACCATCAGGAAACGCATGTTACAAAGAATTTTCTTTTCTGTAGTGCAAATAAACGGGAAAGAAAGCTCCCATTTTCTCCCATTAGCTGAGGGTACCACTATTATCTAGGCCATCATGTCAGTCCGGCATGGCTAAATACACTAAGAAAAACAGCCATATATGTGCAATGTCGTGCTGTTGGATGATGTCAGTACTTTAATGGACCAAGGACTGCAGCACAAATACTGTTTTGTTCCCAGTTTTTAGGCATTGATAGAACGTTAAGTATATTCCTCAATAAATCCTCACCTTTTTGGTAGGGAGGACACATCTGATTTCCCAAAACCTTCCAATATAACCCATTTATTTTGAAAGGTTTAGTTCCTAAGGGCTCCGGCCATTCGATTCTCTCAAATGGGGACGTGAAAATGGAAAATGATAATGTAGTATTTCAATGGTAAATGTTTCATCCATGTTTTCTTACAGAGGGCTGTCGGCAGAGAAAGGCATTTGTGACATTATTGAATTGGAATTTTTCCATCTAGTTCTGGGAGTGCCTGCATTTTGTTTGAAGAGTGGAAACAAGGTAAATGGTGCTGACAGGGAACAGATTGTTGAGCAGCTGTTGCCAATGAGCAGGGACTTAAAAAGCATGTAACACCTTCGCTGCTCGTAATATGGCTAATATTACCCTCCTCCTCTTAACTCCTCCCCCCACATAGAAAACAAGCCCCAATATGACTACCTGATGACACCACCCCCACCTCCTTACTCCTCAGACCACTGCACAGCTTTAGCTCCATTCACTCCTCAAACCCAGCTCCCAGGGTATACACAATGACTAAATATCAGCTCATAAATTAAGCATTTCCTCCCAAAGTGTAACACAACTGTTCTGCTCTTCTGAATGAACTCAGAGCTGCTAAATGCATTTGTGAATGAACTCACAGAGCTGCTAAATGCATTTGCCTCTGAATAAAGTCCCCTCCTGCAGCAGTCTATTTACGCACTATTTACAGACATGATAGACATGAACTGTTGCATTAATTAACATTATGTAAAAGATTAGCCACTGAGATTTGAATCAGGTGAGAGCAAGACCAATGTGCATGGCCATTCTTCATCAAGCAATTCACCGACTTGATTATTTAAAGTATGTGCATTTTGTTTATTTTAAATAAATTCAGCGCTCTCCTCCAGGGTTTAGAGATTTTAGTTTTTTTGTTATTTAATCAAATAAAGGTTGTTTGCGTAGAGATAGCAATATTCAAGTCCCCTTAGGAGGAGTTACAGGGTGATTAAAAGGATTTGCGTTTAGCTGGCCAAGGTTGAGTAAGCAGTGTACAATTATGCACACAAGATTTAGACGGGCAATAATTGGCACCGGGGGTCCATTCCAGAAAGCGCGCTCAAGAAATCTTAAACTTACACTTGAAGGGCCCTATCTTACACCTGACGCTAAGGTGCACCAGGTAACCCAAATGCGAGTTAGTTTCAGACCGACGCAGATGTGATTTTATTGTCCAGCGCTCACATTCTCTAAATAGCAAATTAACTTGCGCCCATAGCAAGTGAACTGGGTGGTTTGGTCTTAAAAGGTCCCATGACCTAGAAATGGGAGTTTACCTACTTTTAGCATTTATATGCAGTGTGGCATGATACTTATGTGCTGGTAAAATATGAACTCTGTACTACCTGACATTATTTTGTTGTTGCATAAGAAAGAAAATCACTTAACGGTCCGTTCAGAATTGGTTCCGTTTCTGATGTCATTACTGGGCTCCAGTGAAATCAGCCAATCATTTTTAACAATGTCAAACCCGCCCTCCGTCAGCCTCTAAAGAACAGGGCAGGGATACAGTTTTGTGGTAACGCCAGCCTTTCTGTTCTTTACTGAGCCTCTATCACCACTGAGTATAGCGTATATACACAGAGTATATACGAGCAAGCGGAGAATTCATGACTAGCAAAACTGGCCATGTTAAATGGGCTGTGTCAGGGCACTTGTAATATTTACAGCTACAAATATAATCCGATACAACAGTAAGCGCTTAGATGTTATCGTCTCACTTGTAAGAGTACCTGATATTATTTTATAGCATCACCTGTTTACCTGTGGAATGTTTCAAACAAGTGTTTTTTGAACTTTCCAGTCTTTTTTGCCTCTGTTCCAATTTTGTTTGGAATGTGTTGCAGGCATCAAATTCAGAATTATTTACAAAAGTTTATAATGTTGATAAGATAAGTTCAATTAAATATATGTACAGATCCCAATTCCAAAAAAGTTGGGATAGTACGTAAAATGCACATAAAAGCAGAAAGCAGCGATTTGTTTTTTTACATATATTTAATTGAAATAATACAAAGAAAAGATATTTAATGTTTTACCTTATCAACTTTATTGATTTTTAAAAATATACACTAATTTCAAATTTCATGCCTGCAACACGTTCCAAAAAATTTGGGACAGGGGAAAAAAAACTTTGGAAGTTAAAAAAAACTTAAAAGGTTGTTTCTACAGACTCATTTTCATATTGAACTCTATGGACAGCACTCGAGTCCTGTTTGGTTTATTTTGCCAAAGTATCTTTAGGAAACAACGTGTCAATGTAATTGGCAATATAATACAATAGAAATGATAGCTAGCTTGATCTATGATGTGTCCCTGCTCAGAACAGTAACAGTCCCCTTCACTGGCTCTGCCTACGTGTCTATGTAACTTACATGCCCAATTGATGCCACTGTAGTTTTTCAAAAACGAGGAAGGGTAGAGGTGTACGTCATGAGTGGACAAATGATCCAACTCCCTGACATCTCCTCTGCCTTATGAAATCCCGCATTAAGAAAACATGTCAAGTACATTATGATGTATGACCATGAAAAGTAGACTCACATTAGCGAGCTGAGCATAATCAAACGGTTTCACTGAGCATTCGATTATAGAAGCAATGTTAACAATGTCATTTTCTGGGCTAGCTGTTGTTATCCACTGCTTCTTGGCATTAAAGAAAGGTGCAAATGCGGGGTTTTATATCTGTTTGCCATGCAGTAGCTAAGCCACACATTACCTTTTTAGCATTTTGAAAATTGCAATGTTTTTAATATATTACTAGATTTTGTCATAGGTGGAAGGCTTTCTGTTATGAGCCCAATGGCCGGACCCGGAGCTAAACGTGCTGCCAATCCGGGACTGTTTTGGCATGAAAATGTGCCCCGGGTACCACTCATTGCAGCAAACATTTCCATTTCAGTTGGCATTGCGGTAGTTACCATAAGTGTTGCAGACTTCTGGTGAGGCTAGCTAATATGTTTTCACGATGCAAAAAATAGATAAATGAAGGACTGTGTTTTCCAAAATTAATGGCCATATTTCCATCATTTTTCTGGAGACTCCCAACTAATGGTGGTATTTTTTCAGTAGAACTGTTACTTTTGTGGCTAAATTGACAATGAGTAACGTGGCCTCTCAAATAGACGCTGGCATTATTTTAATGCTTTACTGTGCATAATCAATGCACCCAGTGTATGTTAAAGTCCCTCATCGTATTAAAATTACAATTTTAATATGATGAGATCAAGCCTAATTTATTCAGCTGAGATTGTATTTAATCTTAATTCTCCAAAAAAAAAAACTTCTTATATTGTACACTTCAGAAGAGCTTGCTATTGGTCATTTGAGGCCTGTTTATTGCATAACTAAATGACATTTTAACATACATTTAAGTGGGCCGCTACCAAGACGTTAGCCTCAAGTCAAAATCCATACACAACAAACATGCTGTGCCAGACCTCTGGCTTTAGAAATGTACATTTACATAAAAAATACTTTACATGAAAAAGGAAAGTTTTAGTACCATCCTGTTCATTAACTTGAAAATAGTAAGTATACATCTTTTTCTTGTGGCTCAAGAACAGTTTAAAAGCGAGAAAGAGATTACACAGGCTCCTTAATTGCATAAATTGCACGACTGTTATAAGCCTTCATTGTTCTTTGGACGCTTCATTTTTCAATGGTGCCTGTGCACCTGATCTCTTTCAGTTGCTCCATCTGTACGTACCGAACAAGTACAAATACTAATGATATTTAGTCCTGTCGTGGGTTTGACACATTACAGGAAGGATTACTAGTACGCCCTGAAAATGTGCTTGTAAATTAGCATAACATGTTTCAGGATGGTTCTGTGCATTCTGCAGTCCTTAACAGTCGTTCGTTCAAACATAAACTGGGAAATGGGTAGTTTGAAGCTAATCCAGCTTGTTCCTTTGCTTTCCCATTGAACATCCACTATGGCATGCTTCAGTACTGTCAAAGACAGAGATATACAGGGTCATACAATTTTGCTTTTGTGTATTGCTTGCTTTGTTAGTCATGTTCATGCTTTTTTTTGCATCCAAATTATGGCCAAGATCCACTGGAAACTGAAAAAAAGGTCCTATTTATATCCAGCCAGTCCCACATGCATCTAGCTGTGATGAGGAAGAAGGTTCTCTATGGGGGGAAATAGTCAGTGTAATTAGTATTCCAAAAAACAGTGTTCCCTTTTAAAGCTCCTTGATTGCAGCCCTTGATTGGACTGTAGTGTCAAGAAGTCTACCAAGGCATAACTGGCAAAAAAAATGTAACTTTAATTTTCCCTCCTGGGGTAAAGACTACATTACATTAAACCAGTATTCTGATCAATGAGAACATATATCCAATGAAGTACACAGACCAAGGCTAAGTATTATACTTCATGTACAAGTACATACAGTTTGCGTGAAATAATAAATCACATCCAATGTGCATTCAGCTCTACCGCCAATGTACACATTTAGAAAATAGATCATTTTACAGAAGTTTATTATTGTACTCTGTTTAAAGTATTTTTTTTGTTGAAAATATCACAATTTCTGTTTAAAAAAAAAAAAAAGATTCCATCTTCACTTGCTGTTGTGAGCTTGACATATGACAATAAAGATGAATTAGGTGGTGTTTAAAATAGTTTTGTTGACGTTTATTACTCAAAACCAATATGGGTATATGCAGATTGTTCAGCCCGAACCTTTAAATTAAATTAATGAGCTTATAAAAAGCAGTCACCTAACTTAAGAGTAATTAGTCTGTCTAATAAGCATTATATTTATTCAACTAACACTAATCTCTCCCCATGCATTGGCTGTTTTATTTATCTCCATTTGGAATATGAATGTGATGTTGGGCTCATCACACTATAGCCTACAGTGCTTTTCCAAGAGAATTGTTGATGGACTTCATATAAAATATGAAACAAAAATGTAACAACCTGTTTTAATTATTTTCACTTATGTTTTTAAAAACCATTTGTCAATTATTTTGTGTGCTTCTCAAATCACCTGCATCCTACATGTGTACAAGTTACACTGCTACTTTAAACTTAACTTCAAGGACAAATTGTTAAATATGATAACTGAGTGTCAGGGGTGTTGAACTAAATTCCCAGGGGGCTTCAGTGTCTTTGTGGTTTCCTTTCGATCAGCGCTGCTGATTGAACAAGGTGTGTATTCTTTCATCAACCAGTGACTTAAATGAACCACTTGCCTGGCACATCTTCTCCTCCGGATGTACCAGGCTAGCTGTGGCACAGCGTGCTACCGTATATCCGCATAGAGCTTAGATCCTCCCCTGCTGTTTATCTCCCTATCATATCTGTGTGCTCCCCCCCCCCAGCAATCCCCTGTGAATCTAAGAGAGGAACGAGGAACGAGGGCCGTTGGCCAACACACACTCCCTGATCAGACTGGACAGCTGAACAGGCTCACATTCAAGCTTACGCCCAGAACTTTAATGCAGTCTACAGTGGGGCACAAGAGAGTAAGTATTGTACCAATTTCCTTTGCAGCGTGTGACAAGCAATTTCACAAATTACACGTTTACAGAATGGAATACAGGCAAACAGGTAAAAAATAATAAAATAAAATGAACATTTAAATCTCAGACCAGCACTGTTAGGACCTCTACCCTTGCACCCGACCGTCCCATACCACCTTGGGTAGCTTGTTTACGTCCTCACGGGGTACTTTCTCAGCAGTTCATATTTGCAATCAATGGTGGTTGCCATTACAATACCTGTAGTAACATAAACTGTTCTGTAATATAATTATATGTTTACCCTGTAGTGTGTTAGCATTAGCAATATTGCAGTGCGAGTAAACATTCACTGCTCTACAGCCTTGCGTCTCACTGCTATTTCATTATGGAGGGAAAGCCCCACAGCACAGTCTGTCAAACGGATCTTTCACTAGATGACGGTCATGGTAACTGCCTCTTTGTCTGGGTTTGGAGAATGCTGATGACACCCTGCTGTTGTCAAAACCCTCAGCATTTTCCCAGTAGGGACTGGACAGTCCTTACGGATGTGCCAAACCTGCTGTAATCAGTCACATTGTGTCCATTATTTGAGTCAGACATAGTAGTAGTCAGACTGGAAAAAGTGGAAGTACACATTGATTTTGAGCTGTACCTTTCATTCTCAAGGATTGGTTTTTATTTTTTATTTGTCTCTTGAATATTGGATATATTATGAATTCATATGTTTGCAACCTTGCAATGAGAACATATATCCAATGAAGTACACAGACCAAGGCTATGTTCTGTAAAATACTGATACAGAAAAGTTCATTTTAACGTGTTTCCAGTTGACGGCCAAGTTGAACTTTATCCCATTTTTCAACAAAAGAAATTGCCTATGAAGTCAATTATACTGATAAATCATCTTCATTACTGTCCACTGACTCAAATTAAGTTCAAACTAAGTATGCTAATACAAATGCACAAGTGTTCTTCACTTATAAAGTTCTGTGCAAGTTCAGGGTAAATATAAGCAATGCCAAAAATAACCAGCAAGTGTAAGGTGGCTAACTAGCTTGAAATAGAAACAGGTTAGTTTGCCTCATCAGAGAGTGGATTGAAACTGTATATTAAACACTTCAGAAAAAACAATATCCTCCTTAAATTCTTCACTTGACAAATAATGCCCATTAACCAGCAGAATCTCTGTTTAACTTAACCAAATGCCTGCTGCCTTAGTTATTAGTTTTATGTTATAGATTACATTATTATAATGCCTTTCACAATATCAAATAACTGTAAAGTGAAGGGGCTGGAACCCCAACATTGTCAGTGGGCTGTTGCATCTACCTGGGCGATGCCCAGCTGCAATTTTGTGCCAGAACTCTCAGCCAACATGGTTAGCTGAGTCATTTACTGTACACTCTGTTGCCTCATATTTGAATATAAAAAAATCAATAACACTAAGTAGTGATGCCCTGCCTTCTATTCTTCCCCATATTTAAACATATCATATCATTGAGGCCCATCTGGACGACGGCACATGACATTGACATGAACTCCTAGAGTCCAGTCCTGCAATAAGGCCTCCTGAGAAACTAATAAAACCTCTTTATCAATGTGAGTTATAGTTAACCGAAGACCATCAATTTTGTATTCAACCAAGGGCTAGGTAGGATCTTGCGGGGGAAATTGGAAATTATCTACAAAATTACACCTTTGGGGGCTTGAATGAAAGAGATGTTCTCGTTTGCAAAATTTAAGTCCGAGCTGAAATCCTGTCACAATAGCAGGAATGGAATGGCACTGTTTGGAGCCGTGACCTGCAGAACATAAATTGGTCACCGGCTGATACTTGTTTGAGATACGAGTCAGTTTAGAGGGGACTGGTGTGATAAATGTCCTCTGTCTACTTTAGCAATGCAATTGCTCCCATTCAATTTATATTAAATTCTGAAACCTATGAGCTGCTTGTTGGCCTCAGGGGAAGCTAAAAACAACGTCACTTGTAATGAAATACACAGCATCCATACACACAACTCTATCTTCTCTATAAAGTCACCTACTCTTTCCATTGGTCCCCTATGTAGTTCCACAGTTTCCCCCTGCTTTTCTGACTGTTGTAAATGGGTACAGTACAGAGACTGTAAATATCAAAATCCCTCAGTGACCCACTTGCCTGCTAATATCGTGAAATAGTCCTGGTGCGCCGGTGGAAGGTCGCACTGACAATGGCTCCACATTCAACTAGTAGCTTTCTGCTATGTATATGTATGTTATTCTTGCCCTTATTTGACTCTTTTTAACAATTTAATATATATATATTTTTTGTTTTTGTTTGTTATGCCTACTACATAGTTGTTGCTTGCCATGTCCTAAGAATTTCATTGTTCAGAATGACCTTGTGTTATACTGTGCACTTGATAAATAAAAACACTTTGACTGATATGAGGACAGAAACATAACCACTCAGTCTGTCAATAATTATGTTTCCTATATGCAGAATGTAATGCTGAATTGTATGGTAAATTCAATGGGCCTCAAGCAAGAAACGCTTGTACGCACAAATTCATTCTTATGTGGCAGGTAAGAATAATTTTTACATGGTTTTATGGCATTCACCATTTTTTTCTTATTTTGGATTTGCTCGTAGGTAAGAACTAAATTTAAAAGTGGCCGCGACCTGTCGTATGAGTTCCGCGCAATGGCCTGTTATTCATCAAAGCGAATAGGCCTAAATTATATTCCCAGCAGCTGGGTTGTTTTGATTATTATATTATATATAAGTTTTCATTTATAAATTGCTCACCATAATCATATTGCCATGTTTAAATTATCCTGTTATTTTGTGTTTTTATTTTTTAATTATATGATTGAAATTTTATTGTAGCCTATACATAAATAGCAAGCACCCTGCATTTACCTTCCTCAATTGAACACAATAGCCTAAAACTCTATCAACATCCAAGTTAATATCCTAGATGCAAAATACAACTTACAAAATACAAGCTGCCTGGTCGAGTGCACGCCTAGGCTAGTACCTGGCTTGATATTATCAACCTGAAATACATCTCGTTTCACTCCAGCCCACAAATTACTATTGACCATCTTTTTTTTATTTTATTTTTTTATTCCTGGTATTCACTAGCTGAGGCAAGAAAGTGTATGACTCCTTATTGGTGCAGTAAGACAGTGCATGTGGGATGCATCTTGAACTACAGTGAGCACCATAATTAATCGGACAGTGACACATTTTTTTGTTATTTTGGTTCTGTACTCTAGCACTTTGAGTTTGAAAGGATACAACTTTAATTTGAGTGTATTTTCATTCATAGGGTTAAAAGACTCTTGATATCTTATTTTCTGGTACTCATACAAGCAATACTATAATAACCTTTTTGCATTTGAATGGATCTCTATGGGAATTGGGGGGCGGGACTAGATTTAGCTGTAAATTACACTGGAACAGTATGGAACACATGGTTGGCTAAAGGGCTGTAACAAACCACAAACCATCACTCTGCTGCCAGATATGCAGTAGATACGGATGGATCACTTATGGATTGTTTCTCCTGACAAATGTTCCTATTGAACTCTATGGACAAAATAAGTCAGGAGAAGAAACCCTTCATGTTAAACCCTTCATGTATATAGGAATAGTTGGGTGAACATTGATGATTTATACACTGCCGTGATTATATGATGAAAAATATAAGCTTCTACAGTGCATTTTAACAGTGTATTTCTGTGAATTTGGTATGCAGTTTGCTCGCGGTCGCAATCCGCTCGCGGAAAAAATAGACTAGAGGCGCAAAAAAAAGGCTTCACGACCACTAGACCGCTGCGCAACTGCTCTGCTTCAGCCCCGGATGGAAATGCACATATCAATCAATATTCAGTGTAACAGTACCCTAAAATAACAGGATATATAATATTTTTCCGTTCATTAAATGGTTTTTCACTGGCAAAATTACTGCCAGTCTTTTCACCATTTTCGTAGGAGATTTTTTTTTTTACAGTGTAACCATTCCAAGCATGCCAAATCTCATTTAAATATGGCTGTTTGCGGCTAGAGTAATTTACATAATGACTCTTAGTTGATCACCTGCAAAGTGTGAAATGATAACACGTGCAAATGCTTTGGCTGCGCACGCAAAATAACACCCCTTATTTGAGATTAATAGTAAATCGACACCATGCTGTATAAATTCTAAGGACACTGGATTTACAGTAGAAGGACCAAGGCAAATTTTATGTGTATTCGAGTAAAAAGGTTTCATAATCAAAACATAAAGATTATATTATCCAAAACGTCTGCATATTTACAATATATTGAGGTATATTCCATTCCCATACAGAGTAATCATCCATATGGGTGCAAAAGAGCAAAAACGGGGAGGCAGTGTAGTACAATGGTTAAATGGGTTTGTAACCAAAAGGTTGCAGGTTCGATTATAGATTCCCAGGTACGACACTGCCATTGTACCCTTGAGCAAGGTACTTAATTGCTTCAGTAAAATATCCAGCTGTGTAAATGGATACTTTGTAAAAAAAAAATAATAATAATAATTATAATAATTGCGTAAGTCGCTCTGGAAAAGAGCGTCTGCTAAATGCCTGTAATGTAATGTCAGTATCAAGACTCTGCCATTGTTAGTGTAATGGATTTTAGTGGCGGATAATTAAACGCAAAAGTAGGAGGATCAGAACAAGTCACTCACGCTAGTGAGGACCAATAAAGGGAGTAATATATAAATGCCAAGAAAGAAAAGACAGGAAACGAATTCCTTGTAGCTAAACAGTCAAACAAAAATCAACCCACGAAAATAGGGCGAACTCGAATAAACGAGTGAAACACAAACTAAATCTCCAGAGCTCAATACAGGAGCCAAAACGGGAACCTTAGCAAATAAAAGAACACCTTCGGCACACAAGTTAGAACGGCCAGAAGAGTGTAAAACCAAAACGAAACAACAAAGAAAAACGGTCTCAGAACAGCAAAACACAAAATAAATAGCACAGAACGCTAACATGAGGAATAATACCTATACCTGAAAATAAGCTAATTAGCAAGTCCCTCGTGAACATAAACAGCGTTTAATATTACGAGGTCGCTAGTACCTGGCTATACCTGGCTCAATGCAATGTTGAAATGACAAAAAAGCACCAGGGAAGCGGAAGTGAGGAACTTAAATACCCCGCTGGTAGAAGCACAGGTGAAACGAATAATGAATGAGGGAAAGCAAAACCTCGGAACGGTACGAGGAAAAAATCTGATAGATTCTCAATTGGGGAAACCAGGACGAGAACCGCAACGGAAAAGAAAACAATAACCCACAAACCATGACAGTTAGAGGCATGGTTCACTTCAGTTAACCTGTTAAAATGTACACATTTTTGCAATACAATAAATATGTTGCCAGTGGAAAAAGTAAACATTTTGCACCCTTTGTTTTCATGAACCTAATTTCTGTCATAGGAGCCTTGAGAAAGTAACCTTGATCTGAAAGTCTTCAGTAAATAATCAGCATTATGATTGAATAATATGAACAACGAAAGCTGTGCTAGGTGGTGAGAATAAGAATAATCTGCCAAGCATGTAGATAATGTAATGTCTCCAGTCATATGTACTGCATAGCTGGCTGCTTCATATCCAATACCTCACTCCTGATTCATTTTTTAAATTAATTGCACAGCACAGTGATTTTTGGCATCGTTCCCTCATATTGTTATGAAGAACTACAACTTGTTCATGGTTCACTTGCAGCAATCAAGGTTCCGTGTTACTATTGATAAAGTGAGTGGACTGCCAAGAGACTTAATGCGTACCCTGAGATACTTTTTTTTTTAATGATGAATTGCACGTATATTTCATTTTGTGGGGAAATGTAAGACACCGATCGTGTACACAACCTTTAATCATACAGTGTGGGGAGTTCTTAGGTTCTCGTAAGTTATTCAATTAGCATTTCAGTAACAACTGCAATATCCCAGAGCTCCAATGACCTTCCATCTGGCACATTTATCATTACACTGTGAATGAATGATAACTACTGTATATTAAAACACTATACCTCATGGAGACATATCAGGAAATTAGGTTAGGCCTTGGGATATAGTGACTTGGTACAGGGACTGAAAGTTTTGAAATAAATGGCTGTATATTGTCAGTATAATGCGAAAACCTTGTGTATCTATTTTTTTGTCAGTTTGGTTTTTAACACACAT